>CP092886.1:31901050-31962686 GCA_030710605.1 Cordylochernes scorpioides | reverse complement strand
TGCTCGATAGAATTCTGTTAGACAGGGTCACCGCGCGATACCCATAAACAATATATGTCTTTTTATTACCACAATAAAAACTCAAATGTTTTCCTCAAGGCCAACTACAATTTTTATATCTTCAAATCAGAGTACAAATAACCACACACACACACAAGCTAAGAATCTCCAATCTTCTTATCAACTCAAAGGTCCCCTTACACAAGCACTCAATCATACTATATAAATGGCTTGATCTCAACACAAGTACTTACAATCCTACTACGGCCCTTTCTGCTATGTGTGAAAGAATTACGCCTTATAAATGTTGTGAACTACGACATAGGGTATAATTGGTTTATTAAGCTAAAGTTGCAAACGATAATTTTCATCATCTCTATAAATGAAGCTAAAGGTTTATGGTTTTAGATAACAAGTAAATAATGGCAAAATTCTCTCTGCTATACAAGGGTCTTGGCGAAGGTAAAAAGAGCCTAGACGTCCAGGATGTCTTGACTCCCCATCATCTCGGCGCAGGAATAAACACTATTGTTACGCAATGTCATTCTCAAGTAAAATAACAATGGCGATGGTTCCTCAAAATTCAAGGCTGTGCGCTGCGGCTAACATTGACTTCCTCATATTCTTCAGTTCCATTCAATCTCTTTTATCAGCTCGCTACTTTTACAATGACACGTTGGAGTGTGTTTCAATTAACCATTAAAACAAAGTAATTTCTATTTTTTGAGTTGTAGAGTATATATATATAAATAATTTTGTACCTGTAACATTTATATATCTGAATATATTTCTATATATATATAGTTCTGAAAGCGCGATCCCTTTCATAAACCTAGAGAATGATATCTGCCAAATTAAACCTAGAAATAGATATTTAAAAGCATATATGTGTGTGGGCAGACAAAAGATGAATATACTTAGCGCGCTTCATATTTTATGATATAGGGAGAGTATTCCAGGTGTAATATCCCAAAAGAGAAAAAATAGCTTAGATGGATATATATATAGAAAAAAAAGAAATTTTAAATATTTCTCAACAGTTTTATGTAAGACTTATTACTTTTCTATTTACTGGATCGCCATTTAACTCCAATTTCAGGTGATTGTTAGCAAAACCTAATGATACTTGATGTCCAATCAATTAAAGATAAATGACAGATTGCCTCCTACATAAAGAAATATAAGGAAGATGGATATTTCTAGAATAGCACTTATGTTGACTGGATCGCCATTTAAGTCCAATTTCTGAAAATTGTTGGCAAACCTATTGACATTTGATTTTCTATCAATTAAATACAAATGACAAGTTGCCCCACTTTATACCTGTTTATGTTATACATACATTGGCTTTGAAAAAAGATAAAAAGGTCAGGTGTTGAAATCAAAAATAAAAATGGCATATCCTGACCAGGAGCACATATGCTTTACAGAAGGCAGAGCGCCATCTGGTGGAACATAAATCAAATAAACATTGATTTAGCCTGTTCCCTGATATTTGGCCAACCCAATTTCTTGATAAATCAAGAGAAGCCATCCACGAACGCGTTTCGCGCTTTTGGCGCTCGTCAGCGTGGAGTAGGCTGTACCACTGCGACCAAAAAGATTTTTTGGTCCCAGTAGCTTCTTGAAAAACCAAGAAATGGGCATTTAAGTCCAAACTTGCGTAAATACGCTTAACACATGAAAAAAAGAAAGAAAAAATAAAAGATAAAAAATACATTGGCTTTGTAAATTGCCTAGCCAGCATTCCTACTCGCCAAAAAGAAAGTATACCTTAGTCTCATATGAAATTCTTTATATCATTTAAGGAATAGAACAATATTGTTATTTAAATCACCCCCTACTTAATCGGTGTATTCTTGAAAGAATAAAATGTTAGTGTCTGCAAATACGCTCTGTAATTTTGAGATCATCACATTACGTAACATATATGAACACGCTTCTTTACAAATTAATCTATAAATGTTACCATACCAATATTATTTGAATTTGGAATAAAAACACCAATCTTCCAGTACACAAAGGTATATGTCAATGAAGAAGGCCATTCTGAAAAAATGCCCATAATCTTCCCTAGATTAGAATAAGGAGAAGATGGATACGAAGCATTGGAATAGCTTATAGCAAGTGATTCAAGAGCGAAATATGAATGAATCCTTTATATATATAATTGATGTATATATTGTGTGTGGGGGTCTACGAAATAGAAATACATCAAGCTGTATTGAAGAATCTTGAAGAGATGGGGCATCAATAAATACTCTCTAAGAACTAATCTTATCTCTTGGACGGCTCTAAGACGGGTTGACATACTTCACCGCGTCGTTCAACATTCTAGCTCATTTAGGTCTAATTCTGGAAACGGGACTCTTCACTCCATCTGCTATCAAAGCATTCCTCCGTCAGCCGACCTCTATTAGAACGAGATGATGGGTCCACCCATTCTATCCAAGTAAATTGCTGTCCCCTCTAAGCATCTAAATGTCTATATCGGGGCCGTATCAATCTAGAAAAATAAATGGGTGGTCTGATATTAAAATGTCTAATTTTTATTCCAAAACCGTTCCATATATAAATAGGGTCTAAATAATGGTTATCACAGATTAATACCACTTTATTACAGAAGATAATATATTAGATTCGTCTTAAAATTAAAGATAATACGGCCAGTATATATATATACACATGTGCTCCTGGTCAGGATATGCCATTTTAATATATATATATAAATCTTTTTATCTCGACGTTTCGACAAAAATCGCTTGTCCTCGTCAGGAGCAAACAAAAATTAAAACATTTGGAAAAGGGTTAAAATTTATTCTAAGGCTGCAAGGGCGTTCTCAAGTGATATTTCAAATTCTGTACAACATCTAAAGCACGAGTCAAAAAACAAATATTCAACTCACAAAAGACTATGATCTTAGATTCCTCTTCTTCTTGATCCGCGCGAATACATTTCTTCTTCGATTCCGATCATAATGTCTCCGATGTGTATTCTGTACGATGTGTGTGTGTTTGGTGGATTACATTAGGTACGATAATATAGGTGCGTTGGTGAAGTTGGCAAAAATATGGCGAATCACGCTGTGCCCTTCATGTACTGAATCTATCTCTCGAGATTCTAGATTTTATTTTCTCTCTCCGTTGTTCCATTTACTAGGTGTAATTCGGAGACTCAAGTGAAATAACGATAAAATTATAAAATAATTAAGATACACTATACACTTATATATATATATATATGAACAAATAGAATTTTTAAACACAATATTAGTATTCCGTTATTGATGCACAAAAATCACAGAGCATGTTTTCTCTTGAAAATATCCAACCCAGTTTTATTTTTCTTATAAGTTAAATGACAAATTTGAAAAAATGCAATATATATTATATAAGAGTATTAAATTGAATTTTCTTTTTAGCCTTATTATTTAGGAATTATATTACAGTACGAATGTTTTAGGTATTACCTTAGATTTAAACTCAAGTCCTTTTATTTCGCTTCTTTTTTTGTATTTTATTCATAGAAAATGTTCAACAATAATATTAATTTTTTCTTAAGAGAAACCATTTATTTGCTGCCTATTTAAGGTCAAATTTTTATAAATCCAAAGAGTTTCTAAATAACTAATTTTGCAGAGCCATTCGAGAGAGAAGCTATGGGTATGGAGTTAGTGATAGCTTATATGGCGTCAAGCTAACCGTTGTCCTGTGTGCAGAATGAACGCCTGGAGGTGAAGCAGAAATGGGCCTCGCGTCTATTGGGGAAACTGAGAAAAGACATCACACAGGAATGCCGCGAAGACTTTGTGCTGGGGATCACGGGCAAGAAACATGCTTTGTGCGTGCTCTCCAACCCAGACCAGAAGGGCAAGATGCGACGAATAGACTGCTTGCGCCAAGCCGACAAGGTATGTTACCCATTTAACAATTAACACCAGTACATTTACAATGCTATAAATCTTCACAGAGGATCTTCACCAGTTGTTAACATTCATATTAGCAAATAGATTCACATTGCTTATCTCTACAACCATGCCAAATAAAAGAAATCAATGAATTTTGCTTGTTGATTGCTATATATTTTCTCAACGAAATTAATTTAAGAAAAAATAATAGAAAAATTGATTTACCAGAAATTTATAATGTAATATTCCCTGCTGCCACCCAACCCCCCACTGTATCATGAACTAAGAGACCACAAAGTCAATGGTTATTCTGTCCTATATTTCCAAAATATGCCATATTCTTAGTCCGATTCTATATCAGTTCATATTTTAGACATTCAAATTCGCTATATATATACACACAAATATCAAAATTTCAGTTTATTGATTTATTCATATGTATCTGACGCACGAGTAGTCTCACGTGTGTTTGTTTCTGATATTTATTTTATATAGTTTGTTATACATTTGCCTCGCTTAATCTCAGTGTAATATAATTTAATTTACTTTATTTTTAATTTTCCTTATTTGCAAAAGAAACTCATCCCTCAAGCTTTTAGATTTGAACATTCTATTAAGGGATTAGCCTATTAATGAAATTAATTTAAAACATTTCAATCGCACCCAAAGTAAGTGATTATGCGTAGTTATAAACAAAACAAGTAATTTTCAACTAGTTGTTTTTTCACAGAGCTATATATAAAACAAGAGGATATCTCAATATATCCTAAATTTTAGACGTTTTCTATAAATATATTCGTTATATTTAGAGAATACCATAATCAAATGTATAAGTTGATTCAAGTAGGCAGAATTTGAAACTCACATAGGGGATTTTTATCATTCCAAAAAGGATAATCATAACCTTTGAAGTCATGGTCAATTCAATTCTATCGAAAAGTGCAAAGATCCAAACGATACTGTCACAAAGTAAATTAAACCATACTTTATTCGACATGTTAGAGAGCGATAAAGTATTCATCAAAATATTTTGTAAAAAAAATTAATCATAAAATTTCATGCAACACATTCTATAATAATGAAGAAATGTCTTGCATGAAATTTATTTATAATTTGAAAACGGCTTTAAATTACATTTGTAGATAAAGAAGACTGAACATTCTTCTATCCAAACCTCTGTTGTACGTTAACTTCTTTCACCTGAAATTGAATTTCCATTTGCTTACATTGATGACTTTTAAAATGTGTAAGCCACTCACACACAATCATATGTTTTAATCTAATATAATCACCTTAAATCTGAGTGAAACAATATACTTCTAGACGTTGTGTGTCTGTTGCAAACAATTTGTTTATCTACTCAATATGATTTCAAACTAAGTGTGCTCCTAAACACGCTATATATACGATACCAATGGAAGTACAATCGCCATTGGCGTTAGTGAAAGTTTATTCTATTAATATCAGTTTTATTTGTCAAAAAAAAAAGGACTTGTCATATACTGCTCTCCCTTTCTTTTGAAGAGAGTATTTGGTGAACGACATTTGAAAATTATCCCGCATGTGTTTCTTTTGAACGAAAAATCGAAATTTATTTTAAGGAGAAATAACTATTGTTTCTAACCTTAGGGATGAAGTATAAAAGGATGAATTATGTAGAGTAATGATGAACGGAAAAATAAAAGTGTCCAGGGATGGGAAACGAACCCACAGTGCTCCGCTTACCGGGCAGATGCCATGTCTACTAGGCTACCCTGATACATTAGCGCGCCATCTGTTATGTTAATTCGAAACTATTTTAGACGCATATGATTCTTTTAAAAATTAAATAATTATATCTACTGTCTTTACTGCAATGGAAAATTGTAATTGGTGTCGGTAGGAAAATCCACAGGATTCATATGTAAGAATTAAACTATGAACTTCTGAGAACTTCTTTAAAGTACTTACCTGTAAGAAAACGAGATATTTAATCCAATGGGCAAGGCCATTGCATTCATTTATGATCACCGAGCTGTTTAATATAGCATACAAACCAAAATATTCATCTACTGGAAGCGGATTATTGAACACAATGGACAAGACTGCGGAATTATATGTAATGATCTAGATTTATTGTTCAATGTGCATTATCGCAATTTTATCAGTAATGATCGAGATGACAAATTATCAAGGTTGCAATATTTTAACTGTAGAGTAAAGGCTATATAGCTCTAAGGGGCAAAGCTATAGAATATATCTGTGAAGCTTTGAAGTTCGAAAAACAAGGCCAATAGATATATCCACGAAGATCTGAATTATTAATCTGATAATCAAGACATCAGGATATATCCGTTATAGAGTTATGTAGCCCGATACGCAAGATCAAAGGGTGCATCTGTGGGGAAGGGGTTTGTAATCCAAGAGTCAAGGCCACAGGATATGCCGTGGCGAAGGGCTATGTAGGCCGATAGTCAAGGCCACAGGATTTATCTGTGAAAAGAGCATCGGTTTTAGTCACGCGATATCAATATTTCCCCCACTACACGTTGTGCAAACAGCTCGACTCCACGCCTTAACTTTCCATTAAAGATGGATAAAAAGAAGTTTCCAACTTCCTTGTAACCGATTGCCGTTAAATTTGACAACTTCTAAAAACTATCTGGCCCTGTTTTAATGAGCAATTACTTTGGTAATCAAATACTGTATCTGGCGTGATGAATAAAAAACAGCTATTCAAGATTTCCTATCAAACGCTTTACCAATCCATCTCTACTGAGAATTCTTCAAGTAGTAAGGAGTAAACGTGGAGGTTTTCTAAATCGTAATGATCTTTTTTGTTTGTCATTTTTAGATTTGCATTCGCGCCACCAAATAGCTTTCTTTAATTTCATCAAAATGCAAAGTGTAAATTATAATGGTTTTATTTTTGATTTTATACCCATTTTTATCTAGGAAACCTAGTAAGTACACGCATCGAATTCACGTTAAGCTAGGTAGATTGTCATTACGAAATGCTAATAAACATAAATTCCATAATATTACAATAACAACAACAACAAAAAGCCTTTATTTAGGGCCACTCGCCCTATACAGGATTCGCCAGTTCACAAGGGATAGGGAGAACACTGTGAGGCCTTTTTCCGGGATATAGTCTTGTGGAATCCAAATATCGCCATCGCTATATACCTATTCTTTGATATTTCATTAATCAGTGCCGGAAATGAAGGACAAAGTTGCCCCGTTTTATCATTTAGTTTTCGTCTTTCCTCAGACAGAGCAGCACAGTCAAATAAGTAATGCAACATCTCCGTTGTTATTCCTGATCCACAGAAAGTGCATTTCAGGTCTTCACGCCTCAATAAAATCAAATGGTGTTCTCTGAAAAAAATTGAAAGGGTTCTAAATTGTGCAATTAATCTGATGATAGGAAAAGGGAGTTCAGTTAAGAAGTATTCTTCGGTGGTAAAGGTTGTATATATGTCTCTATAGTGGGAATATAACTTTGATTGGGTTATTCTTGTTAGGTCGTTTTGTATTGTTTGCTCTATCGCAGTTCTTAATATTCCAGGGATAGCATTCCTTAGTGAGTCAGGATCATTACAATAAGTAAGCCACGAGGATCCGTTATTATTAAGTAAATTGCTTAATTGTTTTATAAAACCGATGGGCGCACCTGTAGCACAGGATAATTGCCTCATTCTAGTTAAACAAATTCGAGGCAGTCTATTTGTATCCATACTCAGCACCCTCAGCCAATATTTCAAGGTCAATTTCAGAGCTGTTATTATTAATGAGACGCGGCCTGTTTCTGGTCTTATTATGTATCCTGGTGTATATCTAGGCAAATTCAAAAACCTACGAATAAATGTATCTTGTATATGGTCTAATAAATCTTTATACTCTGTTGCCCAAATTGGAGCAGCGTACATCAAAACAGCCATCACAATTGAGTCAAACAGTTTCATTGCAGAGTTTAGTGAATTAATTTTTGATTTCGCCAATATTGGGGTTGTAGCATTTATTGCCGCAAGTGCTTTTCCTTTGAAAAAGTTTGCGGCTTGAGTGGTTTTAGTTGTACTGACCAGAGGGTATCCCAAGTAATTATATCTTCTTGTTACCGTCAGAGGTTTACCATTCCAGTACCATCTATCTTCTCTTGAGGGTTTACCACCATTGCGAAATACCATAACCTTCGATTTGGACTCGTTCAGTGTCATTTCGTTCACACCAAGATATTCCTTCAATAAATTAATCTTTTTTTGGAGGTTTACCCTCGACTCCCCTATAATAGCAATATCATCTGCATACATCAGCAGGTGAACATCACCAAATTCCGGAAGGTATACACTCGTCAGATCTGAGTTGTCATACATTTTAATCAGGTCCGTCATAAATAATATAAAAAGTAATGGCGATAGTGGCTCTCCTTGTAAAACGCCCGAATGTATCTTAATATTTTCTGTAATTGAACCCCTCCATCTGACTGCCACAGTCGCCTGTTCGTAATAATTTCTAATTGCATGTATAAATTGATAGCTCACGCCCAGATTGGTTAATTTCTTCCAGAGTAATGAGTGAGGAACTGTGTCAAATGCTTTTCTCAAATCAACAAAAAATACATATAATTTTCCTCTCTTTTTCCTCAGTGAAAGTCATAATATTACAATAAAGTTTTCAAGACTTGTCTTCAAGTGGATCAAGTCTCTAGAGATATGACAACGGACCCTATTGTAGTGTTAGCGTCGTCTGATACAGAACCTAAGTACGAATCCAGCTCTGACTACAAAGTCAAGTAGCGGAGTAGGCTGTGGTAAAATTGACACGCCGATCACAACTTAATTATTTTAGCTATTAATGGTTATTCATGTATTGAGCGCCAATAGTAAAGATAATTAATGCTATTCTTGCAACAAAAATAACATTTTTTAATCTACAAAATGGCTACATAAATATTGAAGATACTGTTATTCCATTTGATATATTAAATGAATAATTAAAAATATTTTATATAAATCATAGTTCTTTGGGACCCAAACCAGAAAAGAAGACACCGATGAATGCCTAGACCGATATCTGTATGACAATACTATTTCACTCATCTGTTTATGAAGCCAAGAGAGATATACCTGTAAAAATATGCCTCGAGGCTTCCATGTTAGTGAGATTTATTGTAATTTTTACCCGTAGTGTATAGTGTATTCAAACATTCAGAGGAGGGAAGATAAAAATTACTTTCATGAAATAAGACAAAATAGACGCCAATTTGTGCCGACCTTTTTTTTTTGCGGTTACACTATTCTCTTACATTACTTGAAATACGCACATTTAAGAGGCAAAACATATCTGTCTTGATCGCATGTTCAAAATTCAAGCCACAAGTATCTGGCGTGTCTCTCAAGCTGATTCAAAATTGGATGTGAAGTATCAAGAATATAACTATGTGTTCAAATGCGGTGAAGCCGCCGGTGTAAGCGGGAGACGGCCGTTTTCTTCCTTCCACATATCTTAATTAAATCTTCGTCTAATCCATATTTTAATTCTGCAACCTTTCTCAAAGAATTAGAATTCCAAATTAATTTTTTAACACCTTAAATCTTAATCGTTTAAAGAACAGCGTCGTTAAAATATTCAGAATAAATGTTTTCCTCTTGCGCGCGCGTCGTGGATTTTAAATATATATTTTTCAAACATGCTTTTATTAAACGCACAGTTACACAATTTTGAAAAATTATCTTTATTGACACTTTAATTTTTGAATATAATGAATAAGCGCGCCATCTGTATTTAAAAATTGAAACCATTTTAGAGCGTTAATATTTTTTAAATAAAAATAATAAACAACTTTTTCTACTACCCTTAATGCGAAAGAATTATTGGGAGGGTCTGGATCATCAACGGTGAATCTTCGTTTAATTAGATAAGCCGATGAGAGGGTTCACCGCTGATGAGCCAGGCCCTTCCAAAATTTACCTTTGGCAATAAGGGTAGTAGAAAGTTGTTTTTATTCAATTTATAAACGGAAAATTTCGCGTTAAAATTGTTTCAATTTGATATCCTTTAATCTTTATAAGACAAATATCTTAAACATATTTTATTTCTTTATGCAAATTAATATCGCTTTGAAAAAATGTGTTGGTCATTTTCAAGCCCCCTATTTTGAAGATTTCAATCGGTTTTAGTCAAAAGAAAAAAAATAACACGAGAAAAGTACTACAAATGCAAACTCTGTCAACTTCTATGCTCTCGAATCCTAATAGCGTTTGAGTATAGAAATCCAAGAACTGCCGGTACGATACTGTGAAGTCACGATTCCAACGGTGAAATATTGTGCAAGTAGCATCACATAATTAATCGTTATCGGAATTTTACGAATCCCAAAGACTCTAAATATTGGCAACGTCGTACAACAAGGCGGGGAACCATTAGACATCGCGCAAAAGTTTTCATCATCTCAGAAGAATATGTAAAATATACTTTTTTTCAAAATTCGAAACTATTATAGAGGCGTATGATTCTTTTCAAAAATAAACAATTTCTACTTCCCTTACTGCAATGGAAAAATTAATGGGAGGGCCTGGCTCATCAGTGGTGAACCCTCCCAGCGGTTTCGCCAGTTTAATCTACCATACTGCTGTTATATTGCATTTTTCGATCTTCCTTTTATAGTGGTACTGATGCTAGACTCTTGGAATGGGTATTTTTTCTTCAATGGATAGTATCTCATTTTCGACCAGTTCGGACTAATAAACGTAAAACAGTCTTAAAGCAATATCTTCCTTGTGGAACGAAGGTGGACCCATATTTTAATATAAGCGAAAATTATTTGCTGATGAAATAAGTCTAAGTGAATTATTTTGACTAATAGTTTAAACATTTATTTTTTACCCAGTCACTTGATATATTATATGGTTTATATTTTAAAACTACCTACACAGGTTCGACCATAGCGTTTTTGATAGTTTTCACTTTTAAGAAAACGATAAATTAATTCACCTCCTTCTACTATAAGTTTCTTTAGAGCATAGGACATTCAAAAATAAGGGTATTCTTCAATAAAGAGCAAAATAGATAGGCTACGCTCCCTATAGCGAGGTATTAACTCCCCAAAACTCCATATAATCACCAAGAAGTAATATCGAGGGGACAACGTTAAAAGAGGCCTACAGAAAATTGAGATTAGGCAGCAACATATAAAGAATGAAGTGAGGGGAAGCAAAATCGACAACCCTTTAGAAAATAAAAAGCGCGGAATGATCTAATTCAGATTTCAACCTGCAACGTGGATCAAGCATTTAACTCCTTTTTTATTTAATTGAGGCCCAAGCGTTAGGGCCTGATTATGAAGAAGAAAGCCATTAGAGACGTAGGGCCATATCCTAGGATATTACCAAGGCTCTTTGTCCTCGACTTGGCAACGCTCGCAAAATAACTTCATTAGGCATGTGATAAGCGCCCTAATGAGCCCCACTATGATGGAGATGTTCCATTATACGAACCATCTTGTGATAAAATGCCACTCATTATGCCTCCAGATTAACAAATCACGATTTAAAATATTCAAGGCGCTGGAAAGTGTCGGGGATTCCTTGATGATCATCTCCCCGCTCCTCCAATTAATTTGAAACTTTGATCGCCTCCTCTACTCATCACAGCTATTAACCTGGAACTCGAGCTAAGGCAAATTTTTCACTGAAATGTTTTGAACGCTTTGATATTTGCTTTCGGTTGGCGCTTCGATTCTATTAGTGTTTGCTATATGAAGTTATGAATAATTTTGCTCCGTTCAGAAATGTGAATCTACATATGTTCTAAGAATAACAATATAAATACTGAAGTGGAGAGTATTTAATAAGGAAAAACCCCACATATATAATTTCATATATATTTATTTATATATATATATATATATTGAATATACTATTTAAAATTTTATGAATCATACTTGCTCCTATTGTGTCAGTATTTCCTCTATTCTCATATACGTCACTTATGGTTTTACCAGAGAGATTGAAGAATGTAATGTCGGAAGAATCGAAGCTATGGAATGGATATATCTTCAAAACACGAGAACGTATTGGCTAAGATGTTCGAATATTTTTCTTATTCTTTTTCCCAGGTGACAATCGTCGCTGCGGGACGCGGGAAATGCAGAAAGAGAGTGGAAGAAGGACTTGATGGATTTATAGGATCTTATACTTGTCCCACTTCCGTTGTGAGCATCTTTTCACCACCGTGATCTAACAAGGCCGATTGACTAGGCATTCTCTCATTTATTCTGTCCTGCTTCGAAGAGGTTATCTACTGAAAGACATCGCCCTCCGTGTTAGATCTTTAGTCCTCTTTTTTCTATTAAAAAGGCAAATAAACTTTCATTGCGCGTCATTACCTATACTATTTAGAGCTAAGCATAAATGTTGAATAACTACATACGCAAAAAACATGCAATACACAACGCACTCAACACATACGAAATACAATGCATACAATAGACACTATAGGATGCAACACATGATACATTCAACACACATCTATATCAAAATTCGAAACTATTTTAAAGGCGTAAGATTATTTTTTGAAATTAAACAATTTCTACTGCCCCCTTACTGCAATGGAAAAATTAAGGGGAGGGCCTGGCTCATCAGTGGTGAACCTTCCCAGCGGTTTCGCCAGTTTAATCTACCATACCGCTGTTATATTGCATTTTCGGAACTTCCTTTTATAGCTGGGAGGGTTCACCACTGATGAGTCAGGCCCTCCCCTTAATTTTTCCATTGCAGTAAGGTCAGTAGAAATTGTTTAATTTCAAAAAATAATCTTACACGCCTTTAAAATAGTTTCGAATTTTGATAACAGATGGCGCGCTAGAAGACATCTATATAGCACATAAAACGTGCAGTATACATACAGCGCACAATACATGTTGTACAACACATAACACATGATACATTCAACACACATCTATATAGCACATAAAACGTGCAGTATACTTACAGCGCACAATACATGTTGTACAACACATGTAACGCACACTCTCTTTGAAATGCATACGAGATCCATAATATACACAATACACACAACATTACAATATATACAATATAAACAACATCCAAACATTCATAACGCATACATAACATAACTCGCCAACAAAATATTTCTCGAAATATAAAGAAGATATTGCAACAAAATATGTTGGAATACACTTGAAATTGGCACTAGGCATGAGATTAGAATATACTGACTGACATTTGGTTCAGGTAAACGACATGTAGTTCAACTCTGAACCGATTAAGTTGTTCATGGCTTATCCTGAACTATAACTAGCATTTCTACTATTGTATAGCAATAAATGCTAAAAAAAATATCGCTTTCGAGGAAATTTTGTGAAATATATATACCGCCTTCTAAATATTCCACAATACTATTCATTATTTACTTAAATTTATAGGTAGACAAAATTAGAGCATTTAAATTTAAAATATCATGTGCATGCTAAATATTTGTTTAAAAAATATTATCGCAAATATTGAAAAACTGAGAATATTTATTGACACTAGTTCTTCGTCTTTGTTTGCTTATCCCTAGTACACGTGGTACAGGCCATGATAATCATGGTGGGTAGAAGTAGGCGACTGCTTTTACTGTAAGTGCACCACATGTCTACACATGTGAAAAGCTGTTCGACCTGTACTTCAGCTTAATAAGCTCAACATGAACGTTTCTATTTCTTATGAAAGTATAGAAATATTCCCATATATTTGTATTTACATTACACATTCTAGCATATATCCTCACATTGTACTCTACATAAATATATTCTATATATGAAATATTTCACTCCTCTTAAAAAAGGTTTCTTTATTAATTCATAAAAAATATAAATGGTTTCTCTCGAGTATTATAACTATTCTACGGGCCAATTTAGAGAAGAATTAGTTGTTGTTGTTGTTGTTTTTTTTTTTTTTGCTTATTCCTAGTACACGTGGTACTACAGGCCATGAAAATCATGGTGGGTAGTTAGCGACTGCTTTTACTGTAAGCGCACCACATGTCTACACATGTGAAAAGCAGTTCGACTTTGCACTTACAAATGCCAGATCCCCGTTTGGTTACTTGCACTCGCTGGTGAGGTTGGACTTTAGCAAGAATCGGTGTCCAATGCGGGAATCGAACCCGGGTCCTAGTGGTCGAAAACCAAACGGTTTAACCAGCCTTAACCGACCCCCCGAGAAGAATTAGTAAAGTAATATATATATATATATATATATATATATATATACAGGGTGATCCAAAAGTCCCGCACAACTTTAAAAATTAATAACTCCGCGAATATTTGCGCTAGAGCAATGCGGTAAACACCATTGTGTTCAGGATGCAATGGGATTTTTTATGGCAAATAATGAAATATTCTAATTGATTTTAGTTACAATTTTATTCGCCAGATGGCGCACTACTAGAATCAGAGATTCAGCGGCCAAATTGTTTGATAAATTGAAAAATATAACTGATCGACACGTATTTTTCCTTTTTGAATACCAGGAAAGAACCCTAATAACATCAAATAACAAATTAATAAAACACCACTTCGCCAAAAGTATGAAGAATTGGTTAACAATTTTTAAATACAATCAGAGATATGTAAAATAGGTAAATGCAAATTAAAACATGTAGCAAAAAAATTGATATTTCAGATACGGTTTGTGTTTCCGAAGTTAATAAATTTATAATATTTTTAATTCAACTCTCTCTCTCAGTATCGATTATATTTATTTTAATTAATTTGAAAAATATGTATATATCTCTGATAATTTATTTTACTCTGGACTGCCGTTATTGTTGTCGTGTCCAATGAAGAGCCTCAGATGTATCCATGCATCTCCATCAAAGCAGCAGCAATGTCCACTATCTTGGGTGTGTAAGCTGCTGCTCTGGGTCTGTGTCAAATTTCTGCAAGGCTGCAGCCATTGCTGGCTATGAGAATATGTGGGTAGGTGTAAGTTCCACACCAGGAAAATTGTTGCATGCCCTATAGGTTATTGTGCCATCTGGATGTATTGTCATTCCTTTATAGTGTTTTGTTCTAAGTCTTGTTATAGTTTTTGTCATTTTTCTCTCAGAGTTTATTTCGCATTTTGATCTTTTCTTATTTATTGTTTACTTATCTTGTATTTTGACAAAGAATCAGCGTCTAATAATGACATTTGTTCTTTCCTTTGGCTCAACTTTCTGGCTTCCTTTGCCAATTCAAATGCCATTTCATTACCCCCGATCCCAGCATGGGCAGGGATCCATTGTAGAATGCAGTTATTCTCCAATGGTTCCAGTTGGGTAAGTAACGAGTGTATTTTCTGTGTGATTTTAGTATTGCCCTTCTGAATTGCTTCTAGAGCGGATATGGAGTCGCTATATATTGAATATCCTTCTGCTTGATGCAGGGATGGTTGGTTAAGGCATACATCAAGGGCTTTCCAGATAGCTGTCAGTTCACAAGTGAATTTGACGAAATCTGTCCTGCTCCTTCTTTGATTTTGATGTGCGTTCCATCTTGCAGTATTATGTTAATTCCGGCCCCTCCATAACTCAGGGTAAGGTCTGAAGATCCATCTGTATATGCTGTTAAAGGGGGTGGCCTAGCATTTTTAATCAATAATTTGTACTATGAGGACATAGCCGTTAATATTTCAAACACATTAGACCTCGAAGCCCAAGATATCAAAGTCTACCTCAATCAAAACAAAGCCATCAACATATACAATATGTATCACCCTCCAAACAATACACTTATTGACGATGGAACAATGGATCAATTTTTTACAGACAACTCTTATTGTAGGTGACCTTAATGCCAAACATCAACTTTGGGGATATTCCACGCCAAACCCAAGAGGCAAAATACTTTCAAACATATTTGACGACAATGCCATCATGTGCTTAAATGATGGGAATCCTACCCATCATTCCTACAGCTATAATACTTCACAAGCCCTTGATATAAGTTTTTACTATCCTGACATTTTCCACAAATGAAAATAGCAAATATTAAAAGGTATTGGAAGTGATCATTTGCCTAATTTGATAGAAATTAGCACCAAGACCAAAACCAGCTCAATTAAGAAAAATTCTGGAAGTTCAAAAAGTCTAATTGGATATCTTTCGAAAACACCATTATTAAAGCAGCCACAGTTTCAATACCAAGAGGTAATATTAAGAAATGGATTCCAAATTATACACACCTAGGCAAAAAATTTCAAACACTTATAACTAAAAGAAATGAACTACAAAAAATAGCACCCAAAACCAAACAAATTGTAGAACTAAACTGGATATTGTGAATGCAAAAATAAAAAGATTATACGTAAATGTGAAAAGGGAAAAATGGAAACAAACTTGTGAAAACCTGAACCCAAGAACCCCAAATACAAAACTTGGGAATTTGGCAAAACAAATTGACAGATCCCATTCACAAACCGAAAAAACTAATATGATTAAGAATACAGATGGTACACCAGCAACTAATGACAAAATTGCTGTCAATCTTTTAGGTAATTCATATCAAATAAGTAGTAAAATCAAGGTTGAAACAAAGGCCCGAAGGATTATTCATGACTGTAAAAATGTCACCAGCACTCATAATATTTTCCATGAAAAAAATCAATATGAAAGAGCTAGCTTATGCATTAGAAAACACTGACCTAAACAAGACTCCTGGGCCAGATGGAATCCATGGCCGAATGATATAAAACTTGGGCAAAATTGGCAAAGAAAGACTTCTTAATATTTTCAATAACTCCTGGAAAACTGGAAAATTGCCTCAAGACTGTAAAAATGCAACAATAATTCCCATTAAAAAACTTGACAACTTGACAAGTATTTGCTGAAAATTAATGGAAGAAATTATACTCAGGCGACTCACCTACCACCCCGACACAAGAAATCTCTTACCAGAAGAACAATAAGGATTTAGGAAAGGACATGGGACAATAGACCAACTCTTATTTTTCAAACAAAAGGTAAAAGATGCACAAATCAGAAAACCAACTAACCACACAATAGCAGCTTTTTTAGACCTTACACAAGCTTTTGATAAGGTATGGAAAAACAGGTTAAATACAAAATTATACAAACATTTAAAATTGATGGAAAAGCTATCACTTGGATAAATGATTCCCTTAAAAATAGATACATCAGGGTCAAATATAATGGCACTCTATCTAAAACCTTCAAATTGTATCAAGGATTACCACAAGGATCAGTCCTTAGCCCAAATCTCTTCACCCTATTTATTGCAGGCATAGAAGAAAATTTTTCACATAAAACCAATTTTGGACTTTTCGCTGATGACATTATTCTATGGAGCAGCAACACTAACTGGAAAAAAGCTGAAAGAGACTTGAACGAGACTCTTCTCCACCTAGAAAAATTTGCTAATAAACATAAATTAGAATTTAACCTCCAAAAATCTGAAACCCGTCATTTTACTACCGATAAGAAAATATACAAAATAAGACCAAATATTATTTTGAAAGAACAATAATTGCAATATAATAAACATCCTAAATATCTCGGCTACACCCTGGATCCAGACATTAACTCCAGTAAACATATTGAAGGAGTTGTTAGAAAAGGAAAAGACCGACTAAAAATCTTGAAATGTATTTCAGGAAGAGTGGGGAGCTGAAGCAACAACACTAATATTAACTTACACACCTCTAATGAGACCTATCTTGGAATATGGATATCAAATCTATGGTACAGCATCTGAAACAAATCTAAAATCACTGGAAAGGATACAACTAAATGCAGCTAGAATTATTACAGGTCTTCGAAATACCTGCCCTAATAATATTGTACTTTACGAGGCAGACATTATGCCCTTAAAGGATAGAAGAAGCTACAATCTGCCAAAATATATAAACAAAATCAAGAGTTATGAAAACAAACACAGAACTTCCAATTACATACTTAATTGGGAATCCAATATAAGACTCAAAAAATATAAAGTGGAAAAATATTATTTAGCAGAAATAATATCTCCATGCGAATCACTAACAAAATGTTATTTGTATTGCCACTTTAAATGAACCCACCAACAAACAATACCAAAATCCAGAATACTTAAAACAATTATCATTAGAAATAATTAATAAAATTCCTAAAAATGTAATTACTATCTATACCGATGGTAGCAGAGACGAGTTGGGACACACTGACAGTGACTCTCTCGTTAAAACCACAAATGGCAATGAGAAAATAAACAGAAGAAACCCAGATTTTACTCAGTCTTCAGATCCGAACTTATAGCCATCTATGAAGCCTTAAAATCCATCAGAAACACTAAACATCATGATATATGGATTCTTACTGATAGTAGAAGTGCCATACAACACTTGAGTCACACAAGGGAACTTAGAGACAAAGTAAGCAGGAGCATAATTGGTTATCTCCAAAAACTCTCAATACCTCAAAAATTCACCTTCAATGGATACCCTTACATGTTAGCATTGAAGGCAATGAAGCTGCTGATGCGCTAGCGAAAAAAGGCACAAAAGAACCCTTGCTACAGAAAAATAAACTTACTTTTAAAGAAATAGAAACAGTAGCCAAAACAAAAATAAACAAGAACTGGAGGATCCCACCTAATCACAGTTGGTACACCCTAGAAGCAGATGGCCACCCAGACCTTTCGGTCCACAAGCCGGCATCCGAAGCATGCCCTTCGCTGCTATTCTGTTCAACTCATAAGCCAAGTAACGGTATCCAAGCTAGAGCTTGGACATTGTACCTGGAAACACCACCTCTAAGACAACGTGTCTGGAAGGATTTCTATACCGGTGGCCTTTAAACACAGCAAAAGAGGAAACTATCTACTGTGTCCAGCAGGGACCGCGGGGAGGCAGCACCCAGGTCGACTCTGTTCACTCACAGCTGAGGAAAAGCTCAGCTGCCACGTCGTGGGCTTTCTCAAGAAGCTTGCTGTGATTTCTCAGCAGCTTACTCTCGATCGCGCCCCTCGCCCTCCTTCTCTCTTCCTGCACACCCACTACCCTTGGACAATCCAAGACGTAGTGGCGTGCATTCACATCCCTTTCTCCATAGACGCAATCAGGGTTTCTCTTAATTTTAAATCTGTGGAGACTTGGGGAAGAGCCCATGTCCCGAATTACCCTAATGAATTTGTGGGACATTACCTTACAGAGGTACTTGGGTGTTGTTACCCAATTGAATACCTCTCTCCCCTTCACGCTGTTCCTCCATCTGTCCTGGACGTGCCCCCTGATCCTCCTATAAACTTCTTTCTTGGTCACTGGGGTCCTCAGTGATCTACCTCTAAAGCATCCTGCCTTAGCGAGCCTGTCTGCGAACTCATTACCTTCGATGAGGCTGTGTCCCCTAACCCAATGGAGCTCCGGAGCCCGCGTTATCTCCAGCTCCTGGATTATTTGATGCGCGAGTTGCCCTTTCACCAGATTGATGGCAACGAGGGCCGACATACAATCTGAATAGAGGCAGTCCGGGCTGAAGTTCTTCTCGGCACACACTCTGAGGGCTACCCTGATCGCAACCAGCTCGGCTGAAAAGACCAATTCGTCCACTCTGAGTGTTAAGCTTGCTTGGAAGATCAGCTCTCCATTAGTGAAAATCACTACTCCAGCTCCAGTATTGGTTCCAGACTTACTACCATCAGTGAAAACCTCCGTGCCAATCCCTGTCGGCCCTCCAGGACTCCAATTCCACTTTGGCAACCACTGCGGAGGCTTCCTTGGGTCCCTCTTCCATTCCAGGGCACCCTCTTCAAGTCCCAGGGCATCTTCACTGTTCTCATAGATCTTCTGTCTGATGGTCTCCTCCTCTAGTTTCAATCCCAGGGGAATAAGCCCAGCGAGGACCAAAAAGGCCTTACTGCTGGTAGTGCGATATCCCCCTGTAATTCTGAGTGCCGCTGTCCTCTGCACGCTCTCTTGAGTTTTTGCCACCTTCTGATCCCTGTTATAGCAGGATTGGCTCGACACAGGAGAAGCAGAGGTTCCTAAAAATAGTACCCTCCATCTCCCCCCCCCCCCTATTGAGAGCCAACCAGGACAGGCCTGCACAACGCCTCCCTGCCTCTCGCCACCATCTCCTCCGCCTGGTATTGCCAACCCATCTTGTCATCAATGACCACCCCCAGGATGGTCATCCTATTGACCAACGCTACCCTCCGTCCTTTCATCCGGATAGCCGGCTTGTGCCCATTTGATCCCTTTCCTTTTAGTTCTTATGTCCCTAGGCTTAAAGCTGAGAGCTTTAGTTTTGGAGACATTGAACTTAAGGCCAGAGTCATGGGCCCAGTTCGAGAGGATTTGGAGAGAAGCTTCAACACACTTCTCAGCCCTAGCTCTCGAAGCAGCCTCAATGATGAGGAACTGGTCGTCAGCATAGAGAACCAGCCAGGCTCCCTCAGGTAGCTCCTCCTGGAAAACGGTGTTTACCAGGTTATTCCACAGAATAGGTCCGCAGCAAGAGCCCTGGGGCAACCCCTAGCACAGTTCTTACCAACTTCCGCCCACCAAAACTGAGGCTAATCCGTCTATCCCTCAGGAAGTCACGAATCAAGCTGCACAAATTATCAGGATAACCCATGTCCATCAAATTTCATCAGCTTGTTCCAGCTCATGGAGTTGAACGCGCCATCAATGTCCAGGGCCACGAGAAGAACCCAAGCACCCTTATTTAAGCCCATCTCAACTCCTCTAACACCTCGTTCAGAGCCGTGGTTGTGGAGTTCCCTTCCCTAAAACCATGTTGGAAAGAGGAAAGGAGCTCATTACTCTCTAGCCAGTGCTTCAGTCGCTGAGCTAGTAGGCTATCCAGGACCTTACCTAGACACGCTAGTAAAGAAAGCGGACAATAATCATTAGGAGAATTACCTTTTCTACCAGACTTTTCGAGAAGCACTACTCGGGCAACCTTCCATGCCTCAGGAAAAGTACCAGTGTCCAGGCACCTATTGAAAAACCTGGCAAGAAGTGATAGGGTGCATTCTTAACAGGGCTTTCACGACCGTGTTATCGATTCCTTCGGGACCAGGAGATTTCCTTTTCCCGAACTTGAAAGCCGTCAGTTTCACCTCATTCTCAGAAAAGGGCGGATCCACCAAACCACAAGTGGTCAGAGAGATCTCGTCCTCTGGTCCCTCGTTTCCGAAGTGCCGATCCAAGTTGTTTTTATTTTATCTTCTGCTTTCGAGCGAGTAGGTCTAGAACACATTCTCTCTGAATTTTCTCATTGTTGGTGATGAAACTGCACCAGTGATTAATTTGGCCGCTTTTGTTTGAACACTGTCTAGTCTTACTTTTAGTGATGAGCTTGAGGGAGCCCAGACCGGTGTTGCATATTCCATTATCGGCCTTATTAAGGTGATATATGTTGTTCTGAGAATTCTGGGTTTTTCTCCCCAATTTGTTCTACATAGCAATCTCAGAATGTTTAGTTTTCTGGTAGCTCTATTTGAGGTGCTAATTATGTGTTTTGAAAATTTCAATTCCTCATCAATGACAGTTAAAATAATTTTATTGACATCTTGTCAATACATACAAAGTGCACAGTCTGCACTATTTAAAAAAAGATAATATGCATTATATACACTATGTACAATGAATATGGCGCCTCTGCCAGCGCTGCAGAGTTTGGTGGAGAATCGCCAGTGGGTCTCCAGCGACACCACGCATTTTGCGATCTACGATGAATACGTAGATCGCGTACTTCGCCGCTTAAGAGATGGTGATGGCGTGGTCCTCGAGACCAACTGGAAAGATCCAGGACTGCAGTATCACACCTAGGTATTTTGGATTTCTAATTTTATCAATTATTTGTTTATTTATGCTTATTTTGTGGTTATATATATATATGCCTTTTTCCTTGTCAGTGGAGAAGACGCAAAGGTTTGGTTTTATTGGGTTTATGGTCATTTGGAGTTCCATTGCCCACTTCTCCAGTCCTCTCATTGATGTGTTCAGTATTTTTAACGATTTTTCTATGCTGCTACTTGTGTGCCATATGGCTATATCGTCTGCATAACAGGCAACCTTTGAGTCTTCAGTGAGGTAAGGATGGATGTCGTTAATATATAGCAGATAGAGTAGAGGACTGAGCACAGATCCTTGAGGTACACCAGCCCATGTTCTTCCTTCCTTGGAAAATTCTCCATTGACCCAAACCATTAACCCTCTTCCCCTTAAGAAGTCTGCAATCCAGGTTAAGGTTTATCCTCTTACTCCGATGTTGTGCAGCTTTTCACGTAATTTCTCCCTCCACCCTCGATCAAAAGCTGAAGTCATATCAAGGAATATAGCCGTGGTCTTCTTTGGCGGTTTTTCCTGGAAAGAATCTATTATTGATTGACAGAAGTAGAACAGTTGATCAGTCGTACAGTGCTGGGATCTATAGGCAGTTTGGTAGAAGTTTATTTTATTATTGTTAGTGAGCCAGACTATGAGCCTAGAGTGGATAATTCGTTCTGTTATTTTACAAAGTATGCTGGTGAGAGCAATTGGCCGATAGTTCTTGGATTCCTTGGCATCTTTGTTTGGTTTCAGTTTTGGCACAGTAATGATATCTTCCAATTCTTTGGTAGTTTACCAGTTTATCATGAAATGTTCAGTATTCGTAGGAGTTGTTTATTAGCTTTGTCTTCAAAGTGTTTAATCATTTGACCAAATATTAGATTATCTCTTGGTGACCTCTTGGATTTTTTTATTGATGAGATTAGCTCATTCAGTGTGAAGTCTCTCGAGAAAATATCTTGTTGATGGAAGTTTCTTGCTTGTTTAACTAACTGGTTTATATTATTTTTAGAGTCCTGTCTTCATTCGTATAGTTGAGTATGGAAGTGCTTGAAAGATATTCAGCAATTATGTTAGTCATCTGTTTGTTCTCGTTCTCGCTGTTCTATTCATATCGGTTAGAGTATTGGAGGATTGGTGTTGGTTTTGATTGTTTTCTAACACTCTAATCGTATTACAGTGTTGGCTGTCCTTTCTTGGATCCATTTTTTCGCAGAATTCTGCCATTTTTCTCTTGTTTGCATATCCAAATTTCTTGTTCTATTTTGTGACTAATTTCAATGTGTTACTTTCTCTTTTCTTCTGTTTTATTTTTTAAAGAAGTTCATTGATATTGTCTCTCTCTGCAATCATTGCCTCGATGTTGGAGTCCTTCCAGTAAGGTATCCACAGGTCTAACGTCTCCTTCTAGGTATCGATGCTTTTGCAGTTTTTGATATATTCGAAGAGAAGTTTTCCAAGTTTTTGTCAAGCTTTCTCTAATTCAATTTTTCGTTGCACAGTTCTTCAAGCTTTTCTGTGAATTTTTTTCAAGTCGGCTTTCCTAAAATTCCATGTTCTTTTATTCTGTTGGACATTCTCAATTTTGAAGTTTAGGGTTGTTAAAATTGGTCTGTGGTCACTGATTGCACCTCTCAGGATTTTCCATTGTGTTGTGGGTGCGATGTTGAAATTTATCGCTGTGATGTCTATTGCGGATTCTGTGCCTGTGGACTTGGATAGATAGGTGTTCTCTCCCTTATTTAATGGTGTAAGGTCGAGGTCGGTGACCTTTGTTATCCTGGACAGATGATCCCCAAGTTGAACTTTTGGCGTTTAAATCGCCGAGTATGATTCTGATATCCGAAGAGGCTTCACTTAATGTCTCTATTGTGTGTACCCATACAAAATTCAAAGATTTCACAAGCTGAAAGTTGGCGATTTTGAGATGCGTCAAGAATTCGCTGCATGGGTTTTCCGGAAAATTGATATTGATGAAAACTGGCTGTCGAATGTTCTGTGGACAGATGATGCTCACCTTTTCTCTAAACGGAGAATTTAACATTCAAAACAGCCGCTTTTGGGCAACAGAAAACCCTACGAATTTTACAGAAATGCCACTTTATCAGCCTAAAGTTAGTTTTGTGTGGGTTCACTTCTTCTTTTATTATTGAGCCATTTTTATTTGAAAAATCAATGGAAGAACTTTTAAAACCGTTTTTGTAACTGGTGAACGTTATGTTCAACTTTTGAGAGAAAAGGGTATTCCCATATTTCAGGGAAAAAGCACTAAGCGAAATAACATTCATGAAAGTTAGAGGACCTCCTGCGGCGCCGAACAATTGCTGAAGGATACGTTCGTTGAAATTCGTTGAAAAGTCGCCACTTTATATACCATTGGCCTCCAAGATCACCAGACTTGACACCTTGCGATTTTTGTTTATGGGGGTACATTAAATCGTGTGTTTTTCGATGCTGGCCTACCACATTGGCCATGTTGAAGGCTTCTATCAGATGGCACGTTTTATCAATTTCAACAGATATATGTTATTTAATGCTGTCCATTCTGTCATTTATTGTCTGCAGGCGGTGATTGAGAATGAAGGGTGCCACATTGAGCAAGGATTGTGACCTAATACAAGAGAGAAGGCAGTTACCTCATGTGTTATATAAGCTGCCATGTATTATATTATATACCAATATTCTGCAGCTCTTTGTGTTGGGATATGGGGATAATAAATGCTGTCCTCACATTTTGACTCTTTTTTTTTTTGTGAACAGTAATATTTTGTTTGTCATTTGCTCACATATTATGTCGTGCAAACCAGAGTGTTATAACTTCTCGAATAACACTGGTACAAACAATTTTTCCCCTTATGTTTAGTTTTTCGCTTTTCGCTCATTAGAAGAAATAGCATAAGGAATATTTTCTGTACACCAATAACTTTAGAAATTTTGTGCAAAAAAATAATACAAAATGATTTTACTACCACGTTTTTCAACGCAAAAGGTCGATTTGAAAAATATTTTTATTTGAGGGGACACATTTTTTAAAATTGGGTACAGTATGAGAGAGAGTTGAATCAAAATATTAGAAATTTATTATCTTTGGAAACAAACCGTATCTAAAATATCAATTTTTTTTTTGCTACATGTTTTAATTTGCATTTACCTATTTTACATATCTCTGATTGTATTTAAAAATCGTTAACCAATTCTTCATACTTTTGGAGAAGTGGTGTTTTATTAATTTTTTATTTGATATTATTAGGGTTCTTTCCTGGTATTCAAAAAGGAAAAATACGTGTCGATCAGTTATATTTTTCAATTTATCAAACAATTTGGCCGCTGAATCTCTGATTCTGGTAGGGCGCCATCTGGCGAATAAAATTGTAACTAAAATCAATTTCGAATTTTTCATTTTTTGCCATAAAAAATCCCATTGCATCCTGAACACAATGGTGTTTACCGCATTGCTCTAGCGCAAATATTCGCGGAGTTATTAATTTTTAAAGTTGTGCGGGACTTTTGGATCACCCTGTATATATACCCAAGAGAGTCTTAAAACGCGAGACTAGACACGCGATACAATCATTGTATTTTTGGAGAAATATATACTCATATTAAACTGATAATAATTTCTTTTTTTTTTTACAAATTGTGGAGGGAGGTCAATCTTTCTATTTATACTATTTAAATTTGATTATATATGTTATGAATTAATTTGTTTGTTGTTAGATAAAGGGTTGATAAGACAAAGGATCGATAAGATAAAGGGTTGAGGTGCAGTCGTGATAAAAAAAAAAGATAATTATTTACCGTCAAGTAGCTTTTATTTTCAATTACTTGAGGAAATATTACACATTAGTTATTTTCACATTATATAGAATTTATAAAGTTAATTCTATATTAGTGATTTAAAAGGATAGATATGTTAACTACGCATATTTGCAACAAAACTGAAAGTTTTTCTAAAAACGATGATAACAAAAGTAAAATTATAAATGAATAAAATAAAATATATCTATTTTTTAAATATAGAAATATTTTAGTTTTTATACTATATAATATATATTTTATTATTATCCCTCGTACAGGTGGTACAGGCCATTATAATCATGGTAGGTAGAGGTTGGCGACTGCTTTTACTGTATGTGCACTACATGTCTACACATGTGAAAATCAACTCGACTTTGCACTTACAAATATGCCAGAGCCCCATTTGGTTACTTGCACTCGCTGGTGGGGTTGAACTTTTGCAATATTTGGGGGCCATTGGAACATTTTTACTGGATTATATAAGATATTTCAAGTATAGACTTCTGTTTGGACGTTGTTTCTGTAGTGACATATTCTACCTCTTATAGATTAAATTTTCGGCCTGTTTCAATGTGGTGCTGGGCTATGAAGGATTTATGAGAGATCATTATACTTCATATTCCTGTCGTATTCTTTCATTCTCCCCACAATTTGTTAATAGAAGCAACTAACAGTTTGATAAGAGTAGTTATTTGCCCGACATTGCAATGAATTTATCCCATGTCTATAGTCTTGCACTTAATGGATTTGTATGGACAAACTTTTGCTGTTCTTACTGCGATGAAAAAAAAAATTGGGAGGGCTTGGCAGTCTGGTGGATTAAATTGGCGAAACCGCTGGGAGGGTTCACCACTGATGAGTCAAGCCCTCCCAATATTTTTTCATCGCAGTAAGGATAGTAGAAGTTTGTTTTATATGTGAAAAGAAACATTCGTGTCTTAATGTCTTAATTCGTTGTATATAGATGGCGCGTTATTGCTTTGTATTAATATTTTACATTATTATTTTCTCTTCAAATAGGTCCGTATACAAAGGTTCTAAAACCCCAAACCTTTCCATTTTGATATTTTCTGATTTGATAAAGAAACATTGTTGCAGATAAGTGGAATATTTCATATAGAATGCCTTCAACTCACCAAGACATGTTTTTCAACAACCATATTTATATTATATGAAATAGTACAAAAAGTGAAATTATTGTACTGGGATCAGGAAGATAAATTTCGAGAATCAGAATATGCTTTTCTCCTAATATATTTACATTGTTTTATACACTTCCACACCTATATTTGAGTTGTACTACACACCCTAGCCTGTATTCACATGGTACTTCACATTTTTATCTATATTCTCAGTATACTATACACACATCTATATTAACATCGCACTACCATCCTTAACTAAATTCATATTGTACTACACACTCTAGCCTATATTCACATGGTACTTCACACTTTTATCTATATTCTCAGTATACTATACACACATCTATATTAACATCGCACTACCATCCTTAACTAAATTCATATTGTACTACACACTCTTGCCTATATTCACATGGCACTTCACACTTTTATCTATATTCTCAGTATACTATACACTCATCTATATTAACATCGCACTACCATCCTTAACTAAATTCATATTGTACCGCTCTCTTCCACCAATATCGACATTTGAATAAAAATAAACAAGCTACATTTTACTCTTCCTTTTTATTACGAAGTTTGTCTACTCACTGACAAAATACATTGATTTATCAAATTATGTGAATGGAATTTAGGTGAAAAATAATATATTTCGCCCATAAATAAATGATTGATGAAAAAGACATTAAATAAGCACATATAAAACTGAAATATCATAGTAGACATACCTATTTTTCAAAAGAATGACAGCAATAAAAATATCCTGGGGTGAATTTTACTAGTTTTATTTTATCGGATGTTGTGAATAAAACCTCGGGATTTTTTTCTTTCTTGGGGTGGCAGAAATATGTGTCGGCAGAGAAATCCCCGACTTATAAAAATGTTTGGCATTCCTTAGGAAGAAGGCCAAAAGTTTAATCGAAATGTCGATTAAATAAAATTACCCCTCGGCCCTTCCTTGTTTACCTCTCTGTTGGTCCTGTTGTTGGAAAACCCTCATTCTCTACACATGCCCATACAGCGTTAGTGTGAAATATCCTCATTGCTAATATATATGACTCAGTCATCCAATAATAATCTAAATATAATGGGAATTTGAAGCCAATCTCTTCACATTAGAACATCAATGAAAATTGTATACTTGTGGATCTCTTCAAATTGATAATAATACATTTAAAATCTTTTAAAAATTTCTACACGCAAAAGAAATTCATGACTTGATTTTTTCTATATATATGCATATACATTTCTCAATTTTTAAATAAATATACTAACTAATATATTGATAAGGCACAATTTGGATTATAGATTATAAACACAAGGTAATAAGACCAAATCCAAATAAATAAATAGTGGGTGACCTTTCGGTAACAGCGTTGTTATCAGTAGTTGTTCAGTACTTTTGTCTGAAGATGGTAACAACGCTGTTACCGAAATTTCACACACTATTTTTTTATTTGGATTTGGTCTTATTACCTTGTGTTTATAACTAATATATTAAAATGAGACATATGGAATGAGATAAATGATATGATTTTATACTAATCATTAATATATACATTTATCAGCGTCATAATCAATTCTTTCTTAATCAATTCTGTCACCGTTTGCTTTTGTGAATGGAATAAATACCCAAATATGGCCATTTCTCATAACCATCGGTGGTTCAGTGGTAGAATGCTCGCCTGACACGCGGGCGGCCCGGGTTCGATTCCAGGCCAAGGCATTTTTTTTTTACAATTTTTAAAACTCATTTATATATTATACAAGAATGACATCCACGGCGCCAATTTATAATTGTAACGAATAGTATTTGAATAAAAGCATTTAATCGGGTAAAACCCGGGCGTTGCCCGGGTCATTCGGCTAGTTGATATATAAGCACCGGTCAATTATTAATGAGCTACCTATCTAATATCAAATTGTAAAACAATAGAAACGATCATTATTTCTTCATACAACAATTGATTTCTATATACACTACTGCAACAAGAGCAGCATTCTCTTAACACGAAATTCTGCCGAGAGTAATTTTTACTATTGTAAAAGAAAAATTAACATTGAGATATACTTTACAGCTTTATTATAGGCGTGTGATATCAACAATAGGAAATCAAAATAAAAAAGTAAATACCTGGCGAAATATAAAACATTCCATATGGAATTCACTAATGATGACAAGGTTATATTGGATCAAACATTTGATTGATATCTTCTTATTATTCGACAAGACTGATCGTCCATCTTCTTTTTAAAAGTACTTCGCTAGAAGAAAATCACTCCTCTCTGTGAGTGGATAGAGCGGGTTAGAGAAGTCCTTCTATTAGAAGAAGATGAGCGATCTACCTTATCAAATTGTCGAAGACATACGATTTTCATCATTAATAAATAAAATGTAGAATTTTATTACTTTATATATAAAGTATACATGTATCCTGAAGATAGAGGTTGCCTGGCCGGTATTCATATTTCCCTGAAAAATAGACACTTCGGCCAGTTAGAGTTTTTTTTTTTCTCAACGTTTCGACAAAAATCCTTTGTCTTCGTCAGGAGAAGTAAATAAAAATAAAACATTTGGCAAGACGTTAAAAATTGTTCTGAGGTTGCAAGGGCGTTCTCACGTGATTTTTCGAATTCAATATTTTTAACGCCTTGCCTAATGCTTTATTTTTATTAGCTTCTCCTGACGAAGACAAAAATTTTTGTCGAAACGTCGAGAAAATAAAAAACTCTAACTGTGGCCGAAGTGTCTATTTTTCATAGAAAAGTATACATGTGTTGTTGAAATGGATAAAGTAGATATATTTAACCAAAGATAATGGAGAAAATCGAAAAGGATGTGACTAAGGCAAATAAATGCGTTGATGAACATTGGTTTAATGTGAAATTTGAGGGAACAATGATCATTTCAGCAGGAGATGCAGGCGTACAAGCAATGATTGAATAAAGGTTATAAAAGACAGCTGAAAATCTAAAAAGGATTCAATGCTCATTTCTACACATTCCTGGTGATCTAGAAAACCGTCGCATAGCAGTAATCTCAGGTCAGTACATAATACCTAATATTATTAAGGTGACTAGCCCGAGATATAGTTGATTCTCTACAATATTAGCATGGTATCACTTAAATTATTTTAAATATATTTCGTATTTTTCAATCTGTATATACTCGCACACTGCATAATAACTTCAAATAAAAAGAAGCAATTTGCTCTTCGATCATTCTCTTATATATTGAATGTTGCAAGCTCAATATTTTGATGGTATTATAAAACATATATCGAGGAAATATATTTATTCCGTTTAATGTTGTCTATTTACGAAACTCTGTTGTAGTGTTAAATTAATTGTATTATTTTTATTATTATATTATATATAGTATGATGTATAGATAGGGGCTGAGGTAAGTTGGCTTTACATTAAGTAAGTGTGCACACTTGGAAGCGTAGTGTATACTTGGCAGGCGCCCCCAACATGTTAATCACTCCACCGGCGAACCATCTAACATTCCTAATGAAAAGGCTCCAGACAACACGACATGAATCAAACAAGCAGCGAGCTAATTTTCCGCAGGACGCCCCTGCGTGACTCCGCGCCGGATCACTTGGCACCTGATGGGCGTCGGAAACGAGGCCGGAATCCCTGACCGCAGGCGGTACACATGGCTTGAGAATGAGCACCCATTAATCAAAGCCCAACAAGCTCCATTATAAATACCCGTCAATTAGAAATGCATAGTTCTATCAATAGATAATACCCTGTCATATGCTCTGTTAATATTGATATGCAAATTAAATTAACATAAGGAAATTCTATGTGTATGACTTTTCAATTTGAGGAATTAATCTTTTGGTTTAAAAAAAAAGTGAAAATGTATCACTTTGAAATGCTAAATTCAGGCAGGCATCGCTAAAGATACGTTTCCATGGCATAATGCCGATATGTAAATGCAATATGTTACCATATCATTCAAAACGTTAAGGATGATCATCTTGTGCCGAAGTACATCATTATACCATGGTTGCATTTAGGTTTTCACACACCATGAAGTTGTTTTTACTATTATCTTAGATTATATTTACAGTGATTTTTTAATTAAAAAAAGTCTAGTAAGTCTTGTTTTTAAACATTATGAAATTCGATTCTTTCACAATTTGAAGATTCGAAAGATAATCTTTAGGTGATGGATTTTCGGGAAAAAATAGGATTTTCATACGGTATCAATTTAAGCAAATAATAAATTCGACATGTTATTTAAAAATCGTTTTAAATAAAATTTTGTATATGTACATTTACCTAAATCCCCTATTTTTCAATAGGGTATCGCAATTTTGTTTGTATGATACATAAATGTGATTGTAAAAAATTTATTCATAATTCATTAATATGCATTATTTTTACATCTCATAATCATTTATGATTTTTTATCTTTTTATGTGCTGAGTGATGGGTAACCTCAATCAAAATTAAATGATATTTATGCCGATATATGGCAGTAACCAATTTGCACACACACAATGCTCAGTTGATATTCACTCCGGTTATTAGCAGTAGTCATCTAGCAACGTTCATTTATATTTATTCCGATAGATGGCAGTAGCCAACTAGCAATGTTCAGCTGATATTTACTCCGGTTATAGGCAGAAGTCAACAAGCAACGTTCATTGATATTTATTCCGATTGATGGAAGTATCCAACTAGCAATGTTCAGTTGATATTTACTCCGGTTATAGGCAGAAGTCATCTAGCAACGTTCATTGATATTTATTCCGATTGATGGAAGTATCCAACTAGCAATGTTCAGTTGATATTCACTCCGGTTATTAGCAGTAGTCATCTAGCAACGTTCATTGATATTTATTCCGATTGATGGAAGTATCCAACTAGCAATGTTCAGTTGATATTTACTCCGGTTATAGGCAGAAGTCATCTAGCAACGTTCATTGATATTTATTCCGATTGATGGAAGTATCCAACTAGCAATGTTCAGTTGATATTCACTCCGGTTATTAGCAGTAGTCATCTAGCAACGTTCATTGATATTTATTCCGATTGATGGAAGTATCCAACTAGCAATGTTCAGTTGGTATTCACTCCGGTTATATTAGTAGTAGTCATCTAGCAACGTTCATTGATATTTATTCCGATTGATGGAAGTATCCAACTAGCAATGTTCAGTTGATATTCACTCCGGTTATATTAGTAGTAGTCATCTAGCAACGTTCATTGATATTTATTCCGATTGATGGAAGTATCCAACTAGCAATGTTCAGTTGATATTCACTCCGGTTATTAGCAGTAGTCATCTAGCAACGTTCATTGATATTTATTCCGATTAATGGAAGTATCCAACTAGCAATGTTCAGTTGATATTCACTCCGGTTATATTAGTAGTAGTCATCTAGCAACGTTCATTGATATTTATTCCGATAGATGGCAGTTGCCAACTAAGAATGTTCAGTTGATATTTACTCCGGTTATATTAGTAGTAGTTATCTAGCAACGTTCATTGATATTTCTTCCGATAGATGGCAGTAGCCAACTAGCAATGTTCAGTTGATATTTTTTCTGACAGGTAACGTTAATTATCTTCCAGCGTTTGGTTGATATTTACTCCGATATATGACAGTGGTTAATTTACAACGCTCAACTTATGTTTACTCTGATAGCACATATTGTTTAACGTTCAGTTTTTTTCTATCTTTCTGGACATCTGAGGTGAGTTTGTTGTTCCCCGCCAGCAACACCCGTTCTTAAATGGACAATACTGGTGCCGGGATGAAAGACTCAATTATCCGAAGAACGTTATGGCAAATGTATTCTAATATAGACGGACAGATTGACGATAGCGTTTGAAACGTCACGGAGTTACGCAAACTAACAGGTTTAAACGATAGGTCCCGATAACAAACCTGTGGTAGATTGCTTTCCTTCTTCGTCCCGCTACATCGCGGCGGAGGCCATCCTGTCTCCAGCTCTACTCGACACCTTCCTCGGCATATCGCGCTGACATCTTTATAGAATATATTCACCATACGTATACCCTAAAATCATAGATGCTTCTATTAGAATAACCCTCTAACAGATCTATATCTAAATTTATATTTCATAAAGATGCTCATGTGTACATGTGTATACATGAAATTTCCCTTATAGGTTTCGGCATATTTATACAAAGAAAATAATATTTCACCCAATTACACATTTTTTAAATTTAAAATTTACAGATTATATATATATATTTATTTTTAATATCAACACCTGACCCACAATGCATTTTGTTCACCAGCCCAGTACAAACCGTAAATGTGATGATGAAGACTGAGTCACAACAACAGATTTGGTCAACTCAGACAAAAGTCAACCTGTATACCATAGTTTCGGGCTATGGCCCTTATCAGTAAGGAGGCGGCTTCGATTTCATGGCATGACAAGAGTAATTATGAAATCGGTCGAATTTTCTAAAAGGTTTTAAGCTCGCTTTTGTTCGAGTAGGCAAAAACGGGTGTGTTGTGGCTTATTCCCCATCCTCACGTTTACGTTTTGTGCTGGTATGATGAAAATATGCATTTTTCTGATGCATTTTTAATGGGAGGGATACCTCTTCTGGTACATGAATACCATCCTCCCGTCACTTTAGGCCATATAGATTATCTGTCAATACGTACGATATCCATGGAACTATACTATATTGCGCTAGCTGGAAATAATATTAAATAGATTATGCACAGCAATAGAATCATTGCAGCAATAATTTGATAAAAGATAGAAAGGTAAATAAGCTATCTCACACATACTCACTAAGGTTTCCCTGATGTTTATGATTTCCACTTGCTATAGATACGCGGAGTTTTGCTGAGAATGTTTACTCCGAGTCTCTCTCCCGCCACGCCTTCCGACCTTGAAACTGCAATCATTAGCGGGAGGTTTCGAGCGAAACCTTTGTCCATGATTGTTCTCTAACACGTCAGCTTCGTAATGGCGTCTTAGCAAAGGTAGGGAATGGGTTCTACAATTCCATGAATAATTTAAAGGATTTTCAAATTAAATAGAAGTTATTAGATTAGGCCCCCAGGTGGTGGGTCATCTAGCAGCGCTCGCTCGGAGATGGCCCAATTAGATTACGACGGATAAAAACCATCTCTCCCTGTTTGTTTGGGATTCCCATTAGTATCAATTTCGAGAGTTGCTTGCCTCGTTGACTCAGGGTTGCTTTTTTACGCCAACAAAAACATCACTGAACCATTTCAGGGCTCTTTCTAATGTCCCTCTTTTTTCTTGACGTTCGCTCTTAAGGGGCAAAGGAGAATTGGATAATTAAAGAATGCTAGGATGAATTAAATGTCTGGCCATTTTTTCTCTTTCTTTTTTTTTTTTTAATTACGCATGCGCAAATATTGGATCTTTCTCTTCTGTTCGAGATTAATATGTAGCCATGAAGAAGCTGCCTTTATCCACATAGTATATATATCTTCTGAAAAAAAAAAGAACATCTTAGTGAAATACACGCACACACTTTAATTTTCATTGTTGTTGAGAATACCCTTTTATAGAATATCTGCGTAGAACGAAGTATAGAGCTAGTTGGAGATAAGAGTATTTACCCGGATATTATGATAATAAAGTTAGAAGCATATATATATTTTTCTATTTTCTTACTTCTTTCACAAACACACACACATATTCATATATATGAGTAAACAGATAATGCTCATATGTGATTTCTATAATCACACACACTACTTTACAAGTCTAACTTTACTAGTAAATACAAATAATAAAAGAGCCCATGCACCTTGCAAGGTGATGTCGAACTGCTTACACAAGTCTAAAAATGCGGTGTACTTACAAAAGAAGCAGCCGCAAGTCCCCAGAGCATTGAAATCAAGGATCCATGAAGATTTCACATTTTTGTTATAGGGCGGAGGATCATGGGAGAATGCCCGATAGGCAAGGACGAAGGACGTCCCAACATTTGCTTCAGTCCACGGGACATGATTTCAAAATAACTCTTTGATTACTTTAAATCATATCCACATATGTGTGGAACCAATTTGATGATGTATCATTTAACCAAGGATTGTGCGCATTTAAAGTCGAATGAAACCTAATGTGTACCTGTGCCATGCACATGTGAGAGAGAATTGAAATAAACTCTATTTTAATTGTTGCAATTATATATACGATAATATTATATATTTATACATTAAATGTATTTTTTGAAATCATAACACCTAAAGCAGTTCTCAAGATAAGCACGAAAATTCCTTTGAAATAAACAATAGAATCGAGGATAATTGCAAAACTACATGCACGTGGTAAATCAACAGGAATCATCGTCTTAAGGATTGCTCTACAAAGGATTAACTTTGAGAAAGAATAATAACAAAATATAAATAACATTAGTGAGGTATTAATAATGCAAAACTCAGTGAAACTCGATTAGTTTCTAAGGGGAACAATTGGCTACTTTTAAATGTTCGGAAACAGGCCAAAATTTCACATCCCATCGTCAAATTTGCTAGTGAACAACCCTCTAGAGAGAGCCAATCCGATCGCCTTTCTCCATAAGACTGTCGGTGCATTTTAATTAAATGCCTATAGAAGAAAAGATTCAACTCTCGGCCTCGGGAAGCCAATTAAGAAAGGACAGCAGAACTTGTCACAATAAATATCTGCTTGCGATTGTTGCGGCCGGAACCGTGCCAAGGCAATAGGTGACTTACCGAGGGCGTCACCTCCTTGAGGTGGTGGTGGCCAATAAACATTGGCTTGCTTCACGAGGATCGATTCCTTCCTTTACTTTCTCTCTTCAACCGCACTCTTTGCTTATGCTATTGCTGCTATACCTGTGGCAAGTAATTTCTGAAAAGGATATGCAAATTATTCTTCTTCATCTAAGAAATGTCGCGCGCGTTAATATAACCGAATGTATTCTCCTTATACACCCACACACACTTCTATACACTGATTTCTACCTTTGAAAAAATACTTTGAATGTTATAACACTATATACTGACCGTTGATATTTCCTGAAAGTTTCAAATATATTTGTAATTTCAGTGAGAGAAATAAATATTACGAAAAATAATGATAATACGTAAAGCAGTAAACGAGGTTTACGCGAATTTTTATTTTTCTAAAAAGGTATTGGTCTTTTTTTCTCTCTAACAACAGCTTAAATTCGACTATCTGTAGGTTGTTGAAACGTATCCCAAGTAAACATAGGTTCAGGTCATAATAATCATGGTAGAGATAGGGTTTGCGAAAGCTTCGCTGTAAATGCACCCATCCCATTGTCACCGTACAAAGCAGTTCGTCTCAAAATTACAAGCTAAATATATTTAGTGGTGATAGGCACAAGTCTCTCTGCTTGCCAATTCCTTAGTGACTTTTTATAGCAATCCTTTCAACACACTGTTGGGGAGATGATGAATAAATGAAGTAATAAGACATTCCCTTGCGAAATTCCGTCAGAGATTATTATTATTTATTTCTTCTTTACAAGATGAATAGTCACATTTATAGTAATCTCTCCTCCTCAAAGCAAACTAGATTAATATTATTTATCTTTTTTATCTTCACCTAACCATTTGTAATATTGAAACCATTATGATTTCCATTTACAAATATATCAGCGACCTTCATTTTTTTTCAACCAGTTATTTCAAGACAATTAAATTGATGTAAAAATCCTTAATTACATCGATGTAATGGTCCGAATTATTATTCAGTCGAACAAGGCCGCGTCAAGCCATTCCCAACCTACACACCAACCATAACGTATCCCATCATAATCTTTCGATTGGGCCAATTACCTCGACCTTCTGTGGGGTGATGGGACGCCTTTTTTCCTTAAGGATTAGGAGCATAATTGGTCGGTAAATAGAGGCAATCTGGGCGATCACAAAAAGCGGTGATTTATTTGAGGGGAAATGTGATCTCCATCAGGAAGGCTTAATTTACTCGCACGACGCGGTTTATGAGGGTAGTTTTGTAATAAAATTCCTTTTTTAATTTTAGCCCATATAACTGTACCATATTTTGCGCAACAAAAAAATTGGAATACGGCTTGAGAAGTGTGTAAATAAAGATTCTTAATCCCCCATCCAATTAATTTTAGGAGCCTAATTTAAAAATATGTCCTATAAAGTATAGAATGTATACGTTATAAACTTTACTCGTAAAAAGTTAATGAATTTTTAGGTAATCAATTCTTTTCCTTCGCGTATGTGCGTATTAATAAATTTGTAGAAATTCTATAATTATTGCCTTCTATATGGGAGCATGTTCTTTATTTAAGGATTTATTCGTTTCGATCCTGCTGTCTATACACCTTTGGAGTATCGGATTCTACCTCGTTATTGGAAATACACTTTTTCTATTTAAAAATACTCTGCCATTTAAAAACTAGTTTCCATAATTTAAAAAAAAGTAGGTCCAGGTATTTTAAAATAGGGTTTATCATTTTAAAAGTAGAGAGAGAGATTGGAGCTACTTTATAACAATGTGTGCATATAAGAGAGAGGCTATATAAGGTTAAATACAAAAATGAATAAATTTAAATAAAAATAGAGAGATAGTCTGCTATTTAAAAAGTCGTGTGCCATTCTGAAGTAGAGTCTTTTATTTTAAAAGCAGCCTTCATCCATCGCAAAGTCTATTTATTTCCCTCTCTTATATTCCTTCTCCCTCAATTCAGTACTTTTAAAGATTTCAGGAGATTTCACAGCCAATCCAATGTATGCTTAATTATAAATGAACACATTTTTATTTGAAAAACAGTACCAAAAGTGAATTTGTACTTGGATCAAATGGATAAATGAAGAAATAAGGCATTTCTTGATCGTGCAACTAAAAAAGTTGCTGATGACTTGCGCCATCTATCGGAATAAATATCAACCAATCGTTGATTTTAATTATTCTAAATTGACTAATTGCTTGATTAATCAAGAAACGGTATTCGGTCACAATTCTGGAATAATTAAAAAATCAACAATTAGTTGATATTTATTCCGATAGATGGCGGAAGCCATCAGCAACTTTTAATTGCATGATCAGGAAATGCCCCTTTTTCTTAAATGTTTATTTTCTATTCAAAAGACCACAAAGTCTACATAGATGGCAATTCCAGTACTTTAAGAGAACAATCCGTGAGATAGTACCTGCTGTACGTTCTACCTGAAGATGAAATGACTGCTCATCCTTTGGAACACTTCTTGAAATGTACCGATTCTAGGCCTATTCATTTGTGATTCTTTTGAATATATAAAACATTGCTGTTGCCCGGCTGGCACTTATATTCGGTAGCAGCAGGATACTTCGGCCAGATGAGATAGTTTCACATATAAAGAACATGTAAACATGCTCTTTTAGAGAAAGTGAATAGACATTTATGTTTACATCAACTATGAACTTATAAATCAAAATAATGAACTTCATATCAATTTGATTTTTTCTAGCAAATTTTAGCATTTTCGTGTATATTCATATTGAATATCTTTGTAGCAGAAAATATTTTATCTCAATTTCCTTACCAATATTGTGTTTTAGTTTCGATATTTTTTAAAAAGAGATTTTGCTGATGTCTTCCTCGGCCCGAAGTCTTGTGCTGCGCTTTCATTGTTTAATATGGTAAAACAAGTTTCCATTTAATACAAAGTAACGTCATGAAACAACATAAAAACAATTCCAGTGATACAATTTACATTTTATTACACATCCAAATAGGCATCCTGGACTGAGAGAGAACAGATCTTATTTGAAAAAAAAAAAAAGATTTGAAAGAATCCAAGTTGAGGGAGAAATATGTCGCTTATCTGTCCCGAGAGGAACTCCTCAGTAAATAAAGTAACAGCGGGTTAATCTGATCCGAGATAAGTTGAAGAGAAATTAGAAGATTCCCTAGGTCATCCAGTTACAGCGATAGGAACAATAGGTCGTTAGTGAGAAGGCGGTTTCCCAACCAGATAGGCTCGAGACACTTTACATAATCATCCGGCTAAATATTGGAGCCCCCTTATCGCGCAGCGAGCGCGGCGGGTGTGAAGTGCTTCCATTAGTTAAAAGGGTGTGAACCCTCTGGATCTCAGATAATTGTTGGAAAGAAGGGAGAATCGATGCTGTATAGAATAAAATATTTATCTTCTCCCTGACCGCCCGCCCGCTTAGTTTACTTTGTAGGCCAGCTTGGGTCACGGCTCTTCAATGGCACGCCGTGGGGAACACATAGGTAGCTCTCGTGATGGGATTTTCTGCTCGTAGGTATCACTGATCAGTAGAAAGGTAGCCCTCGACGTAATGTTTTACGTATGTAAACATCTCGCCTTAAGGAAGAGTATATTTATAGCCATCAACGTTGTGTTTTATGTATGTAAATATAGCTTTCACGTTAATGATGAGTATATAGATAGCTCTCAACGTTGTGTTTTATGTATGTAAACATAGCTTTCACGTTAATGATGAGTATATAGGTAGCTCTCAACGTTGTATTTTATGTATGTAAACATAGCTTTCACGTTAATGTTGAGTATATAGGTAGCTCTCAACGTTGTGTTTTATGTATGTAAACATAGCTTTCATGATGAGTATATAGATAGCCCTCGAAGTGATGTTTTATGTAGGTAAACATAGCTTTCACGTTAATGATGAGTATATAGATAGCCCTCAAAGTTATGTGTTATGTATGTAAACATAGCTTTCACGTTAATGATGAGTATATAGGTAGCTCTCAACGTTGTATTTTATGTATGTAAACATAGCTTTCACGTTAATGTTGAGTATATAGGTAGCTCTCAACGTTGTGTTTTATGTATGTAAACATAGCTTTCATGATGAGTATATAGATAGCCCTCGAAGTGATGTTTTATGTAGGTAAACATAGCTTTCACGTTAATGATGAGTATATAGATAGCCCTCAAAGTTATTTTTTATGTATGTAAACATAGCTTTCACGTTAATGATGAGTATATAGGTAGCTCTCAACGTTGTGTTTTATGTATGTAAACATAGCTTTCACATTAATGATGAGTATATAGATAGCCTTCGAAGTGATGTTTTATGTAGGTAAACATAGCTTTCACGTTAATGATGAGTATATAGATAGCCCTCAACGTTATGTTTTATGTATGTAAACATAGCTTTCACGTTAATGATGAGTATATAGGTAGCTCTCAACGTTGTGTATTATGTATGTAAACATAGCTTTCACATTAATGATGAGTATATAGATAGGCCTCGAAGTGATGTTTTATGTTTGTAAATATAGCCTTCACATTAATGGTGAGTATATAGATAGCCCTCGAAGTGATGTTTTATGTATGTAAACATAGTTTTCACATTAATGATGAGTATATAGATAGCACTCGAAGTGATGTTTTATGTATGTAAACATAGCTTTCACGTTAATGATGAGTATATAGGTAGCCCTCGAAGTGATGCTTTATGTATGTAAACATAGCTTCACGTGGTCGACGTGGTGTTTTTTGCCTCTGGGCATCGTCTCATATAAATATTGTGTGACGGATATTGTAGGTTACAATGATAGCAGGTATCTTAAATAGTACATCTAAACGTCAAAAAGATAAATACCGCCATCTATTAGAATAAATATGAACTAAAATAGATTAGTTTGAAATTCGGAAATGTGAATAGAAAATAGAGAGAGAGATAAACATTAATCCATTCATAATAAACTTTGAAAAGCCAGCTGTTAACGCGTCCCGTGATATTTGGACAGTTCTAAAAAATGAATCAACGCTTATTTCATATCTATTCTGAGCGATCGCCGTAACCAGCTCTCCAACGTTTACATGAAAGTAGAGAGATGAGCTTTGTCATCACCTGTTCCCCGTCAACTTTCTCATTCGATAGCCTATGTGAACTTGTAATTTATATAAGTATTCGAGTTTTTTTTTTTCAGATATCATCACAAATTCGTGATAAACAAATCCCACACAATTTGTAAGGATTTTAATACAAATACCTTCCAAGTTTTAGATTCCAATTTCACTCATCATTTTTGAAAGTAACAGCTTTACATTAGATAAAATGTTTACTTTACATAAATATTGATATAATAAAAGGTCTCCAGAGAAGTCTTCTAGCCTTTCTGTGAATATATATAAATGACCAAAAATGATTTGACTACTCTGTTATTCGATCTTCTAACTGGTAACTTGTAAACAAGAAGTTTACAATATTTTTTGTTCTTTTCTGATTTAAAATGTATCTTAAATAAAATAATAATATAAAGGATAGTTATCTTTTTTTCAACTCAACCTAAATTAACAGACTTTCACCTATCTTCATATTGACCCTCACAAGACCTTTCACCAAATATTTAAACATACAAAGTATAAATAGATTTAAAACTATTAAGCGCGAATTTTTCTTTTTTTTTTTTCAAATAAAAGCAACTTTCTAAAACTATTGGGAGTGCTCGGCTCATTAGTAGTGAATCCCCCCAGCTGTTTCGCCAATTTAACACACTAAATCACTTTTCGAATTCTGATAATTTATTGGACGATTCTGCTTATTTATGCGACACTGAAGGGTGGAATCTTCATTATAGTATTATTTAAGCAAACTATGGATATAAGCTTTTCGAACTATAGATTTATATATAAATTGGCGAACCCAATAGGAGGGCTCGCCACTGATGAGCAAAGCCCTCTCATTTTTTTTCAGTGTAGTAAGGATAATAGACACAGTTTATATATATGAATAAAAATTCGCGTGCCTAACAGTTTTTTTCTTATGTATAGATAGCGTGTTATTCCTTATAAATATATAGACCTATTGTAAATTAAGTAATTATTTTTTCACATTAGTTTTATGGACGATAATTTCAAATACCGTTTGTGAACATTATAAGTTTATATTTAAACTAATACAGGTAAAATTTAAGTATTTTATTTGAAGATATATATATGAGTCTTTTTAAAATTATAAAATATTTTTATATGAAATTTTTATTTTTTACATATATTATAAAATATATTTATTCTATATAGAAAGGCTAAATATATATCGGATTAAGATACCTTCTATCTCTAAACCTGCGATGGGAGATTTATAATGGATTCAGAAGAAAAGGCTTCGCCCAAATCCCTGCCCAGAAATCCTTCGACTCCCACCACGCCGTCAACACCTATCATAATGAAGGAAGTCTTAGGAAGCTTTAAAATTAATGGTTTATGGCTTTGAATAGTTTATGACCACTTAGAGTGTTGTTTTCACTAGTGTTAAGTTTTAATTTATCTAGATTTTGTATTTATAAACCAAAGCGTTGTAGAGAGAAAAAATATTTCAGGCGCAATTTTTAATTCCGATGTGAATATTGATCAAATATGTATTTTCTGATGACTCAAGAGAAGCCAACCACGAACATATTTCAAACTTTGGGCTCTCACAGTGCAATATATATCATTCCTCAACAATCCTCCATGCGCTCTCTCTCTCTTCAAATTTCAAATATTTATCGATTAAGAAAGGTAAATAAATTATCGATTTTATGCACACGCGAAAATTTTGAGTAGAAAACAAATTTCTAAAAAAAAATTGTTCTTCATATGATGTTGAGCTAATTTTGAATTATATGTGATCAAAAGTGAGAATACATTGGAATAATTATGGCAGTTAATCATACATAGTCCGTGTTGTAGATGTAGGGAGATAAATAGCAAATATCGTCTATGCTATAGCTCAGCTGTTAGATGAAAAAAAAATGGAGAAAAAGGCATCGCAGCTAATGTCCGTGCTATAGATCGGTAACCTGGTAGATGAAACAACAAATGGAGGAGAAGACATCGCAGCTACTATCCGTACATCCGCCTGGTAGATGAAAAACAATTGAATGAAAAGACATCGCATCTAATGTCCGTGCTATAGATCGGTAACCTGGTAGATGAAACAACAAATGGAGGAGAAGATATCGCAGCTACTATCCGTGCATCCGCCTGGTAGATGAAAAACAATTGAATGAAAAGACATCGCATCTAATGCCCGTGCTATAGATCGGTAACCTGGTAGATGAAAAACAATTGAATGAAAAGACATCGCATCTAATGTCCGTGCTATAGATCGGTAACCTGGTAGATGAAACAACAAATGGAGGAGAAGATATCGCAGCTACTATCCGTGCATCCGCCTGGTAGATGAAAAACAATTGAATGAAAAGACATCGCATCTAATGTTCGTGCTATAGATCGAACCCGCCTGGTAGACGAAACAACAATTGAAGGAGATGACATCGCAGCTACCGCAGCAGGCAAGCGGGAGAGGCCGCGACTTCCACTTTTGCTCATGGGCGAGGAGACATGGCCGTCCCACGTGTCAGTAATTACTTCCTCCAGCCTTGACCATCCTCTCGGCCCCAAGGTCTCCGCGAGTCTCAGCAGAGAATGAAGCCTGTCGGAGGCTCATCACGCTCGGCTCCGCTCTTGACAAGTGATTGTTACTGCATGTCTTCTGACCTATGCAATCTCTGCATTTTTACATTTCATAACCACTTCTCCAAATTTAAAATTCATTTTCACGAGATACTATGCAACGAATATAACTTTGAGAATAATATGTGCCGAATTAAGAAAAAAAATGTCTTCCTGTTATCTTTGTTGAAAATAGCTCGATATCATCAGTAGTTAATCCTGTAAGAAATTTCTCCAATTTAACTTACCAGACTTAATATTATAGTGGTTAGTGTTCTGCCACCTATAGTCTACATTTGAAATCACTTCACAAAATGGCTATTTTATGTGGCTAGATAGGTATAGGCGCCTGTGATAGTATAATATCAGCAATTTAGTCTTTACTTCCTAGCGCATTCGATTTTATTTATTATGATTTTAAATAGGAAAGAGAGTCATTGCATAAATATTTCACTATTCATAGTTCCCGATCCTGAATAAACTTTCATATGCTTTCTATATGAGTAGGGTTCTCACAACTTTTGAACCGCCTGGTAGTTAAACTGGCCAAACGACTTGGAGAGTTCACCACTCATGATCCAATATTCTGTAGAAAAATTGTAGATATCCGCCCTATATATATATAGTTTTTGATATTAACTCGAAACCCTTAATTTGATCTTTTATTAAAATATAGTATGGGGATATAGAAGCTCTGGGATATAGTGAGAGTGGGATGTTGAATTCTCTAAATACAATTTATCAGAATGATGAAGCCATAGTCATCAATAGATAATCGACTCAGCTCTAGGATTGGTGGTTCAACTATAAAATCGCTCTATATCAATGACTCCATATCTATGTTCTCCAACGACCGGCGTCGAAATTATGTTATTGGCGACACTTAGGAAATGCAAGGTGATAGGAATTCAGCATCATATCAGATGTATATGGAGTTGATAGTACTTTATTTTGAAACAGTATTACAGGTTTTAGAAGTTGTTGTTTTTGAATTGAAAATACGAAATTTTATATATTGAAATATCATTTGAAGCTCGTCCTTTGAGAAACATTGATATAGACTATAGAGATTGTATGTGCAACAAGATGCTAAGAGAACATGTGACGAGGTAATACCTCAAGGCTAAAGTTGGCCATGGGAATCTTAGATTGGACATGTGCGAGTGAGTGAGACAAGGTCATGGATGTGGCAGGAGCTTCATTGTTAGTGCAAGTCATTAATTCTCACGGCGGGCCTCTATCTCCGTCCTGCGCTATTTCCAGTCAAACCTGCGTCACGGAGGCCTACATCTTTAATAATTTTCCTGATTACCATTCAATATACTTATTTGCATTCTAATTTGAAAATTGGATGTTATAAAAAAAGCCATCGAGACAATGCATTGTGTTGATATTCATTGCTAATAAAGTTTGAATTTATATCAAAGAATATGCTACAACACCATCTGTGACAACTCTAACAAATATAAACCAAACTATATACCATAGTGTCGGATTATGGCCCTCATTAATACAGGAGCAGCCTCGATTTCATAGCATCTTATAAGAGGAGTTAAAAGCCGGCTGAATCTGCGAGAAAGATCTTTTAGCAGGCGAAACCGTAGGGTCTAGAATAGGCCATTGCTTTGATGCATGTTTATAAAGGTAGAGGCGCTTTTTAAGATCATCATATACATATTTGTATATCTTAAAAAGCTGTTCAACAAAATATTATTTTACACACTTAATTCGAAGAAAATACGGGTTTGTGTCAAAGAGCTATATAATTTCTAAATGCTTTGCTTTATAAGAATCATTATTAAAGTCTAACATAAACATAAATGTAAAAAATAGGAGACATCTCTCCCTTACAAGAGAGTGTATTGATTTTTTTATTACAGGAGAGGGTTCTCTTTTTTTAGGAATGATTAATTTCCAACAAAATTTTTCCCATCGATATAAGTATGCTTATTATATGTATCCTTTTTGTAAATCCGAGGTAGGAGCGGCCTGCAATTGTAATGCTTCCGACCTCATCTAACTCACTGTAGCAAATATTTTACACTTTCTCCTAGAACTAAAGAGCATATGCTAATTAAACGGAAGAAAGTGACAGGTCGCCGTGAAAAGGCCCTTTAGGGATTTTTCAAATTGATTTTTAATCCAATAAAATTCTCGCAGCGAAGTACAGCTGACTTCGTAGGAGGGACGCGCAGAAGAGTCCCGAGGAGAAGCTTTATGAGCTGGGGAAGGGGAGGGGGTGAGAGAAGAGGGGACCAAGAGATATGACTTTGATATGTTGACAAATTGGAAGGAAATATATTAGTAGAAACAGCACGCGATATTTATAACTGCGTGGCAACATGATGACCTCATCTGGTGTTTTGATGAATTTTTTCTTGACAGCGAAAGCTATACATATTGGTGGTGTCAGAGCGATCAGGCCATTAAAGTCACGGTTGTATTGCCTGAAGAAGTGGAACTATCTGTGTGTCTTGTTCTATCATCGAGAAATGTTTGGGCAAATGATCTGCATACAAAGTAGATTTTCGCTTTTAAAGCTTCCTCAAAGCGGTGTGCCAATAGTCAGCTTTCCTTAATGGGATATGGATTTGAAGAAGTGCGAGTTAATCTCAACGTATGCAATGCAGTATCCACAGCGAGCAGCGGTCTTGTGCTACAAATGTAGATGTCGCAGTCCATGGAAGACTTTATGACCGTGATGTCAGAGTGTTGAATGCATTGGTTGTATTTTCAAGTATGTTGATATGCAAATCACAGGCATAATAGCTAGCTAGTTCTCAGCTAGGACTGTGCCACGGGGCTCAACAAGAAGAGGGATTCTCGCTTGAAAGATCGCACGTTTAAATAGAAAAATATTCTCTCTTTGTGTGAATATATTTCATAATTTTACTACTTTTTACAAATTTACCGTAAATCATGAATATTGAAGTATGTTCTCTCTGAAAATGAATCCAAAAATTGAATATATGTGAACCAAATATGATCATTTGAAGATAAAAAATCATACAGGGATAATTATTTCTTGTTGATCATAAAATATTAAAATATCTACAAGAAAATTCTCCCTTATTGATTTTTTTTTAATTTTCAAATGATCATATGATACATGGGATTATATCTTTTTTTTTAACGAACCAAATTTAGCTTGGGCTTAAGCAATATGCGATTTGTGTGCTGATAAGACGGGAAAAAAATGTTCATTACGCTATCATTTGAGAATGATATAAATAAATTTTCTCAGCTTTAAAAAAGGAGACAGAAATGGAATATAGCATGGCTTCGGTGTGAAAGTTGTTGATGAGGAGGTTGGCGCTGACACCCTCGCTAGATCTAGAAGGGTTAAAAGAGGATCGGCCGTCCGAGTAGAATGCAGTTTGCATCGGGGCGGTGATCTGTCACCGCTAGTTAATTGACTATCGAGGAGTTGCTCGGCGGGGTCACGATGTCTCTCCATAATCTCGTTGACACTGATGGATCACCCATCCGGCCCGTCGCCTCCCTCGGCTTCATCCAGCACTGCTCCCCGGACGGCCGGCGGCTTTAGGACTTCTTTCAGAGAATACTTTGATAAGCAGAACAAAACTGAGTTAGGCTCCGAATAATCTACTTCGTTTATTATATACTTTCTCTATCTCTATCTAAAAGCCATTAAAATTTTAAATCTATATGAGTTTACCGACAAATTGAAATCGGAAATCAGTATTTTTAGTAAAGACATGTAAAATGGTATTGATTGCGTTAAAATGTTCGCCTTATGTAGATTCTCTCACCAGTCAGAGCTCTTATATTGTTAAGTCATATTAATATTTCTTATAAATTGACATGTAGATGTTATCGTTACGCTAAATAATGGAATAAAAATAACCTGCACCCTGGCCTGAAATGATGCGGAGTAGCTTGACGAATATAGGCAAATGTACAAGATAATAAAATGTTTGCCTTTATTCTGATGAAGGGTTGTTGTGGCAGGTATGGAGGCTAGATTTAGTGATGGTGATCCTCTTCAAGGCCATCCCCCTGGAGAGCACGGACGGTGAACGGCTGGAGAAATCCCCGGACTGCCTCCACCCCAACCTCTGCGTCAACCCCTACCACATCAACGTGTCAGTCCGCGAGCTGGACCTTTACCTGGCCAACTTCATCCTTAGCCAAGGTGAGGACCATCAATCATGGCTCAAGTGCAAGTTGCATTCAGATCAAAATCATCAATTTACAATGCACTGTGATTGTGGAGATGAAGATTCTCAGGCATATTGTAGCCGGATATATCTATCCTTTCTAATATCCAGCGGATGGCAGTGGGATGCTCAGGCATGTTGTAATCAGAAAACATGGATCTCTTTCTAATATCAATTAAATGGCAGTGAGATTATCAGACATGTTGTAGCCGGTAACATGGATCTCTTTCTAATATCAATTAAATGGCAGTGGGATGCTTAAGCATGTTGTAATCGGAAAACATGGATCTCTTTCTAATATCAATTAAATGGCAGTGAGATTATCAGACATGTTGTAGCCGGTAACATGGATCTCTTTCTACTATCCACTGAATGGCAGTGAGATGCTCAGGAATGTTGTAGCTGGTAACATGAATCTCTTTCTAATATCCATTGGATGGCAGTGAGATGCTCAGGCATGTTGTAGCTGGGTAACATGGATCTCTTTCTAATATCAATTAAATGGCAGTGAGATGCTCAGGCATGTTGTAGCCGGATACATGGATCTCTTTCTAATATCAATTAAATGGCAGTGAGATTATCAGACATGTTGTAGCCGGTAACATGGATCTCTTTCTACTATCCACTGAATGGCAGTGAGATGCTCAGGAATGTTGTAGCTGGTAACATGGATCTCTTTCTAATATCCATTGGATGGCAGTGAGATGCTCAGGCATGTTGTAGCTGGGTAACATGGATCTCTTTCTAATATCAATTAAATGGCAGTGAGATGCTCAGGCATGTTGTAGCCGGATACATGGATCTCTTTCTACTATCCACTTAATTGTAGTGAGATGCTTAGGCATGTTGTAATCGGAAAACATGAATCTCTTTCTAATATCAATTAAATGGCAGTGGGATGCTTAAGCATGTTGTAATCGGAAAAATAAATCTCTTTCTAATATCAATTAAATGGCAGTAAGATTATCAGACATGTGGCCGGTAACATGGATCTCTTTCTAATATCCACTGAATGGCAGTGAGATACTTAAGGATGCTGTAATCGGAAAACATGGATCTCTTTCTAATATCAATTAAATGGCAGTGAGATTCTCAGGCATGATGTAGCTGGGTAACATGGATCTCTTTCTAATATCCAGTGGGGGGATGACAATGAGATTATCAAGCATGTTATAGTCGATACTTGGATCTTTTTATAATATCGGTGAATGGCAGTAAATGTTCAAACATGTTGTAGTCTTGTAGTACATGTGTAGTCTTTCCAATGTCCGGTATATGAGATGGCCAATATTTCCAAGCCACTGTAGTATATATATGACCACATATCATCTTTTTGTTGGATTGTGTTGATCAATTGATTTATTCAGTTAATTGGCTTATTCAAAACGAACGGGATAAAAAAATTATAACATATTTCACAAAAAGATTTGAACGTATTCCTTTAAAAAATATTATTGCGTTGTTGGGATTGTCAATTTAAGCAAATTCTTAATGGATTAACCCATAATATGATATTACGCCCGTGATAAATTAGTATAGTGTATACTATTATTTTTTTCTAACTTTTTATATATGTTTTAGAAAAGTTAAAATAATAAAATATCTTCAGGTTGGGCAAAGCTAATAAAGTTGGAGCTGTACTTTTACTCATTCTAATTTGCGAAATTGAAATGGAGATCAATAATTTGTGCGTAATATTCGCGACAATTTGGCAGGTGAAATGGTTTTTCTTTAATGAAATCAATAAAGAAATTCTCGAAGAATATTTTAATGTACATTTTCTAGAATCCTTCGGTGAAGTCTTTCTTTACGGAGTCTCCAGAATGGCAGCAAGTGTCGCCCTGACACCTCTTAATTCTATATTTAGTTGGCGTCTGCCTTCCTGTTTATGGAGATCATGACGATCATTTCCTCCCGTCGCCTGAATTATAAAATTCCTTTCACCTTTCTATTTGAACTGTTAGAAGACGAAATAATTTAAGGCCTTTAAAGGATTAATCAAACTATATTTCGAGTTAAAAGAAATTTGAATTTTTGTTTGTAAACTTTTGAATCACTCAATTTACCCACAGTCTCTATTTGCTACGCGAAGATAGAATATTTGCGATAATTATTAGATTTTTTTAACGGATCAATTTCATCATCAAAACCTTCAGAAAAATACATTTTCAGCCTAAAAACTTCCATTAATGCGTATATCTTGAAGTAAACCTTTTTTATATTAAATTATTTTTATCAGTAATTCTAGAAAAAAAAAGGTATATACAGCATTCTATGAACGAAGACAACAACATTAAAGGTGTATATTGATATTGTTGAAAGCTTGTCACTTGGATTTGCTGGATATAATCGTTAGCCAGACAAATTTAAAATGTTTGATTTTGAAATACCAATAGCACTAATATTTTTGAATATGCTGGTTTTCGGAATAATGTTATCAAATTATGAATTGTCACCGGTTAGAAATTTAATACATTTCTGGAAATTAACGGCTCTACGCCGTCAAGACGAGGATTGGAATGGAATTGTTCACCTTCGATATCTTCTAAATTTTAGTTACAAAAATGTTTCCTTGTATTTAAGTTAGTATTAATATTTCAGCTTCTAGTAAAATCTGTAACATCTTGATTTTGGCCCGACGATGACCTTTTGATCGAAAAGCTTGTCGAATTATAATTTAAAAATGCAACATCTTTATAAAATATTTTATGATATTTAGATTTTAGTTCTATCTTTACGATAGATTCAAGTATTTATATAAATTATTAAACTATTTCCAATGTATAGTTCCATTTCTAATTTCTTCTGTTAACTTGGTATTTCCGTCACGCCTCGCAGTGCTCGAATCTGCTTCGTGACAATGTTTGCTAAGGTCCAAGTTTCCGTTCGTAAACTTAGAAACTTTGACCTGACCTCACACACACAACTGCAATCTATAAAACTATAAAAATATGGTTAAGAGATTTAACAAATCTAATGACACCAAGATCTTCAATAAAAATCGCTTTAAAATGGGTCAATAAACAGTGTAAGGAAAAACTTATATAGAGGCTTTTGTATTCAATTATTTTCCAATATATTATACTTTTAAAATGATAACAATGACATTATCGAGGATATGGCAATCGATATAGCATCTCTAGTGTATATTATAACCTTTCCGATATTTTAAAAATAATATTATCATTTGTGTGATTATAACATCAAAGGTTTAGGCGCCTGAAGCTCTAACTAGAGAATTTAATAAGTCTAGGGAGAGAATTCAAAGCTTCAAACACGGTCATGATAAATGCTAAATGTTCGAACACACGAGTGTTTTGAATGATATAAAACAACTAAAGTGAAAAAGTCTGAGAAGCCAAGACAATTATCACCTTAAAGATGTGCAGGGCGAGAGTGAATGAGTAGGTACGAAGGTCAATAGAAGCCAATTAAAATAAGAGCCAATTAAATGAGGCTAGTCAGACGAGAGCTCAGCCATCAAGGTATCTAAAGCTCAAACTCTTCGGAGGTCTATAAATGGTAAGATTACAGGAGGCCTATTTAAAGGTGAAGCCTATTGATTTTTTATAGCAACCGATTCTGTGGGTAATGGCTCGCGATCCTCCTGCCCTTCTCTTGACATTTTAATGCCCTTAAATTTCAGGGATTTAGAGGGCTTCCAGCAAAGTTTTCGGGCAGTTCAGTGTTGTTTGACTCCATTCACACATCCCATTGCTACCTTTTTTTGAAACTCTTCACAAATTCCATGCTTTGTCGTGTAATACTGGATGTATATAATTGTCTCTAATGGGAAATTTTGTTCTTTACATGGTAGGCTAGTGTAATGGTGCGAATTTGTGTATATCGTTTGGTTTCAGAAGGCCTTTAATAAAGTTTTATATTGATAATGAACAAATATTAAGTGAGTATTTATCTATGAAAATGGTTTACATGAATTAAACACAAGGTCTTAGATAGCCATATATAATAAAAGGCATTAAAATTATTCTAAGGATACTTTATTCAACTATAAACAATTTCTACTGACCTTAATGCAATGAGAAATTGTTGTAAAGGCCTTGCTCATCATTAGCGAATCCTTCCAGCAGTTTCGTCAGTTTAATTTACCATTTACGACTGCGTTGTACCAAGCCCTTCCAATATTTTATTCATTATAGTAGGGCCAGTAGAAAATAGGTTTTTAAATGAAAAATTAACCTTTAAATAATCTAAATTTTATTATAGTTGACACGAAGGCTTGAACATAGCTCAACATTAAATTTGGTTGAAAAATCGAACTACAACTTTATTATACCAGATTTGAATAGAAGTATATACATATGTTGTGTTTATATAAATATAAATGAAGAGGTGCAACTTTTGGTATATATATATATATATTTATAAAAGATGCATATATTGGATTTCTAATTATTTTATTGTTCCAATATTTCGAGGGGCAACTCGCCTCTCTTTTACGAGGATGTTTTTGTTTTTCACTAGAACATGCGCGCGCGCGTACACCACTCTCGTTCTACAAGGCCAATGAAAGAATTGTATCTTTGATTTAACTATTGTATTCAGTTTATATACAGCAAATAATTATATTTAACATTATATATTATTATTTTATCTATGAAAGATATAGAGATTTATATACAACAGTGTAATTGTAAAAAATAGTGTGTTTACATATTAATTCTAAATTTAAAAATATTGAAAGTAAAAATAAATGAGTAAATTAAAAGTATATACATAGTTATTTATAAATAATTAAGATATGAATTCTTTATATTATAAAGAATTCATATCTTAATTATTTATAAATAACTATGTATATACTTTTAATTTACTCATTTATTTTTACTTTCAATATTTTTAAATTTAGAATTAATATGTAAACACACTATTTTTTACAATTACACTGTTGTATATAAATCTCTATATCTTTCATAGATAAAATAATAATATATAATGTTAAATATAATTATTTGCTGTATATAAACTGAATACAATAGTTAAATCAAAGATACAATTCTTTCATTGGCCTTGTAGAACGAGAGTGGTGTACGCGCGCGCGCATGTTCTAGTGAAAAACAAAAACATCCTCGTAAAAGAGAGGCGAGTTGCCCCTCGAAATATTGGAACAATAAAATAATTAGAAATCCAATATATGCATCTTTTATAAATATAATTTTAATTATGGATTGCCAAATCTTCAAAATATATATATATATATAATTTATATATAAAATACAATATAACAATATAAAAATTAATTTTAATTATAATTTTAATTTTCGTTTTATAATTTATATATAACTTTAAAAATTTAAGAAATGAATAGTATTAACATGAGCTTTTTTTAGAACAGAGTCAAAATATTTTTGAAAAATAAATATATATATTCAACTTTACATTACCAGATAGAAAATGCCGATAGGAGAAAAACATCAATATCCAACTTTATCAATCCGAGATTTGAATAGCGTTTAATATATTTCATCACGAACATTTCGGGGATTTATGTGAGCAATAGCTACCCAGAAATTATTTGAAAAAGTAAAAATAAATATCAGGTAAAAGTTTCTTTTAATTTTGAATTTGCAAGCTTTCGAGCAAATATACTGCTCTTCAACGGGCTGATACTCTCTATTTACAATCTCTAAATAATATTTATATAAACTAATTGAAAACTTTTGTTATTGGTATGTGCTCTCGGGGCGTGCATCAGACTGTTTCCAGCTAAAATAATAGATATTATAATGGGATAAAATATTTAATATTTAATTTGACAAAGAAATATCAAAATCTGTAGGTAGATAGCCATAAAGTTATTTTTAGAATTTTTAACAATTCTATATTTGAGCTATTTTTGTTGTTGTTAGATGCAAGCATCGCGGTGAGATAGCACGGTACAGTCTGGAATCCGCTCTTCAAAAAACACGTGGTGTCATTTCCTGACTTAATGTACTGATTTCTTTAGATAGAAGTCTTATATTCCTATTCAACGGGTCTACGATGATCTCTGGGTTGATGATAGCAGGAAAATGAGAAGATCCGCATTATTTAAAGTATTCTTCAAATAAGTTCTAAGCTAGAGCAAGGCAAGAAACCAGTGTTAAAGTATATCAAAGAGAAATAATCGTTACGTTATTTTCTCTACTATTCTCATGAAAAAAAGTGAAGCTTATCAAAATTGTTTTGTAAATAAAATATGTAAAATACCACAATGTTTAAAAATGAATATATAATATCATATGAATAATTTAAAATTTCATCAACTTTTTTCAGAGAAATACGTCAATAATTCGCCAAAATTGAGTGATTTGTATGGTGAAAATGGAGAAATATATATGTTATGAATATTTTGTTTTGTTGTTGAAAAAGATAGAGAATTGAAGGTGCAGTCGTGAAAATGGAAATATAATTATTTACCTATCAAGTAGTTTTTATTTTGAATTACTTGAAGCAAATCACACATAAAATTATATTTCACTGTAATATGGAATTTATAAAATGAATCCTATATTCGTGAATTAAAAAATAGGTAGGTTAACTACTCGTAAACATATTTACAACAAATATCCAAAGTGTTATGTTCTAAATCTATGATCAAAAATAAAAGAATAGTCAATGATATATTAAGGTAAAATACATGTTTTTAAAAAAATAAAATATTTGCATTTTAGATTATATAATATATATATTTATATATCTTTTAAAGGTGAAAAACTCAATTTTATATAGAGTCATTTAAAGTGTATTAAATATATAGCATATTTATTTTCAAGATTCTTTTCAATCTTTGCGAGTAGATAGTACAATAGCATATAATTTACATTAGGATTTGTTGATAACTAGATTGTGATATTGGAACGATGGTAGTTGGCAGTTCCCAGCTTGCTAGAGAATGGAGTGTTATTCTCCCCATCGTGTTTTATATTGAGAGCGAAAATAACGGAGTTCACATCAACTACATACACACACCTAACGATATTAATTATCTACTACATCATGCCAACAACGGAATAACCTAGTGAAAATCTAGTTTTGTTGAGCTTATAGAAATCCTCGGTAAAAATCAAGCAAGAAATACACTTTTAGATTAACAACATCGCTTTAAAAAACGCAAATTCTCTTAAGTGACAGTTTAAATCATTTTATTATACAATGAAAATTTGAAATATGATTCATATTTGGAACACATCGTGTTTTAATCCTACTTACATGGCATACTAAACTCGCAATTTAATTTTACAAAGGCACAAACGCGATATATTTTATTGTATGTAATTATACACTCTCTCTCTTCTCCCTATACTTCAATCTTTCAGGCTTCACTTTCCGAGACCATTAAAATACCTAATTCTCTCATCCCGACAATAAAAAAGGATTCGATGATATTGATATACTCTGACCATTTCATTCTATGCAGAGTATTAGGCTCAGAGATTGTAGAGCTCTGATAAGAAAAGGAATAATACTCTGCTGATGTATATATCTTTTGACTTGTAGAGATGCAAATATATATTTACATAGCTATTAAAATAATTTGTTTAGCCAAGCTGGTATTTTGTCCTGACTGACAACACACATTCCTTATATCCCATCTTATAGAATTTCTAATTGGGATTACTTTGATTATTTCTGCACTTGAAGAAAGGTTTTCGTTTCATTTTGCATACTATAGACGGGGTCTTTCAGATCATTGATTTGAATCAGTCGCTTGTCTTGTTGAAATCGTCTTCTTCAGTTTCTATGCTCCTGAGCAGTTTCTGATCTTCGGTGAGGCTATATTTCCCTGTCCTATCATTAGGAAATAATCAATATGGAAATATGTGGTGAGATTTGCTATATTACCAATGTTTTGATAAAATTTTTGATATATTGACTTTTTATTTAAAATTTATATTTGATGTAATTCGGAGATGGAAGAAAGAGCTTCACAATATCTTCTTTTAAAGAAGATCCTTTATCCTCTGTGAACTTAACATCTAGAAGAGGTAAAACAAATGCAAAAGTTAGATACAGTGTAAATAAATTACATGCATAAAGCTTTCGCCTCATAATGACCTAAAATTGACACATACTATCCTAACTAGACCATACATATTCAAAGATATGCAAATTAACACACATTACAATGGTAAAGATTATAGTCTCGGAATTATTCTACGATTGTTTAGATTTCAACAATACAGTAGAACTAGGATAATTGGAACGTCTTTAATTCCAATATTTATCTTGGTCCCTAGAATTTTCTATAAATATAAATTCCGATTTTAATTCGAATTTTTGGATAATTCGAATTTTTTTTTTTTTGGTCCCTTGGGCTTCGAATTATCCAAATTCGACTGTACTATCATTGAATTTTTTATACCATTTCTATAAATATTGTCCAGGTATTATGATGCATTAGCGCGCCATCTGTTATGAAAATTCGAAACTATTTTAGACGCTTATGATTCTTTTTAAAATAAAACAATTTCTACTCCCCTTTCTGCAATGGAAAAATAAATATGAAGGCCTGGCTCATCAGTGGTGAACCCTCCCAGCCATGAGCCAGGCTCTCCCATTAATTTTTCCATTGCAGTAAGGGCAGTAGAAATTGTTTTATTTTAAAAAGAATCATACGCGTCTAAAATAGTTTCGAATTTTCATTGTCAAGATAATAGGCTTAGATAAGAAATTTAGAAATATACATTTAAGTAAAAAACATATATAAAATTGTCAACTCGGAAATACTTAAAACCTTTCGACTTCGGTATACAGCCGTTATTTTTAGCCGTCCAACGTATCACGTTACCTCTGTTGTTCCCGCGCAGAGGACGTTCCTCTGATCTTTCTGAACATGTCGTTTTTAAACTTTAGAAATGGTCCCTTGAAGTAAGGTCATTCGTTTTTAAACTGCTCAATTTTGCTTTCTTACAAATTTTTAAAAGTCGCTTACTCATCGCGCTAGAAGCAAAACGATATCAAATATCCAAAAACTCGCCAAATGTTCGTTAGGAAAACTCTCTTCATAAGCTTGCACCGAAATCTTTGCATAGAAAATCAATAATTTATTTCCTAATTAGAAGATAAAATTTTATTCGAGTTTCGTTTAGAAAATTTTAAAATTAAATTTAAAATGAGATTTAAATATAATGATTATACACTATCAATCTCTAACACATAAAATATGATATTTCGGAGTTTTATCTTGTAACGAAACAATGACATTTCAAATATTTTCTATATATATATACAGTTAAACCTGTCTATAGCGCCCCCTCTAAATAGCGCCTTCCTCTCTATAGCGCCCGATATTAAATACGTAGTACGATGCGATTTACATTAAAAGTGACTTGTCTATATTAACCCCTCTCTATAGCATCCCTATTTTGGTGAGTCCCAAGAGGGGGCGCTATAGACAGGTTTAACTATATATATAATGTGCACGTCATTATATTTCTTAACTTAGAAAGCTTCTATGATTTACCTGACTTGAGTTTGTAAACAAAGACATTTTCTTTTAATCTTGATGTAGGCTTGTATCAAAACTACAGTATAACCTCCTTGAAAAGGAGCAGGTTTATAGCGAACCTTTTCTTATAACAACGAACAAAATCTGCAATAATAGTGATATCATACAGTGAACTATGACTGTATATAGTGAACCAAAAATCAGTCCCATTGGGGTTTCTCTCTAGTGAGATTTTATTGTATATATAGAGAGATATCAACCCTCAAAATAGTTTATTGCCCGACGTTTCGCTCAAAGTTCTACACCTGAAAAAGAGAGACAGTGAGTCGCCGAAACGTTGGAGAGTTCAAATCTTGAACTTTAAAACACGGAATTGCGTATATTCCTAAGAACGCCTTTAAAGTTTAACGTTTTGATGATTTTATAAAGGTTATACACGATAATCTATGATTAATTATATATTTAATCAATTTTATTAATTGATAATAAAGATTTGATGGGTATCTTTGATTTAAAAATATCTATATAAAGCTCACTATAGACTTTGTTCAGGGCGGTTATATATATATTTAAAATTGTACAAAAGACTTTTCGATAATTTATACACCGACGTTTTCACAATTTCATTCATATGAACGTTTTTATATGCTCATCGATACTAAGTTTTAAAAGTTCATTTATATGAACATTTTTACACAAGTTTATTTATAACTACAGTTTTTTTTTATAGAACATATAAAGTAGCGCATTAAACATCTGTAATAAATATAAAATAAATATTGAAAACAGCGCTAAAGCTATTCCACTGTTTGAAACTTATTTTTATATAGACTAATTACAAACGCGTTTTTACAGCCCTCTACAAATTTTATATGAACCAACGCTCTCTCTCTCTCTCTATGCATTTTCTTATACTAGTTTCATATAATATCAGAAAATGCCACTTTGAAACATTTTTGTCGAATCTCTGTAGAAAATTTGATTCTGCCTGTAATATTTGCTCAATGTTTTATAATATAAAAAGTACTTTTTTAAAAATCGACGCATATAAAAGTTTTAATGTAATTTATTCAACATATATGTGGGTGAGATAATAAAATAAAATAGGACATATGTTTGTATGGCATATGTATTTGTCGTATATAGAAACTCTTGGTCCTCTTTGGACTTATTTACCAATCAATGCCGGGGCAGGCAAAGTAAGATTGCTAATGGAAAGATAGGTTAGGGTAGTTCAATGGTAATGATTGCGATTTTATGAATAGGTTGTAGTAAAATTATTATGAAAGGAAATAATGAAAATAAAATTAAAATAATGTTTACATAAAGATAATTCTGTGGATAAATAAAATTTAAAACGAATTTCCATTATTTACACATTTTTACATTATATTTATGTAATATGTAAGTGTGAAACATAATGAATGCCAAATTTGAAAAAGGGAAGCGAAAATTCACTCAATAGTGTAGCGATTACTAGGATGACGAGGGGTTAGGCCTAATAGGGTACACGCTGACTGGACAAAAATAAATTAGGAAATTGATTACAATGAAAACGCTGCATTAGTTGTAAATATCTCTACTGTGACTTTAAATAGATGTATTTATTTGAAGGCAATACTCTACGTTAAACACAGGGCATTAGCGGGCCATTTAATAATATGAAATGAAACCATTTAGCACATTTTTCTTTATCAACAAAATCAAACTTGCTTTATTCATACTGCGCTGAAAAATATTGGTTCATGAGAGAAGGTTTCCTCTTTAACATCGGATATAAACCACAAGAAAAAAACTAAAGCGGTCTGGTGAATTAAATTGGCAAAACCGCTGGGAAGGTTCACCACTGATGAGCCAAGTCCCCCAATTATTTTCATCGCAATTAGGGGAAAGTACTATGTTTGTTTTATTTGATCAATAAAATCTCGTGCCAAATTATTTTATTCCTTGAATTGTCTGCATATTTCTAAAGGGTATTGAACCGTAGTTTTGTCCAAATCATACAAAACGTTTCCTTTAAAAAAGCGATAGTAAGTTCTAGTAGGTCGGGGGAATAAAGAGTAAACTTGTTCAAATTTCATTCAAAAACAATAATTCAACAGGAACATATGATATTTTCTACAACGTGAAATGAAAAAGAGTAAAAGGTCAGAAAATGAGATGAATAAATATCCTGACAGCCCAAATGAAAATTTGAGATTACTGAGCGTTCTAATATCTGAATTGTTGTCTTTGTGGTCAGGGTATGCCTAGTTTTTTACGCTCTGCTATTTAAAATTTGATTTGAGCAGTTAGTGTATGCCTATTTACCTATTTCCAACAATGGAAGTTGAAAATTGATAAGCACATGCGTTTCCTCTACCACTGTAATGTGTGTAATCGAGCATGGTGGTGTGTCCAGATGCCCTGAGCGGACTGCAGGACTCCCTCTGCGAGGAGGACAAGGAGGATGACAAAGGTACGGACGCAGCGCCTACGACACTACAATGATCCGCCTTCTAAAAATAACCCCCGCGGCTGGAGATAAAGATAGAAGAACTAAATCCATGCCGTTCTCTTGTCGCTTTTTTCTGATTGATAACTTAAAAATATTCTCCTGGTTGAAAATACTTCTTCGTCCTTTCTAGCAAGGCACTGCTCTATCCCACTCCAGGTGCCACCAACCCTTTCTATCTCATGTCCATCAGCAGCTGTAGGATAAACCCATAGTTTTACATATAGCTATGGACACGTTTTGAATTACTCGTAGCTTATAAAACTTTAGCGTGATGGAAGCTTATAAATACAAAACACTTTTATCTTGTATTGGATGGGATATTGTGTCTCATTTATCGGACTATTCAAGTGGTAAAATGGGTACGCTATGGGAATATTCATTTTAGAAGGGTTTGTTGCATCCATTTGGATAATAAGTGAATGACCTCAAGGTAAGTGCTAAATACACTCAACAGCGGATAGCTGAGGTAGATTTACCTTTAGAAATAACAGCTAAGAAACTACAAATAACAAGATCAGTTGAGTTTTGAGATGCTTCCAAGAGGGAAATACTAGAATGTTCAGATCTAAAAAATATCGATATGTTTCAAAATGTTCAATAAACAAAGTTAAATATTTACCTAACACTTATTCACCTAATGAATAGTCTCAAATACTATAATCTAATATAATTTTAACAAGCTGTAAATTGCTTTTATAAAATGTTAACAAAATAATTAAAAGCTCATTCACAAATCTTGTTATCTCTCTCTCGTGAATTTTTAGAAACATTTTAATGCTAATTTTTATGTATTTTTGAATTATCAGAGAGCTCTCTAGAATTCAGTAGTAAACGGTTTACTGTCTTGACTGCTGAAAATCTTGATGAGCGCTTAGATTTTTAAAGTAAATTAGTGAAAGGCTTTTTAACGTGTCAAATCCTAGATTAAGGTAAGTTTATTGTGAAGTTCATTAACAATGCTAACACCGCCACATACCCACATTACATACACACACAAATACCACACCTCTCACTGTATATATGTTCTACATCGAGAAGCCCAAAAAAGCGAGCAAACGTTGTTTAGAATTCCGTCATTAAATTATTATGAAATCATAATTAAGATAGATAAAGTCTCCTAGATGATATATCTAAATGTTTTTCCGTTCCACGTTTGAAATTTCAGCAAAGTTTTCGTTTTTTTTATTATTGTATTGTTTGCGTTTTTTATATAAGAAAATAAAATTCTATATACAATATTTTTTATTATAAAAAGTAAAATAAATGAGGAACAATTTTTAACATTATTTTAACGTTGATAAATTACAGGCTTAAAAATATTTCGTAAATGAGAAAAATGTTGCTAACATAATTTTATTAAATTAAAAAATCTTTATATATATTTATTACTTCTCTCTCTCATTTATTACTTTCAAATAGAAATATTCTGTGCATTCTCCGCTTACTTCACAAAATTCTACTTTAGCTTCTATTTATCAAAGCGCTCAATGATAAAGTATTTGATATGAAGTTTAACCAGAAGCGTACATTTAGAGGTAAAGAATAGCGCGGCGCCAGCGCCTAAGGGAAGACTTCCAAATTAAAAAGTCATTCATTATGGAAGTTTTGTGCAAGAGACCGCTGATGTAATTATGTGTGACCTTTGTTGAAGGCCGTGAATATTTAACTGAGATTTTTCACTTAAAATAAAAAATAGAGTGTGGGGTGAAGCATTCTAGCTCCTTGTTAAAATAAAAATTTCATATGATTGAAGAATTCTAGTAAAAAGTATCTATGAAGATTTATTAGAGACAACGCGCAATGGATCTATCACACAAAATTAAACATTTATCCAACAAACATGAATTCTTAGAGTTTGACAAATATTGTGGGAGTTATTTCTAAAAACGAAATGCTTAGAATTCGGTTGCTTCGAGGAAAAACAGTGTCTGGTCCTATCTTTGACTCTTGGTCGTACTCGGTCCATCGTCCGAACTCATTCTCTTCCCATCTGCTGCGATATTTGGCATTTAGGTTCAAAATGATCATTTCCTAGTTTTCATGAATATTGTAGCTGTTATAGGGAATGTAGGAAGACAGGTCAATTCAAAGTTCTCTCTGCGAATATTCGCTTATAAGGAGAATATCCATCTCTATTTATACATTGAGAATTCCCTTTTTTCTTGATTTATACTCTAACTACACTCATGGACAAAACTTAAGGAAGTTGTACCTTTTAGCATCTATATCAGGATTTAGACAATAACTCTGAAAGTTATTTAATACACAGTGACCTTTATTGAAGACACACGAGATAACCAAGTGTGACCAAAATTTCCTCTGCCTCCTTCAAAAAAAAAAACAAAAAAAAAAAAACAGACGACAGCCAAGACTTTCCACTTCCTCAAGTTTTGTCCATGAGTGTATATGTTAATCGGGATAT
>CP092886.1:31769559-31900950 GCA_030710605.1 Cordylochernes scorpioides | reverse complement strand
ACGGTATTCGGTCAATTCTGGAATAATTAAAAAATCAACAATTAGTTGATATTTATTCCGATAGATGGCGGAAGCCATCAGCACCTTTTAATTGCATGATCAGGAAATTCCCCTTTTTCTAAAATGTTTATTTTCTATTTAAAAGACCACAAAGTCCACATAGATGACAATTCCAGTACTTTAAGAGAACAATCCGTGAGATAGTACCTGCTGTACGTTCTACCTGAAGATGAAATGACTGCTCATCCTTTGGAACACTTCTTGAAATGTACAGATTCTAGGCCTATTCATTTGTGATTCTTTTGAATATATAAAACATGGCTGTTGCCTGGCTGGCACTTATATTCGGTAGCAGCAGATACTTCGGCCAGATGAGATGGTTTCACATATAATAAGCATGTAAACATCCTTTATTAGAGAAAGTGAATAGACATTTATGTTTACATCAACTATGAACTTATAAATCAAAATAATGAACTTCATATCAATTTGATTTTTTCTAGCAACTTTTAGAATTTCGTGTTGATTCATATCTCTTTGTAGAGCATAAAATATTTTATCTCAATTTCCTTACCAAGATTGTGTTTTAGTTTCGATATTTTTTAAAAAGAGATTTTGCTTATGTCCTTCTCGGCCCGAAGTCTTGTGCTGCGCTTTCAATATTTAATATGGTTAAACAAGTTTCCATTCAATACAAAGTAACGTCATGAAACAACATAAAAACAATTCCAGTGCTACAATTTACATTTTATTACACATCCAAATAGGCATCCTGGACGGAGAGAGAACAGATCTTATTTGAAAAAAAAAAGATTTGAAAGAATCCAAGTTGAGAGAGAAATATGTCGCTTATCTGTCCCGAGAGGAACTCCTCAGTAAATAAAGTAACAGCGGGTTAATCTGATCCGAGATAAGTTGAAGAGAAATTAGAAGATTCCCTAGGTCATCCAGTTACAGCGATAGGAACAATAGGTCGTTAGTGAGAAGGCGGTTTCCCAACCAGATAGGCTCGAGACACTTTACATAATCATCCGGCTAAATATTGGAGCCCCCTTATCGCGCAGCGAGCGCGGCGGGTGTGAAGTGCTTCCATTAGTTAAAAGGGTGTGAACCCTCTGGATCTCAGATAATTGTTGGAAAGAAGGGAGAATCGATGCTGTATAGAATAAAATATTTATCTTCTCCCTGACCGCCCGCCCGCTTAGTTTACTTTGTAGGCCAGCTTGGGTCACGGCTCTTCAATGGCACGCCGTGGGGAACACATAGGTAGCTCTCGTGATGGGATTTTCTGCTTGTAGGTATCACTGATCAGTAGAAAGGTAGCCCTCGACGTAATGTTTTACGTATGTAAACATCTCGCCTTAAGGAAGAGTATATTTATAGCCATCAACGTTGTGTTTTATGTATGTAAATATAGCTTTCACGTTAATGATGAGTATATAGGTAGCTCTCAACGTTGTGTTTTATGTATGTAAACATAGCTTTCACATTAATGATGAGTATATAGATAGCCCTCGAAGTGATGTTTTATGTAGGTAAACATAGCTTTCACGTTAATGATGAGTATATAGATAGCCCTCAACGTTATGTTTTATGTATGTAAAAATAGCTTTCACGTTAATGATGAGTATATAGGTAGCTCTCAATGTTGTGTTTTATGTATGTAAACATAGCTTTCACATCAATGATGAGTATATAGATAGCCCTCGAAGTGATGTTTTATGTTTGTAAACATAGCTTTCACGTTAATGATGAGTATATAGGTAGCCCTCGAAGTGATTCTTTATGTATGTAAACATAGTTTTCACATTAATGATGAGTATATAGGTAGCACTCGAAGTGATGTTTTATGTATGTAAACATAGCTTTCACGTTAATGATGAGTATATAGGTAGCCCTCGAAGTGATTCTTTATGTATGTAAACATAGTTTTCACATTAATGATGAGTATATAGGTAGCACTCGAAGTGATGTTTTATGTATGTAAACATAGCTTTCACGTTAATGATGAGTATATAGGTAGCCCTCGAAGTGATTCTTTATGTATGTAAACATAGTTTTCACATTAATGATGAGTATATAGGTAGCACTCGAAGTGATGTTTTATGTATGTAAACATAGCTTTCACGTTAATGATGAGTATATAGGTAGCCCTCGAAGTGATGCTTTATGTATGTAAACATAGCTTTCACGTTAATGATGAGTATATAGGTAGCCCTCGAAGTGATGCTTTATGTATGTAAACATAGCTTTCACGTTAATGATGAGTATATAGGTAGCCCTCGAAGTGATGCTTTATGTATGTAAACATAGCTTTCACGTGGTCGACGTGGTGTTTTCTACCTCTGGGCATCGTCTCATATAAATATTGTGTGACGGATATTGTAGGTTACAATGATAGCAGGTATCTTAAATACTACATCTAAACGTCAAAAAGATAAATACCGCCATCTATTAGAATAAATATGAACTAAAATAAATTAGCTGAAATTCGGAAATTGGAATAGAAAATAGAGAGAGATAGAGATTAATCCATTCATAATAAACTTTGAAAAGCCAGCTGTTAACGCGTTCCGTGATATTTGGACAGTTCTAAAAAATGAATCAACGCTTATTTCATATCTATTCTGAGCGATCGCCGTAACCAGCTCTCCAACGTTTACATGAAAGAAGAGAGATGAGCTTTGTCATCACCTGTTCCCCGTCAACTTTCTCATTCGATAGCCTATGTGAACTTGTAATTTATATAAGTATTCGAGATTTTTTTTTCAGATATCATCACAAATTCGTGATAAACAAATCCCACACAATTTGTATGGATTTTAATACAAATACTTTCCAAGTTGTAGATTCCAATTTCACTCATCGTTTTTGAAAGTAACAGATTTACATTAGATAAAATGTTTACTTCACATAAATATTGATATAAGAGAAGGTTTCCAGAGAAGTCTAGCCTTTCTGTGAATATATATAAATGACCAAAAATGAGTTGACTACTTTGTTATTCGATCTTCTAACTGGTAACTTGTAAACACGAAGTTTACAATATTTTTGTTCTTTTCTGATTTAAAATGTATCTTAAATAAAAGAATAATATAAAGGATAGTTATCTTTTTTCAACTCAACCTAAATTAACACACTTTCACCTATCTTCATATTGACCCTCACAAGACCTTCCACCAAATATTTAAACATACAAAGTATAAATAGATTTAAAACTATTAAGCGTGAATTTTTCTTTTTCAAATAAAAGCAACTTTCTAAAACTATTGGGAGTGCTCGGCTCATTAGTAGTGAATCCCCCCAGCTGTTTCGCCAATTTAACACACTAAATCACTTTTTGAATTCTGATAATTTATTGGACGATTCTGCTTATTTGCGACACGGAAGGGTGGAATCTTCATTATAGTATTATTTAAGCAAACTATGGATATAAGCTTTTCGGACTGTAGAATTATATATAAATTGGCGAAACCACTAGGAGGGTTCGCCACTGATGAGCAAAGCCCTCTCAATATTCTTTTCAATGTTGTAAGGATATTAGACACAGTTTACATATATGAATAAAAATCCGTGCTTAACAGTTTTTTTTTCTTATATATATATATGGCGTGTTTTTGCCTTATATAGACCTATTATAAATTAAGTAATTATTTTTTCACATTAGTTTTATGGACGATCATTTCAAATACCGTTTGTGAACATTATAAGTTTATATTTTAACTAATACAGGTAAAATTTTATTTTTTATATATATTAGAAAATGTGTTTATTCTATATAGAAAGGCTAAATATATTTCGGATTAAGAAACCTTCTATCTCTAAACCTGCGATGGGGAGATTTATAATGGATTCAGAAGAAAAGGCTTCGCCCAAATCCCTGCCCAGAAATCCTTCGACTCCCACCACGCCGTCAACACCTATCATAATGAAGGAAGTCTGAAGGAAGCTTTAAAATTAATGGTTTATGGCTTTGAATAGTTTATGACCACTTAGAGTGTTGTTTTCATTATTGTTAAGTTTTAATTTATCTAGATTTTGTATTTATAAAACAAAGCGTCGTTGAGAGAAAAATATTTCAGGCGCTTTTTTGTGGATATGGATCGACTATGTATTTTCTGATGACTCAAGAGAAGCCAACCACGAACGTGTTTCAAACTTTGGGCTCTCACAGTGCAATATATATCATTCCTCAACAATCCTCCATGCGCTCTCTCTCTTTAAATTTTAAATATTTATCGAGTAAGAAAGGTAAATAAATTATCGATTTCATGCACACGGGAAACTTTTGAGTAGAAAAGAAAATTCGAAAAAAAAACATTTTGTTCTTCATATGATGTTGAGCTAATTTTGAATTATATGTGATCAAAGCGAGAATACATTGGAATAATTATGGCAGCCAATCATACATAGTCCGTGTTGTAGATGTAGGGAGAATACATAGCAAATATCGTCTATGCTATAGCTCAGCTGTTAGATGAAACAAAAAATGGAGAAAAAGACATCGCAGCTAATGTCAGTGTTATAGATAGGCCGCCTGGTAGATGAAACAACAATTGAATGAAAAGACATCGCATCTAATGTTCGTGCTATAGATCGGTAACCTGGTAGATGAAACAACAAATGGAGGAGAAGATATCGCAGCTACTATCCGTGCATCCGCCTGGTAGATGAAAAACAATTGAATGAAAAGACATCGCATCTAATGTCCGTGCTATAGATCGGTAACCTGGTAGATGAAAAACAATTGAATGAAAAGACATCGCATCTAATGTCCGTGCTATAGATCGGTAACCTGGTAAATGAAAAACAATTGAATGAAAATACATCGCATCTAATGTCCGTGCTATAGATCGGTAACCTGGTAGATGAAAAACAATTGAATGAAAAGACATCGCATCTAATGTCCGTGCTATAGATCGGTAACCTGGTAAATGAAAAACAATTGAATGAAAAGACATCGCATCTAATGTCCGTGCTATAGATCGGTAACCTGGTAGATGAAAAACAATTGAATGAAAAGACATCGCATCTAATGTCCGTGCTATAGATCGGTAACCTGGTAGATGAAAAACAATTGAATGAAAAGACATCGCATCTAATGTCCGTGCTATAGATCGCTAACCTGGTAGATGAAACAACAAATGGAGGAGAAGATATCGCAGCTACTATCCATGCATCCGCCTGGTAGATGAAAAACAATTGAATGAAAAGACATCGCATCTAATGTCCGTGCTATAGATCGGTAACCTGGTAGATGAAAAACAATTGAATGAAAAGACATCGCATCTAATGTCCGTGCTATAGATCGGTAACCTGGTAGATGAAAAACAATTGAATGAAAAGACATCGCATCTAATGTCCGTGCTATAGATCGCTAACCTGGTAGATGAAACAACAAATGGAGGAGAAGATATCGCAGCTACTATCCATGCATCCGCCTGGTAGATGAAAAACAATTGAATGAAAAGACATCGCATCTAATGTTCGTGCTATGGATCGACCCCGCCTGGTAGACGAAACAACAATTGAAGGAGATGACATCGCAGCTACCGCAGCAGGCAAGCGGGAGAGGCCGCGACTTCCACTTTTGCTCATGGGCGAGGAGACATGGCCGTCCCACGTGTCAGTAATTACTTCCTCCAGCCTTGACCATCCTCTCGGCCCCAAGGTCTCCGCGAGTCTCAGCAGAGAATGAAGCCTGTCGGAGGCTCATCACGCTCGGCTCCGCTCTTGACAAGTGATTGTTACTGCATGTCTTCTGACCTATGCAATCTCTGCATTTTCACATTTCATAACCACTTCTTCAAATTTAAAAACCATTTTCGCGAGATACTATGCAACGAATATAACTTTTAAAATAATTTGTGCCGAATTAGGAAAAAAATGTCTTCCTGTTATATTTGTTGAAAACAGCTCGATATCATCAGTAGTTAATCCTGTAAGAAATTTCTCCAATTTAACTTACCAGACTTAATATTATAGTGGTTAGTGTTCTGCCACTTATAGTCTACATTTGAAATCACTTCACAAAATGGCTATTTTATGTGTCTAGATAGGTATAGGCGTCTGTGATAGTATAATATCAGCCAATTTAGTCTTTACTTCCTAGCGCATTCGATTTTATTTATTATGATTTTAAATAGGAATGAGAGTCATTGTATAAATTTTTCACTATTCATAGTTCCCGATCCTGAATAAACTTTCACATATGCTTACTATATGAGTAGGGTTCTCACAACTTTTGAACTGCCCGGTAGTTAAACTGGCCAAACGACTTGGAGAGTTCACCACTCATGATCCAATATTCTGTAGAGAATTTGTAGATATCGGCCCTATATATATCTAGTTTTTGATATTAACTCGAAACCCTTAATTTGATCTTTTATTAAAATATAGTATGGGGATATAGAAGCTCTGGGATATAGTGAGAGTGGGATGTTGAATTCTCTAAATACAATTTATCAGGATGATGAAGCCATAGTCATCAATAGATAATCGGCTCAGCTCTAGGATTGGTGGTTCTGCTATAAAATCGTTCTATTTCAATGACTCCATATCTATGTCCTCCAGCGACAGATGTCGAAATTATGTTATTGGCGACACTTAGGAAATGCAAGGTGATAGGAATTCAGCATCATACCAGATGTATATGGAGTTGAGAGTACATTATTTTGAAACAGTATTACAGGTTTTAGAAGTTGTTGTTTTTGAATTGAAAATACGAAATTTAATATATTGAAACATCATTTGAAGCTCGTCCTTTGAGAAACATTGATATAGACTATAGAGATTGTATGTGCAACAAGATGCTAAGAGAACATGTGACGAGGTAATACCTCAAGGCTAAAGTTGGCCATGGGAATCTTAGATTGGACATGTGCGAGTGAGTGAGACAAGGTCATGGATGTGGCAGGAGCTTCATTGTTAGTGCCAGTCATTAATTCTCACGGCGGGCCTCTATCTCCGTCCTGCGCTATTTCCAGTCAAACCTGCGTCACGGAGGCCTACATCTTTAATAATTTTCCTGATTACCATTCAATATACTTATTTGCATTCTAATTTGAAAATTGGATGTTATAAAAAAGCCATCGAGACGATGCATTGTGTTGATATTCTTTGCTAATAAAGTTTGAATTTATATCAAAGAATATGCTACAACACCATCTGTGACAACTCTAACAATATAAACCAAACTATATACCATAGTGTCGGATTATCGCCCTCATTAGTACAGGAGCAGCCTCGATTTCATAGCATCTTATAAGAGGAGTTAAAAGCCGGCTGAATCTGCGAGAAAGATCTTTTAGCAGGCGAAACCGTAGGGTCTAGAATAGGCCATTGCTTTGATGCATGTTTATAAAGGTAGAGGCGCTTTTTAAGATCATCATATACATATTTGTACATCTTAAAAAGCTGTTCAACAAAATATTATTTTTACACACTTAATTCGAAGAAAATACGGGTTTGTGTCAAAGAGCTATATAATTTCTAAATGCTTTGCTTTATAAGAATCATTATTAAAGTCTAACATAAACATAAATGTAAAAAATAGGAGACATCTCTCCCTTACAAGAGAGTGTATTGATTTTTTTATTACAGGAAAGGGTTCTCTTTTTTAAGAATGATTAATTTCCGACAAAATTTTTACCGGAATTTTTTATCGAAATAAGTATGCTTATTATATGTATCCTTTTTGTAAATCCGAGGTAGGAGCGGCCTGCAATTGTGATGCTTCCGACCCCATCTCACTCACTGTAGCAAATATTTTACACTTTCTCCTAGAACTAAAGAGCATATGCTAATTAAACGGAAGAAAGTGACAGGTCGCCGTGAAAAGGGCCTTTAGGGATTTTTCAAATTGATTTTTAATCGAATAAAATTCTCGCAGCGAAGTACAGCTGACTTCGTAGGAGGGACGAGCAGAAGAGTCTCGAGGAGGAGCTTTATGAGGTGGGAAGGGGGTAAGAAAAGTGGGGACCTAGAGATATGACTTTGATATGTTGACAAATTGGAAGGAAATATATTATTAGAAACTACACGCCATCGTTATAACTGCGTGGTAACATGATGACCTCATCTGGTGTTTTGATTACTTTTTTTTCTTGACAGCGAAAGCTATACATATTGGTAGTGTCAGAGCGATCAGGACATTAAAGTCACGGTTGTATTGCCTGGATAAGTGGAACTATCTGTGTGTCTTGTTCTATCATCGAGAAATGTTTGGACAAATGATCTGCATACAAAGTAGATTTTCGTTTTTAAAGCTTCCTCAAAGCGGTGTGCCAATAGTCAGCTTTCCTTAATGGGATATGGATTTGAAGAAGTGCGAGTTAATCTCAACGCATGCAATGTAGTATCCACAGCGAGCAGCGGTCTTGTGCTACAAATGTAGATGTCGCAGTCCTTGGAAGACTTTATGACCGTGATGTCAGAGTGTTGAATGCATTGGTTGTATTTTAAAGTATGTTGATATGCAAATCACAGGCATAATAGCTAGCTAGTTCTTAGCTAGGACTGTGCCACGGAGCTCAACAAGAAGAGGGATTCTCGCTTGAAAGATCGCACGTTTAAATAGAAAAATATTCTCTCTTTGTGTGAATATATTTCATAATTTTACTACTTTTTACAAATTTACCGTAAATCATGAATATTGAAGTATGTTCTCTCTGAAAATAAATCCAAAAATGGAATATATATGAACCAAATATGATCATTTGAAGATAAAAATTCTCCAGGGATAACTCTTTCTTGTTGATCATAAAATATTAAAATATCTACAAGAAACTTCTCCCTCTTTGATTTTTTAAATTTTCAAATGATCATATGATACATGGGAATATATCTTTTTTTTTTTAATAAACCAAATATGGCTTGGGCTTAAGCAATATGCGGTTTGTGTGCTGATAAGACGAAAAATATTTTCATTACGCTATCATTTGAGAATGATATAAAGAAATTTTCTCAGCTTAAAAAAGGAGACAGAAATGGAATATAGCATGGCTTCGGTGTGAAAGTTGTTGATGAGGAGGTTGGCGCTGACACCCTCGCTAGATCTAGAAGGGTTAAAAGAGGATCGGCCGTCCGAGTAGAATGCAGTTTGCATCGGGGCGGTGATCTGTCACCGCTAGTTAATTGACTATCGAGGAGTTGCTCGGCGGGGTCACGATGTCTCTCCATAATCTCGTTGACACTGATGGATCACCCATCCGGCCCGTCGCCTCCCTCGGCTTCATCCAGCACTGCTCCCCGGACGGCCGGCGGCTTTAGGACTTCTTTCAGGGAATACTTTGATAAGCAGAACAAAACTGAGTTAGGCTTCGAATAATCTACTTCGTTTATTATATACTTTCTCTATCTCTATCTAAAAGCCATTAAAATTTTAAATCTATATGAGTTTACCGACAAATTGAAATCGGAAATCAGTATTTTTAGTAAAGACATGTAAAATGGTATTGATTGCGTTAAAATGTTCGCCTTATGTAGATTCTCTCACCAGTCAGAGCTCTTATATTGTTAAGTCATATTAATATTCCTTATAAATTGACATGTAGATGTTATCGTTACGCTAAATAATGGAATAAAAATAACCTGCACCTTGGCCTGAAATGATGCGGAGTAGCTTGACGAATATAGGCAAATGTACAAGATAATAAAATGTTTGCCTTTATTCTGATGAAGGGTTGTTGTGGCAGGTATGGAGGCTAGATTTAGTGATGGTGATCCTCTTCAAGGCCATCCCCCTGGAGAGCACGGACGGTGAACGGCTGGAGAAATCCCCGGACTGCCTCCACCCCAACCTCTGCGTCAACCCCTACCACATCAACGTGTCAGTCCGCGAGCTGGACCTTTACCTGGCCAACTTCATCCTTAGCCAAGGTGAGGACCATCAATCATGGCTCAAGTGCAAGTTGCATTCAGATCAAAATCATCAATTTACAATGCACTGTGATTGTGGAGATGAAGATTCTCAGGCATATTGTAGCCGGATATATGTATCCTTTCTAATATCCAGCGGATGGCAGTGGGATGCTCAGGCATGTTGTAATCAGAAAACATGGATCTCTTTCTAATATCAATTAAATGGCAGTGAGATTATCAGACATGTTGTAGCCGGATACATGGATCTCTTTCTACTATCCACTGAATGGCAGTGAGATGCTCAGGAATGTTGTAGCTGGTAACATGGATCTCTTTCTAATATCCATTGGATGGCAGTGAGATGCTCAGGCATGTTGTAGCCGGTAACATGGATCTCTTTCTAATATCAATTAAATGGCAGTGGGATGCTCAGGCATGTTGTAATCAGAAAACATGGATCTCTTTCTAATATCAATTAAATAGCAGTGAGATTATCAGACATGTTGTAGCCGGATACATGGATCTATTTCTACTATCCACTGAATGGCAGTGAGATTCTCAGGCATGTTGTAGCCGGTAACATGGATCTCTTTCTAGTATCAATTAAATGGCAGTGGGATGCTTAAGCATGTTGTAATCGGAAAACATGGATCTCTTTCTAATATCAATTAAATGGCAGTGAGATTATCAGACATGTTGTAGCCGGTAACATGGATCTCTTTCTACTATCCACTGAATGGCAGTGAGATGCTCAGGAATGTTGTAGCTGGTAACATAGATCTCTTTCTAATATCCATTGGATGGCAGTGAGATGCTCAGGCATGTTGTAGCTGGTAACATGAATCTCTTTCTAATATCAATTAAATGGCAGTGAGATGCTCAGGCATGTTGTAGCCGGATACATGGATCTCTTTCTACTATCCACTTAATTGTAGTGAGATGCTCAGGCATGTTGTAATCGGAAAACATGAATCTCTTTCTAATATCAATTAAATGGCAGTGGGATGCTTAAGCATGTTGTAATCGGAAAACATAAATATCTTTCTAATATCAATTAAATGGCAGTAAGATTATCAGACATGTAGCCGGTAACATGGATCTCTTTCTAATATCCACTGAATGGCAGTGAGATACTTAAGGATGCTGTAATCGGAAAACATGGATCTCTTTCTAATATCAATTAAATGGCAGTGAGATTCTCAGGCATGTGTAGCTGGGTAACATGGATCTCTTTCTAATATCCAGTGGGGGGTGACAATGAGATTATCAAGAATGTTATAGTCGATATTTGGATCTTTTTATAATATCGGTGAATGGCATTAAATGTTCAGACATGTTGTAGTCTTCTAGTATATGTTTAGTCTTTCCAATGTCCGGTATATGAGAGGGCCAATATTTCCAAGCCGCCGTAGTATATATATGACCACATATCATCTTTTTTTGGATTGTGTTGATCAATTGATTTATTCAGTTAATTGGCTTATTAAAAACGAACAGGATAAAATAATTATAACATATTTCACAAAAATATTTGAACGTATTCCTTTAAAAAATATAATTGCGTTGTTGGGCCTGGCAATTCAAGTTAATTCTAAATGGATTAACACATAATATGATAGTACGCCCGTGATAAATTAGTATAGTGTATACTATTATTTTTTTCAAACTTTTTATATATGTTTTAGAAAAGTTAAAATAATAAAATATCTTCAGGTTGGGCAAAGCTAATAAAGTTTATTTTGTACTTTTTCTCATTCTAATTTGCGAAATTGAAATGGAGATCAATAATTTGTGCGTAATATTTGCGACAATTTGACAAGTGAAATGGTTTTTCTTTAATGAAAACAATAAAGAAATTCTCGAAGAATATTTTAATGTATATTCTCTAGAATCCTTCGGTGAAGTCTTTCTTTACGGAGCCTCCAGAATGGCAGCAAGTGTCGCCCTGACACCTCTTAATTCTATATTTAGTTGGCGTCTGCCTTCCTGTTTATGGAGATCATGACGATCATTTCCTCCCCTTCCATCAGCATAATGAAAGTCGTCTGAATTATAAAATTCCTTTCACCTTTCTATTTGAACTGTTAGAAGACGAAATTATTGAAGACCTTTAAATGATTAATCAAACTATATTTCGAGTTTAAAGAAATTTGAATTTTTGTTTGTAAACTTTTGAATCACTCAATTTACCCACAGTCTCTATTTGCTACGCGAAGATAGAATATTTGCGATAATTATTAGATTTTTTTAACGGATCAATTTCATCATCAAAACCTTCAGAAAAATACATTTTCAGCCTAAAAACTTCCATTAGTGCGTATATCTTGAAGTAAACCTTTTTTATATTAAATTATTTTTATCAGTGATTCTAGAAAAAAAGTATATACAGCATTCTATGAACGAAGACAACAAAATTAAAGGTGTATATTGATATTGTTGAAAGCTTGTCACTAAGATTTGCTGGATATAATCGTTAGCCAGACAAATTTAAAATGTTTGATTTTGAAATACCAATAGCACTAATATTTTTGAATATGCTTGTTTTCGGAATAATGTTATCAAATTATGAATTGTCACCGGTTAGAAATTTAATACATTTCTGGAAATTATCGGCTCTACGCTGTCAAGTCGAGGATTGGAATGGAATTGCTCACATTCGATATCTTCTAAGTTTTAGTTACAAAAATGCTTCCTTGTATATAAGTTAATTTTAATATCTCAGCTTCTAGCAAATTCTTACATCTTGAATTTGGCCCGACGATAATATTTTGATCGAAAAGCTTGTCGAATTATAATTAAAAAACACAAAATCTTTATAAAATATTTTATGATATTTAGATTTTAGTTCTATCTTTACGATAGATTTTAGTATTTATATAAATTATTAAACTATTTCCAATGTATAGTTTCTTTTCTAATTTTTTCTGTTAACTTGGTATTTTCATCACGCCTCGCAGTGCTCGAATCTGTTTCGTGACAATGTTTGCTGAGGTCCAAGTTTCCGTTCGTAAACTTAGAAATTTAACCTGACCTCTCACACACAACTGCAATCTATAAAACTATAAAAAATATGGTTAAGAGATTTAACAAATCTAATGACACCAAGATCTTCAATAAAAATCGCTTTAAAATGGGTCAATAAACAGTGTAAGGAAAAACTTATATAGAGGCTTTTGTATTCAATTATTTTCCAATATTTTATACTTTTAAAATGATAACAATGACATTATCGAGGATATGGCAATCGATATAGCATCTCTAATGTATATTATAACCTTTCCGTTATTTTAAAAATAATATTATAATTTGTGTGTGATTATAACATCGAAGGTTTAGGCGCCTGAAGCTCTAACTAGAGAATTTAATAAGTCTAGAGAGAGAATTCAAAGCTTCAAGCACTGTCAAATGTTAAATGTTCGAACACACGAGTGTTCTGAATGATATAATACAACTAAAGTGAAAAAGTCTGAGAAGCCAAGGCAATTATCACCTTAAAGATGTGCAGGGCGAGAGTGAATGAGTAGGTACGAAGGTCAATAGAAGCCAATTAAAATAAGAGCCAATTAAATGAGGCTAGTCAGACGAGAGCTCAGCCATCAAGGTATCTAAAGCTCAAACTCTTCGGAGGTCTATAAATGGTAAGATTACAGGAGGCCTATTTAAAGGTGAAGCCTATTGATTTTTTATAGCAACCGATTCTGTGGGTAATGGCTCGCGATCCTCCTGCCCTTCTCTTGACATTTTAATGCCCTTAAATTTCAGGGATTTAGAGGGCTTCCAGCAAAGTTTTCGGGCAGTTCAGTGTTGTTTGACTCCATTCACACATCCCATTGCTACCTTTTTTTGAAGCTCTTCACAAATTCCATGCTTTGTCGTGTAATACTGGATGTATATAATTGTCTCTAATGGGAAATTTTGTTCTTTACATGGTACGCTAGTGTGATGATGCGAATTTGTGTATATCGTTTGGTTTCAGAAGGCCTTTAATGAAGTTTTATATTGATAATGAGCAAGTATATGAAGTAAGTATTTATCTATATAGTTTACATGAATTAAACACAAGGTTTTAGATCGCCATATATAATAAAAGGCATTAAAATTATTCTAAGTATACTTTATTCAACTATAAACAATTTCTACTGACCTTAATGCAATGAGAAATTGTTGTAAAGGCCTTGCTCATCATTAGCGAATCCTTCCAGCGGTTTCGTCAGTTTAATCCACCATTTACGACTGCGTTGTACCAAGCCCTTCCAATATTTTACTCATTATAGTAGGGTCAGTAAAAAATAGGTTTTTAAATGAAAAATTAACTTTTAAATAATCTAAATTTTATTATAGTTGACACGAAGGCTTGAGTATAGCTCAACATTAAATTTGGTTGAAAAATCGAACTACAACTTTATTATACCAGATTTGAATCCACGCAACACGATTCCGGTATACAGTGAAGTTAAGAATAAATATCAACGTTTGGTCCTGGAGGCTCTCGTGTCCAACTCCATCCCTAGTTTTAATAGAAAAATAGATCTCCCCCCTCAATATACTGCTTTTTCTAAACTTGGCCACTGACATCTTATTTCGCTTCCTTCATTGTGCCTAGATGCCTACGCTTTTCTTGTCTTCCCATCCTTTTTTCTCGCGTTTTACCTTTTATCCGTCATATACAGATTTTTAGTCTATTTTTTAGAAATTTCGTATTTTTTAGAAATTTCGTACTTTTATCTTTAGTTCCTATGTAAATTTCTTAATTATTTTAAATAGATGTTAGTTAGCTTTCTCTTATGCTAATTTACTGCATATATATATTGGTTCACTTTTTCCAACCACCCATTGTACCTGATGAAGGGCAGCTGATGTCCGAAAGCTCGTAGCTCCCAATAAAGAAACTTACCACGCTGTTTACCTACTTGCTGTTTTAATTTATTGAGCGTGGCTATATTATGTCTGATCCCAACCTCGCACATCTTGCCTTTTACAAGCGTCAGCTCGCCAAGAAGTCATTACAGCTGGCCCGTTGGAATTGTCACCTCCTTTTCAATCAAAAATGCCTCCAGTCCTCCTTCATACCGCCTTCTCTCAGGATCCGAGACCCCGTGAGAAACCACTACTCTTCACGCATCATCCAAAGAGCTGAAGAACAACTCCTCATCTCGAGGATCAGAGGCTCCAGATCTATGATCCGTTTTTTGCAAAAAACCATCAGAGGCCTCCTTGGTTTGCTTTCCCCGAGAATTCCCCCCGCTGAACTCGGTTCCCTTCTCCTGAGCTTAACCTCCCGAGTGGATCTTCTGAAATCCGATATAGGGCTCCGACATCAACGTAAGCTTGATTTCTGGCGCATGAAGCATGGGTTCCCTTCACCTCCCCAGTCCCTTCCTAAGGACAATATAGTGAACTTAACGGACACTGAACTCTCCGCACCACAAATATCCCTATTGAAGAAGGGCCTTAATTTCTGCCTACCCAAGAAACCTGATCTTTTGTATACTGTGAGCTGCATCGAGGCCTCACTCCAGCACCAGGCCTTGACAGATAAGCACCACATCCGCTCCACCATTACTGGCAAACTCCTTGCTGATTCAAAGAAGTCTTTCTCCCTTCCTTGCGCTGTCAAGAGAGACCTCACCACCCTGAAGGCTCTAAAGAATCAACGTGACACCATCATCACTAGATCGGACAAGGGTTCACAGGTTGTTTTGATGAAAGCGGAAGATTACAGTAAGAAAATGCTCAACATTCTCTCTGATCCTAATACATTTCAAGAAATTTCCGCTGACCGAGTCAAGGCCATTTCAGGCAATTACAGGGCATCACTCAGGTCCCTCCTTAAGAAGGGCTGCATCACCCCTGAACAATTCAAGCTTTTCACCTCCAACATCTCCAGCATTCCTTATATTTATGGGCTCCCTAAGACTCATAAGCCCGATATCCCTCTCAGGCCCATCGTCGCATATCATCTTTCGCCCGCTTTGCATTTGGCTAGATATCTTTCAAACTTCCTTAAGCCCCTTGTCAAAGCCCACAATATTTATTCCATTCAGGACCCCTCTGATTTTATCGCCAAACTAAAAAACTTTTCCCAGTCTGGCAGCCCCACTATGTCCACTTTTGACGTCACATCTCTCTTCCTAAGCCTCCTGTTCGTGGCATGAATGTTCAGTAAAAGATACTAAGAAGCACTTTGCCACTTGTCTTGAATTGTTTTATTTTCTTTGGGTTTTAGAGTTATGAGTAGCTACCACATGATTTTAGGTTACATGAATTTTACTTAGATTTTGATACTAGTGGTAGAGAGAGAGAGAAAACAAAAAAGCTATTAATTAATTAACCAAACTGTAAATTTACATACATGTTGATTGCTTTAAAATTTACATATTAAAGATTTATATTGTACAATTGAATTTAGAAGATTTTGACTTAATTTTCATATATAAAATTGAATTTAAGGAAATTATTAACTATAGGATCCAACATACTCCCCCGGCTGGGAAGAGATGACCAGAAAAAAAAAATAAATAAAAATAAATAAAAATAAAAAAGAGTTCCAATAGTATAGATGCTGGACTAATTGATTCCGACTATGTAGCTAAGATTACAATTCTCATTGTTTGAAAGGTAATGGAATCAGCTTCCATCTTTGAGTATCCGATTGAGGTGAATCTTGGATGAGATTTTCAGATTCGTTGGCCAGTTCTCTTTCGGGAACTGCTGGATTATCAGACTCTGCGGCTGCTAAGCCGGATTCAATAGGATCTTCCCAAGGTTTTGATTCAGCCTTTATGCATGAGCCTTGTTCGGTCGATTCCTCTAAATGTTCTTTGGAGAGTTGTCGACTTTCTGCCGCCTTCTCAAAATCTTCCAGATTGACTGCCTTTTCTAAAGCTTCGGGTCTTAAGACTTCTTTCTTCAAGATTTCTGGCCATTCTATATATGCCGATGAACTGTAATTTTCATCGTCGTCTTCAGATTCCTTGACGTCTTCTAAGCATAGAGAATCGATGGGTTTCCAGCGGGATAATTTAGCCTTTTCACCGCTCTGTAGATAATCCTTTGTTGATGTATCCACAATTTCAACAGGTACAACTTTCTCTTTGCTTGACGATTCATTAGCTTCTGTATAAACATTGATTATGCCACTGGTAGCCTCTTTAGGTCGATTAAGATCAGCTTCAACTACATTGAGGTGAGCTGAGTCATCATGGCACAGTTCTTTCTTATCCAGAGCTTCTGCACTGACCACTGGTTCTTTCGAATATTTGCCTTCCGATTTATCAATAACCGAAACTTCGGAGATTTCAATCTTTGGAGTCCCGATATCTTTGTTAGACTCTTCGTCTTCAATGACAAAAGTGGTTTCTAAAATTGAAGAATCTTCTTGATTCTCATCAATAGCCTCAGGAATGTCGGCATTCTCAGTTAAGAGAATTTTGATAAGTGATTCCTGGCGTGGGGGTTTCGGTTGTAAGAGAGGGAAGTTTTGATTTTCATTTAAATAGGAATACTTGAGTCTACCTCCAACTCTTAGAAGTCCTTGAGTGTCTAAAAAGGGATTTAGAGAAGTTAGCTTGTTGGACAGAGGTAGTTGTTTGTTTGACTTCAGTAATTTTATTTCTGTGCAGAATTCAACTTGCTGGATTGATTTGACTAAGACTTGAATTGCCTTTGTTAATTCTCTTGTTGTCAAAGGTCCTTTCTGACGAATTGGATCAAAGAGGAGGCAATTGTAGTAGAATCTCCAACACCAAGCTGTTATTCGGATCAATTTGGTCATTGTGGAATATCTTTCAATGAATTCTAGATTTAACATAGTTTCTGAATTTTGAATTAAGGTTGTTTGATCCAACACTTGACCCTCACCGACTTCTTCTTGAATGATATTGAGATTTACTTGGGTTGGTGAAGAAGGAATATATCGAACATTATTTTCTTGAAGCCAAATAGGACCCCGCCACCAAATTCTATGATTGACCAAGTCTTGAGGCATGATTCCTCTTGATGCGCAATCAGCTGGATTATCTTGACTGGATACATGGAACCAATCAGTGATTTGAGTCAAATTTTGAATTGACGACACTCTGTTCGAAACAAAGGCCTTCCATCTGCTGGCATCTGATCTTATCCAATCTATGCAGATTTGTGAATCAGTCCACAAAAAGGTTTTGTCAGGTTGAAAAGGAAATGATTCAAGAATGACTTGATTCAGTTGAGCCAAAAGCAATGCTGCACTTAGTTCAAGTCTTGGAATTGTAATGGTCTTTAATGGTGCAACCTTAGTTTTTGAGGTTATCAGATTGATTTTGATCTTTTGAATTTTGAATCTAGTTTTCAAGTAAAAAACTGCTGAATAAGCAATAAGGGATGCATCACAAAATCCATGTAGTTGTAATTCTTCTATTTCAGAAGATGAGCTGTTCAGGTATCTTGGTATTTTGATTTCCTTTAGGCACGATAGTTCAGTTTGGAATTTATTCCAATTTGACTTTATATCTGATTCAATTGGTTCATCCCATGAAGTTTTCTCAGCAGGAAGTTGACGTTTTCGCCTATAATAGGGTGGTGGCTTTATCTTAGGAATAATCGAAGTTTCTTTCTTAGATGAGAGTGGTTCACTTGACTGAGAAGCGAGAGGTTGTTCTGGAGTGGATGGTTGACTTGATTCAGAAGGAAGTAATTGGTTTTGTTTAGTAGTAATTTGTGGAGTTAACTTAGAGATACGTGACTTTTTAGATTTACTTGGAATTTCTTCAGATTTACTTGAATTATCTTCGGATCTACTTAGATTTTCTTCAGATTTACTTGAATTATCTTCAGATTCTTCTATAGAGGAGCATGAAAAATTGGAGTTCTGAGACATATGGGGCTCTGTATAATCCCCAGAACATCGGCAACTCTCTGAACCTCTGGTGGGAGATGTAGGGGACTTGGGCCCACTTTGGGTCTTGAAATCTTCAACAGAAGCCGATGAGAGAGTGTAACTCTGCTCTGGGCTCATCGGGTAGGATGGCAGATTATCAACTCGGTTCTGGCTCTCTATAGAGTCTTCTTCTATAGGAATTGGAATCTGCTTGGAGCACCCAGGGCTTGATGGCATTTCGACCAAAGGGGACATGGCCTCTTTCAGGCTGTGAACTGATACTTGTAAGGGGGTTGGAGAGTTGTGTTTGGAGCTCTGTAGGCTCAAAGTTAGAGACGGTGACCCTTGAACAGAGTCTGGTAGACTTGGAGAGGTCTGAATGGACCCCGGCAGACTTGGAAAGTTCTGAGTGAACTCCTTTAGACTTGGAGAGTTCTGAATGGACTCTTGTAGACTTGGAGAGTTCTGAGTGAACTCCTTTAGACTTGGAGAGTTCTGAATGGACTCTTGTAGACTTGGAGATGGGGCATTCTTTATACCCAACTGGGCCTTAGAAATTGGGACATCTTCAAGTTCCCAGAATTTTCTTATGCTGGAATCAAGTTCAGTGGTACAGTGATTGATTACCGAAGTATTCGACTTAATAGTTGGATGGATTCTCCCAGAAACAAGCCAACCTAACTTGGTATTAAGTGCTATAGGATGGTGCTTTAAATCTGTTTTATGACCTAGAATTATTTCTACAAAGGTATCTGCACCCAAAATTAGGTCTATGGGCTTGGTGACATAGAATTCTGGGTCTGCCAAGAGCAAATTGGCTAAATGAGGAAAGTCTGCTGACTGAATTTGGAAGTTTGGAAGGTCTGCAGTTACCCTTCCAACCACAAATGCTCTGGCAGAAAATAATTGATCATTATGATGTGGGGTGAACTCTATTTCAACCTGCGATGTTGTCCTGTTGACAACAATGTCACCTACACCTTTTAGTGTATAAGAATTTTTCCTTTTTTCAAGTCCCAACTTGTGGCAACATTGTTCTGAAATTAGGCTTATTTGGGACCCATTGTCCACTAATGCTCTACATAGCACAAATGAGCCATCCTTCGCCTTGACTTTAATAAGGGCTGTTGACAGTAGAATATTTGTTTCCGTTTCCAAAGGCATCGCATTACAGATGGTATTTGTTGAAATCAACATCTCTTGAGAGGTTGTTGGTTGTGAAATGGATGGTTCAGAGTTGTATTGATGCAGAAGAGTATGATGGTTCTGCTTGCAGTTTTTACATCTTGATGTGATGAGACATTTGGATATCTCATGATTTGCTCTAAGGCAATTTTGACAAAGTTTATGTTTTTTTAACTAATTCCCATTTTTTAGGCAAGGGAAGATTTATGAATCTATGGCAGTCATTTAGTTTATGAATTTGATGACATAAAATACAATTTTGACCTTTGTTGACATAAAGGCCGTGAGCCATCATATTTTTGCTAGAGGTTTTTTGTTCCTGGAACAAAGGAATTCTCATACCTTGCAGGCTTCTAGCATGTTTTTCTAAAAAATTCACAAAGTTTTCAAATGTTGGATATTCTTCATTTTGAAGAGTTAATTCCCATTCTTTCCTGAGGGCTTCACCGATTCTTTTTTCAAAAAAATTGATCAGGATTAGATCTGTTAATGTGTTTTTCTCAAGTCCTAGCACTGAGAGATTTCTAATGCCTTCATTGCAAACATCAAGGATTTCATAGAGAGAACCAGCCGAAATAGATTTTAATGGCCTTATGGAGAATATTTTGTTGATTTGTGAAAAAGCCAATTCTCTTCTGTTATTAAATCTATTGCATAAGGTATCCCATGCTTGCTGGTAGTTTTTGTCAGAAATGGGAAAACCCCGAATCAACTTTTCCGCAGGACCCTTAACAGATGCATTTAGATATTGAAATTTTTGTATTTCCGTTAGTGTTTGATTTGAATTAATGGTGGAGTTAAATATTTCTCTAAAACTAAGCCAATTGGCTGAATCACCATTGAAAATGGGTAAATTTATCTTAGGTAGATTAACATTGGATTCGGGCAGTTGTTTATCACTATGAATATTTTCTTTGGTTTCAATCAAAGATAAAGCTTCCTCAATAGACACCAACATATTAAAAATATCCTCTTTGGCTTTTGAATAATCATCATATTGTTTATCATCTAACTCTGATTCTAATAATGTGTTGATAACTTGATTTAGGCTAATTTCACTTTCATTAACTTTTTGTTGGAATAACTTTAATCTATGTATGTTTTTGGATTCTACAATAGCTTTATTCTTTGATTCCAGATCCTTTATTTCCTGAATAATAAAGTTGAATTTGTGCCGAATTTTAACTTCAGATTTGGGCATGACTTTATTTTAAGAATTTTAAGTTTTCAAATGGCTTACCTTAATTTTTTAAAGTATCCGGCTCGAGGGACCATAATGTTCGTGGCATGAATGTTCAGTAAAAGATACTAAGAAGCACTTTGCCACTTGTCTTGAATTGTTTTATTTTCTTTGGGTTTTAGAGTTATGAGTAGCTACCACATGATTTTAGGTTACATGAATTTTACTTAGATTTTGATACTAGTGGTAGAGAGAGAGAGAAAACAAAAAAGCTATTAATTAATTAACCAAACTGTAAATTTACATACATGTTGATTGCTTTAAAATTTACATATTAAAGATTTATATTGTACAATTGAATTTAGAAGATTTTGACTTAATTTTCATATATAAAATTGAATTTAAGGAAATTATTAACTATAGGATCCAACACCTCCCACATTCTTTGATTTTTGATGGGTTAGGCTCACTCCTCAACTCTCCTTCTGTCTCTAACAAAGATCAAAAAGTAGTTTTCGAGCTGTTCAACATCTGCTTGGGCATGAACACCCTAGAGTTTAATGGCCGCTTTTTCTTGCAGATAAGAGGCTCCCCCATGGGCAGCCCTCTCTCTACAACCGCAGCTGAGATCGTAATGTCATATTTGGACCGATGGTTAGCTTCCCAGATCCACCTAGGAGTAGTAATGTGGGCGAGATATGTTGATGACATTTTTTGTCTGCATCAGAGCACTGACCACTCCCCTATCCTGACTGTTTTAAACTCCTATCATTCCGATTTACGTTTTACCCACAATTCTTCTCGTTTTAATTGTATCTCGTTCTTAGACGTTTTAGTGGTTAACCTCCAGGGTCGTTTCCATACAACCGTTTTTCGTAAAGCTGGTTTTACCCCTTCTTACTTGCATTTTTCGTCGCATGCTCCCGTCTCCCATAAAATTACCACCGTAAAAACTCTTTCTAAGCGCGTTTTTACTCATTGCTCCCTTCCTTTATTCAGTAGAATCGAAAAACGGATCGTCTACCTACACCTTTTATCCGCGGGTTACCCACGTAACTTTATCGATCGACATTTTTATTCACCAAACTACAACAGTTCTATTCCTCCCCCGTTTAAAGATGTTTGCGTTCTTCCGTTCTCTACTACGAATTCCGACATCGGTTTTTATCTGCGTAAATTTGGCATCCGCACGTTTTTTAAAAAATCACCTTCCCTAGGCACATCGTTACGCCATCCCCTCACAAAAAGCTCCGTCAGGCCCAGCCCCCAATCTTCCTCCAATGCCATCTACAGAATACCGTGCAACGACTGTCCACAATCATACGTCGGAGAAACTGGCCGCACCATTGCCACTCGTGTCCTAGAACACGAACGCAACATCCGTTCCCATGATCGTAAGTCACTACTATATCAACACAGCCACGAATTTAACCACTCTTTTAACCTACGCAACACGATTCCGGTATACAGTGAAGTTAAGAATAAATATCAACGTTTGGTCCTGGAGGCTCTCGTGTCCAACTCCGTCCCTAGTTTTAATAGAAAAATAGATCTCCCCCCTCAATATACTGCTTTTTCTAAACTTGGCCACTGACATCTTATTTCGCTTCCTTCATTGTGCCTAGATGCCTACGCTTTTCTTGTCTTCCCATCCTTTTTTCTCGCGTTTTACCTTTTATCCGTCATATACAGATTTTTAGTCTATTTTTTAGAAATTTCGTACTTTTATCTTTAGTTCCTATGTAAATTTCTTAATTATTTTAAATAGATGTTAGTTAGCTTTCTCTTATGCTAATTTACTGCATATATATATTGGTTCACTTTTTCCAACCACCCATTGTACCTGATGAAGGGCAGCTGATGTCCGAAAGCTCGTAGCTCCCAATAAAGAAACTTACCACGCTGTTTACCTACTTGCTGTTTTAATAAATATAAATGAAGAGGTGCAACTTTTGGTATATATATATATATTTATATAATTTATATATAACTTTAAAAATTTAAGAAATGAACAGTATTAACATGAGCTTTTTTTAGAACAGAGTCAAAATATTTTTGATAAATAAATATATATATTCAACTTTACATTACCTGATAGAAAATGCCGATAGGAGAAAAACATCAATATCTAACTTTATCAATCCGAGATTTGAATAGCGTTTAATATATTTCATCACGAACATTTCCGAGATTTATGTGAGCAATAGCTACCCAGAAATTATTTGAAAAAGTAAAAAATAAATATCAGGTAAAAGTTTCTTTTAATTTTGAATTTGAAAGCTTTCGAGTAAATATACTGCTCTTCAACGGGCTGATATTCTATTTACAATATCTAAATAATATTTATATAAACTAATTGAAAACTTTTGTTATTGGTATGTGCTCTCGCGGGCGTGCATCAGACTGTTTCCAGCTAAAATAATAGATATTATAATGGGATAAAATATTTAATATTTAATTTGACAAAGAAATATCAAAATCTGTAGGTAGATAGCCATAAAGTTATTTTTAGAATTTTTAACAATTCTATATTTGAGCTATTTTTGTTTTTGTTAGATGCAAGCATCGCGGTGAGATAGCACGGTACAGTCTGGAATCCGCTCTTCATAAAAACACGTGGTGTCATTTCCTGACTTAATGTACTGATTTCTTTAGATAGAAGTCTTATATTTCTATTCAACGGGTCTACGATGATCTCTAGGTTGAAGATAGCAGGAAAACGAGAAGATCCGCATTATTTAAAGTCTTCTTCATATAAGTTCTAAGCTAGAGCAAGGCAAGAAACCAGTGTTAAAGTATATCAAAGTTAGAGAAAGAATCGTTACCATATTTTCTCTACTATTCTCATTCAAAAAAGTGAAACTTATCAAAATTATTTTGTAAATAAAATTTGGAAAATACCACACACACACACACACAATGTTTAAAAATGAATATATAATATCATATAAATAATTTAAAATTTCATCAACTTTTTTCAGAGAAATACGTCAATAATTTGCCAAAATTGAGTGATTTGTATGGTGAAAATAGAGAAATATATATGTTATGAATATTTTGTTTTGTTGTTGAAAAAGATAGAGAATTGAAGGCGCAGTCGTGAAAATGGAAATATAATTATTTACTTATCAGGTAGTTTTTATTTTGAATTACTTGAAGCAAATCACACATCAAATTATATTTCACGCTAATATGGAATTTATAAAATGAATCCTATATTCGTGAATTAAAAAATAGGTAGGTTAACTATACATATTTACAACAAATATTCAAGGTGTTATGTTCTAAATCTATGGTCAAAAATAAAAGAATAGTCAATGATATATTAAAGTAAAATACATGTTTTTTAAAAAATAAAATATTTGCATTTTAGGTTATATAATATATATATATATATATCTTTTAAAGGTGAAAAACTCAATTTTAGATAGAGTCATTTAAAGTGTACTAAATATAGAGCATATTTATTTTCTAGATTCTCTTCAATCTTTTCAAGTAGATAGTACAATAGCATATAATTTACACAAGGATTTGTTGATAACTAGATTGTGATATAGGAACGATGGTAGTTGGAAGTTCCCAGCTTGCTAGAGAATGGAGTGTTATTCTCCCAATCGTATATTGAGAGCTTTGGGAAAATAACGGAGTTCACATCAACTACATACACACACACCTAGCGATATTAATTATCTACTACATCATGCCAACAACGGAATAACCTAGTGAAAATCTAGTTTTGTTGAGCTTATAGAAATCCTCGGTAAAAATCAAGCAAGAAATACACTTTTAGATTAACAACATCGCTTTAAAAAACGCGAATTCTCTTAAGTGACAGTTTAAATCATTTTATTATACAATGAAAATTTGAAATATGATTCATATTTGGGACACATCGTGTTTTAATCCTACTTAAATGGCATACTAAACTCGCAATATAATTTTACAAAGGCACAAACGCGATATATTTTATTGTATGTAATTATACAATCTCTCTCTTCTCCCTATACTTCAATCGTTCAGGCTTCACTTTCCGAGACCATTAAAATACCTAATTCTCTCTTCCCGACGATAAAAAAAGGATTCGATGATATTGATATACTCTGACCATTTCATTCTATGCAGAGTATTAGGCTCAGAGATTGTAGAGCTCTGATAAGAAAAGGAATGATACTCTGCTGATGTATATATCTTTTGACTTGTAAAGATGAAAATATATATTTACATAGTTATTAAAATTGGGATTACTTTGATTATTTCTGCACTTGAAGAAAGGTTTTCGTTTCATTTTGCATACTATAGACGGGGTCTTTTAGATCATTGATTTGAATCAGTCGCTTGTCTTGTTGAAATCGTCTTCTTCAGTTTCTATGCTCCTGAGAGTTTTTGATCTTCGGTGAGGCTATATTTCCCTGTCCTATCATTAGGAAATAACCAATATGGAAATATGTGGTGAGATTTGTTATATTACCAACGTTTTGATAAAATATTTGATATATTGACTTTTTATTTTAAATTTATATTTGATGTAATTCGGAGTTGGAAGAAAGAGCTTTACAATATCTTCTTTTAAAATGAAGATCCTTTATCCTCTGTGAACTTAACATGTAGAAGAGGTAAAACAAATGCAAAAGTTAGATACAGTGTGAATAAATTACATGCATAAAGCTTTCGCCTCATAATGACCTAAAATTGACACATACTAGCCTAACTAGACCATACATATTCAAAGATATGCAAATTAACACACATTACAATGGTAAAGATTATATTCTCAGAATTATTCTACAATTGTTTAGATTTCAACAATATAGTGGAACTTGGAGAATTCGAACGTCTATAATTCGAATATTTATCTTGGTTCCTAGAATTTTCTATAAATAGAATTTCCGTTTTTAATTCGAATTTTTGGATAATTCGAATTTTTTTTTGTCCCTTGGTCTTCGAATTATCTAAGTTCGACTCTATTATCATTCTATTTTTTTATACTATTTCTATAAATATTGTCCAGGTATCTTTTTAAAATAAAACAATTTCTACTGCCCTTACTGCAATGGAAAAATTAATGGGAGTGCCTGGCTCATGGCTGGGAGGGTTCACCACTGATGAGCCAGGCCCTCCCATTAATTTTTCCATTGCAATAAGGGCAGTAGAAATTGTTTTATTTTAAAAAGAATCATACGCGTCTAAAATATTTTCGAATTTTCATTGTCCAGATAATAGGCTTAGATATGAAATTTAGAAATCTACATTTAAGTAAAAATATATGCAAAATTTTAAACTCGGAAATATTTAAAACCTTTCGACTTAGGTATACAGCCGTTATTTTTAGCCGTCCAACGTTTCACGTTACCTCTGTTGTTCCCGCGCAGAGGACGTTCCTCTGATCTTTCTGAACACGTCGTTTTTAAACTTTAGAAATGGTCCCTTGAAGTAAGGTCATTCGTTTTTAAACTGCTCAATTTTGCTTTCTTACAAATTTTTAAAAGTCGCTTACTCATCGCGCTAGAAGCAAAAATATATTAAATATCCAAAAACTCGCCAAATGTTCGTTAGAAAAACTCTCTTCATAAGCTTGCACCGAAATCTTTGCATAGAAAGTCAATACTTCATTTCTCCTAATTATAAGATAAAATATTATTCAAGTTCCGCTTAGAAAATTTTAAAATTAAATTAAAAGTGAGATTTAAATATAATGATTATACACTATCAATCTCTACACATAAAATATGATATTTCGGAGTTTTATCTTGTAACGAAACAATGACATTTCAAATATTTTCTATATATATATATATATATATATATATATATATACAGTTAAACCTGTCTATAGCGCCCCCTCTAAATAGCGCCTTCCTCTCTATAGCGCCCGATTTTAAATACGTAGTACGATGCGATTTACATTAAAAGTGACCTGTCTATAGTAACCCCTCTCTATAGCACCCTTTTTTGGTGAGTCCCAAGAGGGGGCGCTTTAGACAGGTTTAACTGTATATATAATGGGCACGTCATTATATTTCTTAACTTAGAAAGCTTCTATGATTTACCTGACTTGAGTTTGTAAACAAAGACATTTTCTTTTAATCGTGATGTAGGCTTGTATTAAAGCTACAGTATAACCTCATTCAAAAGGAGAAGGTATATATCGAACTTTTCCTTATAACAACGAACAAAATCTGCAATAATAGTGATACCATACAGTGAACTATGGCTGTATATAGTGAACCAAAAGTTCAGTCCCATTGAGGTTTCTCTATAGCGAGATTTTATTGCATATAGAGAGATATCAACCCTCAAAATAGTTTATTGCCCGACGTTTCGCTCAAAGTTCTACACCTGAAAAAGAGAGACAGTGAGTCGTCGAAACGTTGGAGAGTTCAAATCTTGAACTTTAAAACAGAGAATTGCGTACATTCCTAAGAACGCCTTTACAGTTTAACGCTTTGATAATTTATAAAGGTTATACACGATAATCTATGATTAATTATATATTTAATCAATTTTATTAATTAATAATAAAGATTTTTGATGGTTAACTTTGATTTAAAAATATCTATATAAAGCTCACTATAGACTTTGTTCAGGGCGGATATGGATTTTTTAAAATTATACAAAAGACTTTCCGATAATCTTTACAAAGGTTTTCACAATTTCATTCATACGAACGTTTCATATGTTCATCGATACGAAAGTTTTACAAGTTCCTTTATATGAACATTTTTGCAAGTTTATTTATAACAACGGTTTTTTTTTATAGAGAACAAATATATATATATAGTTGCGCATTAAACATCACCGTAATTAATATAAGATAAATATTGAAAAACGGGCACAAACTATTCCGCTGTTTGAAGCTTATTTTTATAGATACTAATAACGAACGCGTTTTTACAGCCCTCTACAAATTTTATATAAACCAAAAGCTCTTTCTATGTATTTTCTTATATTAGTTTCATATAACCTCTGAAAATGCCACTTTAAAGCATTTTTGTCGAATCTCTGTAGAAAATTTGATTCTGCCTGTAATATTTGCCCAATGTTTTATAATATAAAAAGTACTTTTTTTAAAATCGACGCATATAAAGGTTTTAATGTAATTTATTCAACATATATGTGGGTGAGATAATAAAAGAAAATAGGACATATGTTTGTATGGCAGATGTATTTGTCGTAAATAGAAACTCTTGGTCCTCTTTGGACTTATTTACCAATCAAAACCGGGGCAGGCAAAGTATGATTGCTAAGGGAAAGATGGGTTAAGGTAGTTCAATGGTAATGATTTCGATTTTATGAAAAAGTTGTAATAAAATTATTGTGAAAATAAAATTAAAATAATGTTCACATAAAGATAATTCTGTGGATAAATAAAAAACCTTAAACGAATTATTTCCACATTTTATATTATATTTATGCAATATGGATGTGTGAAACATAATGAATGCCTAATTTGAAAAAGGGAAGCGAAAATTCACTCAATAGTGAAGCGAATAATAGGATGACGAGGGGTTAGGCCTAATAGGGTACACGCTGACTGGACAAAAATAAATTAGGAAATTGATTACAATGAAAACGCTGCATTAGTTGTAAATATCTCTACTGTGACTTCAAATAGATGTATTCGTATTTATTTGAAGGCAATACTCTACGTTAAACACAAGGCATTAGCGGGCCATTTAATAATATGAAATGAAACCATTTAGCACATTTTTCTTTATCAACAAAATCAAACTTGCTTTATTCATACTGCGCTGAAAAATATTGGTTCATGAGAGAAGAATCCCTCTTTAACATCGGATATAAATCCCAACACAAAACTAAAGCGGTCTGGTGAATTAAATTGGCAAAACCGCTGGGAAGGTTCACCACTAATGAGCCAAGTCCCCTGAATTTTTCATCGCAATTAGGAAAGTAGGATGTTTGCTTTATTTTATCAATAAAATTTCGTGCCAAATTATTTTATTTCTTGAATTGTCTGCATATTTCTAAAGGGTATTGAACCGTAGTTTTGTCCAAATCATACAAAACGTTTAAAAAAGCGATAGTAAGTTCTAGTAGGCCAGGGGAATAAAGAGTAAACTTATTCAAATTTCATTCAAAAACAATAATTCAACAGGAACATATTATATTTTCTACAACGTGAAATGAAAAAGAGTAAAAGGTCAGAAAATGAGATGAATAAATAGGCATACCCTGACCGCTCAAATGAAAATTTTAGATTACTGAGCGTTCTACTATCTGAATGCTTGTCTTTGTGGTCAGGGTATGCCTATTTTTTTACGCTCTGCTATCTAAAATTTGATTTGAGCAGTTAGTGTATGCCTATTTACCTATTTCCAACAATGGAAGTTGAAAATTGATACGTACATGCGTTTCCTCTACCACTGTAATGTGTGTAATCGAGCATGGTGGTGTGTCCAGATGCCCTGAGCGGACTGCAGGACTCCCTCTGCGAGGAGGACAAGGAGGATGACAAAGGTACGGACGCAGCGCCTACGACACTACAATGATCCGCCTTCTAAAAATAACCCCCGCGGCTGGAGATAAAGATAGAAGAACTAAATCCATGCCGTTCTCTTGTCGCTTTTTTCTGATTGATAACTTAAAAATATTCTCCTGGTTGAAAATACTTCTTCGTCCTTTCTAGCAAGGCACTGCTCTATCCCACTCCAGGTGCCACCAACCCTTTCTATCTCATGTCCATCAGCAGCTGTAGGATAAACCCATAGTTTTACATATAGCTATGGACACGTTTTGAATTACCCGCAGCTTATAAAACTCTAGCGTGATAGAAGCTTATAAATACAAAACACTTTATTGGATGGGACATTGTGTCTCATTTATCGGACTATTCAAGTGGTAAAATGGGTACGCTATGGGAATATTCATTTTGGAAGGTTTTGTTGCATCCATTTGGATAATAAGTGAATGACCTCAAGGTAAGTGCTAAATAAACTCAACAGCGGATAGCTGAGGTAGATTTGCCTTTAGAAAGAACAGCTAAGAAACTACAAATTAACAAGATCAGTTGAGTTTTGAGATGCTTCCAAGAAGGAAATAATAGAATGTTCAGATCTAAAAATATCGATTATGTTTCAAAATGTTCAATAAACAAAGTTAAATATTTACCTAACACTTATTCACCTAATGAATAGTCTCAAATATTATAATCTAAAATAATTTTAACAAGCTGTAAATTGCTTTTATAAAATGTTAACAAAATAATTAAAAGCTCATTCACAAATCTTGTTATCTCTCTCTCGTGAATTTTTAGAAACATTTTAATGCTAATTGTTATCTACTTTTGAATTATCAGAGAGCTCTCTAGAATTCAGTAGTAAACGGTTTACTGTCTTGACTGCTGAAAATCTTGATGAGCGCTTAGATTTTTAAAGTAAATTAGTGAAAGGCTTTTTAACGTGTTAAATCCTAGATTAAGGTAAGTTTATTGTGAAGTTCATTAACAATGCTAACACCGCCACATACCCACATTACATACACACACAAATACCACACCTCTCACTGTATATATGTCCTACATCGAGAAGCCCAAAAAAGCAAGCAAACGTTGTTTAGAATTCCGTCATTAAATCATTATGAAATCATAATTAAGATAGATAAAGTCTCCTAGATGATATATCTAAATGTTTTTCCGTTCCACGTTTGAAATTTCAGCAAATTTTTCGTTTTTTATTGTTGTTTGCGTTTTTTATATAAGAAAATAAAATTCTATATACAATATTTTTTATTATAAAAAGTAAAATAAATGAGGAACAATTTTTAACATTATTTTAACGTTGATAAATTACAGGCTTAAAAATATTTGGTAAATGAGAAAAATGTTGCTAACATAATTTTATTAAATTAAAAAATCTTTATATATATTTATTACTTCTCTCTCTCATTTATTACTTAAAATAGAAATATTCTGTGCATTCTCCGCTTACTTCACAAAATTCTACTTTAGCTTCTATTTATCAAAGCGCTCAATGATAAAGTATTTGATATGAAGTTTAACCAGAAGCGTACATTTAGAGGTAAAGAATAGCGCGGCGCCAGCGCCTAAGGGAAGACTTCCAAATTAAAAAGTCATTCATTATGGAAGTTTTGTGCAAGAGACCGCTGATGTAATTATGTGTGACCTTTGTTGAAGGCCGTGAATATTTAACTGAGATTTTTCACTTAAAATAAAAAATAGAGTGTGGGGTGAAGCATTCTAACTCCTTGTTATAAAAAAAACTTCATATGATTGAAGAATTCTAGTAAAAAGTATCTATGAAGATTTATTAGAGACAACGCAATGGATCTATCACACAAAATTCAACATTTATCCAATAAAAATGAATTTTTAGAGTTTGATAAATATTGTGAGAGTTACTTCTAAAAACGGACTGCTTAGAATTCGGTTGCTTCGAGGAAAACAGTTTCTGGTTCTGTCTTTGCTCCTGGTCGTACTCGGTCCATCGTCCGAAACCATTTTCCTCCCATCTGCTGCGATGTTTGGCATTTAGGTTCTAAAATGATCATTTCCTAGTTTTCATTAATATTGTAGCTGTTATAGGGAATGTAGGAAGACATGTCAATTCAAAGTTCTCTCTGCGAATATTCGCTTATAAGGAGAATATCCATCTCTCTTTATACATTGAGAATTCGCTTTTTTCTTGATTTATACTCTAACTACACTCATGGACAAAACTTAAGGAAGTTGTACCTTCCTTTTAGCATCTATATCAGGATTTAGACAAGATCTCTGAAAGCTATTTAATACACAGTGACCTTTATTGAAGACACACGAGATAACCAAGTGTGACCAAAATTTCCTCTGCCTCCTTCAAAAAAAAAAAAAAAAAAAACAGACGACAGCCAAGACTTTCCACTTCCTCAAGTTTTGTCCATGAGTGTATATGTTAATCGGGATATTCATTATGTTCTTTGCATTTTTAATAAAATCCTAAAAAAAGTGGTTTATATATAAGAGCTCTTTCTCTTTAATTAATTCATAAGTTTTTGATTTATTCATTTTACCTAATGATCAGTAAATTCTGTAAAAAAAAAAAAGATAAAATAAATAACACACATTCCGCAGTTTACGGGGGTAGTGTTTCCCCCTGGTTAATTAAAATAAAATGCTTATTTGCATTCAAAAAAATATTTCCTATCTATCCACATGACTATTAATTTAATTTCCTTTTTGTGTGTGCACTTGTATGCACATTTTTTATTTTACATTTACACCCACGCACACATGTAAGCTGAGAATCCACATCAGGCAGCACATCTCGTCTATTGTGGCCGGCGAGTTGACCAGCGCTGCGACCGTCCACCGTTACCTCACATTCCTGGCGTTGTTCAAGGTCTCCCACTCAACGCCCAAGTTTTTCCTCGCCATTGTTTTTCACGGTCGCAGCCAACAACAAGCTGCGGTGGGGACCTGAGTAAATAGGTCCGTTGGGATAGGAGAATCGATCAAACAACCGGTCTGATATTTCTAGGCTTAAAATTCCTGTTTCAAATTACAAACTCAATCTATGAAGGGGCTTTTTAAAAACACTCGTCTCGGATAAGAATACTTTTTTTACCTATCCCGAGTGCACATGGCACAAGCCATGATACTCTAAGTAAACCACATTTTACATATGTAAAAAGTAGATCGATTCTGGAACATACAATGTGCCATAGCTTCGTTTTATTACTTACATTTACTCGTGGAGACATCTGAGGCTCTTCATTGGACATGACGATAACAACAACAACTCGTAGATTGGACTTTTGCTAGAATAGTGGACCATTGAAGCAATTTTCGGCAGGTATAAGTGTCTAATGCAGGATTCAATCCCGGGTCGTGGTTGTCTGAAATCAACAGGGTTTACCACTCTCCATCAACCACCAGATAAACTACTAAAAGTTAGAAGCTAAGTTACAGTTTTCTAGAAATTTTGTCTTATATTTTTGTTTGCTTAAAAATCGTCTTTGATTTGAAAAATTCAATATTAAAAATGTATTCAAATGTATCTGTCCATTGTTTAAAATAATGCACGACCTATACCTAGATGGTTTCATTGGGCAAGACGTTTTCGAAACATTTTTACAAAGTTCATATTAGAGAAATGCCCAATAATTGATAATCAATTTGTTTAGAAACTGATTATTAGCCATAAAAACGACATTAAATTTTTTCTCTTGTCACAAAAGTTCAAAGAAAAACTAAAGGAGGTTTTTAAAATCCGGAACTTATTGGAAAACTTATTCAACGGCTCTGAATTGCTCCTTATTTAAATCCAATAAATAAATTCGTCCCTGACATTTGAAATAAACTTTTATGTTGACAATAAGGAAAAAGATGTAAATTTATTTTTAATTGAGTCCTCATCCCAATATGGCTGGTTTTTTAAAGAATTGTTTGTGTCTGTATTTTGAATGAAGTTGTACTTCTATGTTAACAATAGCAATGTATTTTTAAATGTTTCTTATTGATCTTTAAAGTCTGTTAATCATTTTCTATCAAACGCTTTCACATTTAGAAGCCGCATTATTTCTGTCTTTGCATAATGCAGACAATAGTTTGGACGTAATATGAATTAGATTGTCCATTACAACACTTTCTGGGAAAATCATCCTAAAATAACCCCCGCTCAAAATGATGGAATCAACTTCCTTCATCATCTGTTAGGAATCATTAACATCTAATGCGAAACATCAAATATGTAGGTATCGTAGGCATCACAATAGAGTTTTATTTTTGTATAAATTTATAAAATAGATGTAAAAATTATATTTTAGATAGTTTTAAGTGGAATTAAAGAATTTTCATATGGCCATGGAAATTGGAGTGCCAGCCAGGCAATAAGATGGTTCCCTATTTTTTTCTTTCTATTAAACGATTCAAGTATTCCAAAATTTCTCTTAATGTGTGTTTACCAAAAATTTCAAAAATCTCTTTAATTTAGACAGAGTTTATTAAAACATTCAACGATGGCGATTCTGGTCGGTGAGGAGACTAGGCATCCAGCGGTCGCCCACTCGGCTCAAACCATATGCCAACACCATCGTATTGTGTGAGAGCCCACTGGCTGTAAGCTCCACAGCCGGCCCCGGTACATACCTGGCACTAGGCCCTCCAGCCTATTAGTGCAATCTGTCTTTTGAGATTTCTATAGATATTTCTTATATTCACAAATTTACAAACTTTGACCCGACCTAGAAATTTGTAAACTACCGAGCTGTTTTACAGATAAACCTTAACCCCAGGATATATGCAATGATTTTCCACAAACACTATACTCTGTCTTTTAAATTTAAAAAACACCAGGCATAAACTAAAATAGTATTTGCATATAAAATGTTCCTTCTCACTTTTAGCAATATCAAGTTATCAATTTCACTTTAAAGAATTTTAGGCTCAAAGGTATAGTTTTTGTGTGTGTGTGACTTTCAATACTCTATACCGAACGTATAAACTTCAGTGGTTCCCTCAATCCCCGTTCAAAATATCTTGGCTTGTTATTATTTTTCTTCCAACTTCGTTTCTTCGATTCATCTTAGTTATTTGGCACAAATATTGTCTAGGTGTTCAATGTCTAATTTACATTCACTCTCATTGTATAACCTATTCTACCATCACAATAGATGATATGGATAACTAGCGGGTATATCAAATACAATATCGGCTATATTTATATATGTAAATATAATACTTTCGCGAGATACCGTTTTTAAACAACATTCTTATTTTTGGATTGTCTATTTAGCGAGGCGGAGAGCCTTGAAGCCCACACCTGCAATGAAGCGCCGTGTAGGTCGGGAATGATACAAGAAAGATATATTTGGTAGCACCTAGTGGTGTCGAGGGCAGCTTGCCAGCTTCTCTTCACGGAGTTATTTCTGCGGCCCCACCTACGGCTAACTGTCAGGGGCAGGTAGAGAGAGTAGAACGCCGACAGCTTCAAAGAATCGTTGACAATATTTAAAAGCGTTATTGATGCAAGGAAATCCGAATCTAGTCAGAGATATGTAAGATGAATCATGTTCAGAAAAGTATTGGCATATACAAGGTACCATCGCAAGTCCCTGCAGTTAGTGTACGTCATTCGATAGAGATTTTTAAAAAAATTAGGCACACACAACCGCAGCGCTACGTTTAAACCTCCTCGTCCAGGAGAATAGAGATGGATAAATGAACACTCAGTCGAGAGATTCTCTCACCTCCTATTTCTTCTTTAACAAACAGTTGAGATACACATGCAAACGTCTTTATTAAGACATATAGTCTTATGCATTAATTCACTACGGAGTCTGCAAAGGAAAAGAATAAAAAAAAAATTATTTATATTTATTATTATATATATAAACAAGATAGGCATATCCTGTTTTGATGCTTAAAGAATGATTTAGTTCAAATTTAAGTTTTGAAAAAATATTAAAGAAAGAGGTTTCCTTCCCGTTTTACTAGTGTTTTAGCAGGTTAAATGCTCTATGCATTGATATTGAAGCTTTTAGAATAGAGATGAGTTTTATTCTTTGTAAAAGGAATATCTATATATCCTAGTTGTCTTACAGCCTCAATTGAAACCTCCTTAACTCTTTGTTGAATTTCTATCAGCTATATAGGAGTAAAAGTTCAAAAACGGGTTCGAGAGTTTAGAAACGCAGGTTGATAAAAGTATATATGTGTGCGGTCTAACTTTATTGCCTGCCATGACGATTGATTTATTGCCTCTATAAAAGATATGGAAATGTCAGGGAACAACGGACTGGAAACCTCCCAATAGATGCTCTTATTGCGTCATATATCGGATATATCCCGAGAGTCAATAAAATAACCTGCACACGTTTTCTACCGCATTTATTGCAACATGGTAGTGTATTAGAGTGAAAACTTTTTAAGCCATCCCTGTGAATGACATATGTTTTGCCCTAATTTAATATAAAGGTTAATATTTAAGCCTTCTATAACCCGAAATCTTGTCACCTTTATTCATATTTAATTAAAAAGGTATATATTGGATCAAAATATCATTTATTTTACTAATATTTCAGTTGGCTGAATTGGAAATGGATTGCTCTATTTTCAAAACTTTAGTCATATAATGTAAAGAAACTTTATTGCAGAGAGTTGTGAAATATTTCATTTAGTTAATATATTGAATGTTATAAAACATATTTTTAACACCTTTCCATAAAGTATTATTTTACACTTTCTCCTGACGAGGACAAAATATTTTTGTCGAAACGTCAAAAAATAAAAAATTCTGGCCGAAGTGTCTCTTTTTATAAGAACTATTAATACCGGCCATGCGCAACCTCTATCTTCAAGATATTGAATGTTGGTGTCTATTATATTTAGAACAGAATAGCCTCTACTTATGGCACTTACTGCTCCATGCTTGGTATTGTCCGAGGTTTACCGAATCACCAAGATAACCATCATATTATAAGAACATCATAAAACTATTATTTGGACTATTATACTTAACAACACCTGCTTATATATTTCGTATTAAGGTGCCAATCCGAATAAACAATCTTCACTTACACTATAATACTTATTGGTACCTGCTTAGAGATTCCGGATTAAGGTGCCAATCCGAATAAACAATCTTCACTTGCACTATAATACTTATTGGTACCTGCTTAGAGATTTTAGATTAAGGTGCTAAATCGAATAAACAACCTTTACTTACACTATAATACTTATTGGTACCTGCTTAGAGATTCCGGATTAAGGTGCCAATCCGAATAAACAATCTTCACATACACTATAATACTTATTGGTACCTGCTTAGAGATTCCGGATTAAGGTGCCAAATCGAATAAACAACCTTTACTTACACTATAATACTTATTGGTACCTGCTTAGCGATTCCGTATTTAGGTGCCAATCCGAATAAACAATCTTCACTTACACTATAATACTTATTGGTACCTGCTTAGAGATTCCGGATTAAGGTGCCAAATCGAATAGGCAACCTTTACTTCCACTACACTATTCATTGCAATCTGCCTATATATTTCGGATTAGGGTACCAATCCGAATAAATAGCAATCACTTACACTATGACGCTTAAATGACATGCTAAATATGTTGAATAAATGAACTGATATGAAAAAAACAAGTTTCACTTACTCCACCTTCATATTATGAACCATTTTATCATTCTCCAATAAGGTAATATATGGTTAGGTTGGACAAATCTCTGAAAGTCCTTTAACTGCCCACAGCGCGATATATATTTTTAAACCACACTTCCTTGTTTGTGCCTTATTTGTATGACCGATGCAACTGAAACTGGCTTTTTGTTTTTATGTGTTTACTTTGTTTGTTCCTCATTATCATCTTATTTGCCTTGTCGGGTGTCCCATAAAAGTTTTTATTGCGCAAGGAAACAAACATGAATAGAGAGCGCATTAAATTGGCAGAAGACCAAGTATGGATAATTTAAAATCTATAAACTACTAATCTAATGAGAATTAGGTTGAAATGCCAAACTTAAGTCCATTGTGTAGTTATCTCAATTCTTTTCTTAGAGCACCACGCGAACCTATATATATATAACATTTTACCTAGTCAATAAATTAATTTTTTATATAATTTTATATTTTTTTTTTAAGTGTGCTTAATAAAATATTGATTTGATGCAAAAATATAATTATTGAGGCTTTTAGTCGCATTTGTAAAAATTGTAGTTTTGTTTATTTTTTTATTAAAACAATGCCCTTTCTCTCTTCAGATAAAGAAAACGCTAACCAAAAACCAGATTCCTCCATATTATGCCCTACCACTTGGAGAAAGGCTGGAACGCAGCGCAGTCATTTCGCGATCTCAACAAACTTTGTGACGGAGGATCAATCAACCAAGTGTTGGAAGACGGCTCATTAATAGCTCGATACGAACCACGCAGGTGGAGAAGAAAGAGATCGAACATCAAATTTCGACGACCAGAAACTTTTGTCAGTCGTGGAAGACAACATTTTGACACCGAGAATGTTGGCCGAACACTTCAATGTGAACAACCATCGTTAAAAAAACTTTAACGCGCTAATTGTTGAATTTGTAATTTTGTTGTTGTTCTTGTCGTGTCCAATGAAGAGCCTCAGATGTCTCCATGCATCTCTATCACAGCAGCAGCAATGTCCACTATCTTGGGTGTGTAAAGCTGTTGCTCTGGGTCTATGTCAATTTTCTGCAAGGCTGCGGCCATTGCTGGGCATGAGAATATGTGAGTAGGTGTTAGTTCCACACCAGGACAGTTGTTGCATGCCCTACTATAGGTTCTTGTGCCATCTGGATGTATTGTCATTCATTTAGAGTGTTTTGTTCTAAGTCTTGTTATAGTTTTTGTCAGTTTTCTCTCATATGTTGTAGTTTTCAAAGCCATAATAATTATAAAACGACACAATAAGAAACAGAAAACCCTACGTACATCATTATGAGCTAAAATAAAAATGAAATTCTAAAGAATATTGTTTGAACATTATAATAATTTCAATTGATTTGTAAATGGATAATTGAGCAAATTATATTACATCAGCTATCTATAACTACAACCTTTTGTTTTGCCTCAAATTGTCTGAGGAAGAATTAGTGAACTCGAAAGCTCCCCATCATATAGAATAAAGAAAGGCTTTGTAGCGTGTAGTTTAGTCTTCACTTTTTCAATTCGGCAAATATGCCTATGGAAATTTATGGATATAATACCAATGGATATCTTAATTAATGCAAAGCAATAACGCCCCATCTATACATATAAAATGAAAGGATTTAAAAGCACGAATGTTTCTTTTATACATAATACAAACTTCTACTGCCCTTACTGCGATGAAAAAATATATTGGGAGGGTGGTGGATTCAGTGGTGAATCCTCCCAGCGGTTTCGCCAATATTGAATGTAATTCTACTGTCCTATAAGCTTATGTCCATAGTTTTCTTGAAAACCATTTCTGAGATTCCATCCTTCAGTGCTGCGTATATAAGCAGAATCGTCCAATACAGTATTAGAGCTCTGAGAAGCGGTCTGGTGGATTAAATTGGCGAAACCGCTGGGAGGGTTCACCACTGATGAGCCAAGCCCTCCCAATATATTTTTCATCGCAGTAAGGGCAGAAGAAGTTTGTATTATGTATAAAAGAAACACATTCGTGCTTTTAAATCCTTTCATTTTATATGGATATCTTAATACAAATATAAAAAAACATAAAAATAGAGATATAATATTCACAATGGGAAAGGTAAATAGTTCTAACCTTTCTCTACCATCAGTTAATACATTGTGTGACTTGATGGTTTTAAGAGGGTTGGTTGACGTGTGGTATGAACCCGTCGAGATTTTTGACATCCACGACTCTGGATCGAATCCAGGATTGGACACTTTTTCTTTAAAAAAATTGTTTTAATGGCTTCCGATACTCTCGCAAAAGTCCAACCCCACCAGTCATTGAAAGCAACTAAACGGAGTTCTGGCAAAATTGTAAGTGCAGAAGTCGAATTGTTTCTGATATGTAGTATGCATTTATAGTAGAAGCAATCGCTACGATCATGGCCTGTATATCGCGTGTATTTGGGATAAATTATAAATAAGTTTAATTTTTTAATAGCAGGAAATACATAGAATAAGTGTTTCACAGATATATACAACTGATATATATATATTTTTTTGAAAATAGAGCAATCCATAAATAAATATTTAATTAAAAAGGCGTATTTTGATCCAATATATGCCTTTTTAATTTGAAAAATATATTTTTATATATAAATTCATTAATCCATTTTTAGTGTAAAAACGAGGTTATTTCTCTTTAAAATATAAGGGAACTAATATAGGGGCTTTTTAAAATATATTTCAATATTCTCTTATTTTCTTTATTATATTTGCAAGATTTTTTTTTCTTTTTTCTCATATAACGTGTTTTAAAATTTTCTTGGGAGTCGAAATAATTCAATATATGTCTTTTAAAATATATCTCTCTCAATGAATTTCACATTATATTTTAACATTTCATTTTTTAAAAATGTATTACATATTTTACAAAACTAAGTCTCTTGTATAGTGAGGGCTATCTGAATAAAAAAATCAAAATCGTTTTTTTTTTAAGGAAAGCTTAATGCGATGGATTCTCTCATCTACCATGTGCATGAAGCCTACATCCTTTCCGTCGTGAACTCGATAATCTAAAATCTGAAAACACATGTGTGCATTGTCTTTCATTTAAAAACCTAACATCAACATATATTATTCATTATTTATTTTAATATAGTTTTCATTAATATGCTGTATATATATTTTTCCATTTTTCTACAAAATCGTGGATAACATAGCCACTGAAAATAATGAATAGGATCTTTCCAGAGAGAGAGACTGTTGATTTATTCTTTTCTATTACATTAATGTGCCAAAAATTAAGGTGGCAATTGAGTTATATGAATAAATCTCTGAAACTATTCATTCTAAAGATATTAAAAATGTATACAGAAAATTTCTATTATAATTAATATTGAAATATTTTAAATATTCAAATGTCACTGCTCTTGAATAAAATGCAGCTCACTTGATATATTCAATAAAACCTCAAGTTTTTGGGCATTGAATTAAGACATCAGTGTTCCCGACTTTTTATAACTTTTAAATGAATATATATTCTAAATTTTGTGTTTATTACATTAGTTTTGTGAACGTAAGAGAATTTATTCTGGATTTAGACATTTTGATAAGTACGTTTTCATTCAATTCGTTTATATCTCCCGGGTTTTTATTGATGGTTTCAAACCCATCCGGTGTGCAGCGACAATACTGTACCAAGAGGAAATCCAAGCCGCAGTATTCGGTCTGAGTGCGACCGCAGAATGAGTTAATTGAAATCCGGAATTTTGAAGGTCACCATTGTTGTGTCACCCGATATTATCTCACCAAGGTTGCCGCAAATAAAACAGTTTGATATGTGCGGCCCGACTTGTTGTTGGCTGCCTCCTTTATCGCCATGTTCCCCCGAGCTCTTTGGTCTTCTCATTCCTTCAACCTCTTCAGACTCGTACTGGTAGCGCGATCACAGACCAAAAACAAATCTCAACTCTCCCGTCAAAATTTAACAAGATTCAAATGTTAGAGAATATCAATAAGAATATCGTTTACGTTACATCTTCATGAAAATTCTATAAAACCTGGCGAGCCTCATTGTTACTGAACCTCTTTATTTCACTATTACCATGATTCCCTAAATGGTATCATAATAAATTGTATTATTTTAGGCTCGTTATCTATTATATGAGAAAGTTCGCTCTATACACGGTTCGTTTTATGGTAATTTCACGTACTAGGACTTCAATGATAATATTATTGTTAAAATATTTTTCTTTAAGAGATATAGAGCTACTAAATAACGTTCGTATCTTTAAGGACTGGACGCAATGGGAAAACATGCGATCATATCGGTCCAAAGCTCTATATATTTGTCGCTCCGAGTCGGCCTTGAGCGAAACAGGTTCCTGCGCTATGCTAATTCCTTCCTTCCTCCTTTACAATGATGCTATTAGGGAATTGTTGGCTTCTCCAGTATCTGCCTTAACGTTACCTAGTTCTCTTGGACGCTTGGCTTATATCGCCAAGCATATGCAGTATATGATTTCAGCATAAGATAAAGCGAAGGAACAAAATTCAAAATTAATTTGAATTTCCAAGAATTCTGAAGCAGCGTGAGTTTTATTTTAGAACTCTTTATATATTCTATAGTAAATAATTATATTCTCATATGAGTGACATTTAAAGTCACGATAAATTAAACAAATATGCCGAAATATTTACTAGCTTTCTTTTTAAATTGAAAAACAAAGCATTATTTGGTTCTAAAAAAAAGCTAAAATAATATTTAAAAAGCTAATATAAGCTTCTAACCTTAATCTATACTTCACTGACAATAAAGACCAAGGATTCCCCCTTTCAGCTCTTTATGGCGGGTAGCATTTATCTTATGGGGGAATGCATAGGTCTTACGCCCCTATTTGGCAATCCTAGGAATTTTACCGCATTCTTCCTATATTAATCACTTCATTTACTCCACAGCTATTCTCTATACCCATGCCTATAGCCGGTTGAAAGCTGATACCGCTTAATAAAAGGCGCAAAGAAGTTTTCTAAACAATAGGAATCGGTCAAAATTTGAATAAATTTATATTTGTAAATTTCAATATACACAGAAAATATATTTAAAACGTAAATATAAATAAATAAACTTCAATATACCAGGAATATATATATAAATGTTTCAATACCTACACTGTTGTGTAAAATTAATGCTTATGTAATACGTCAACTTCAATGTTCCAGCAATACAGTGATGCCTCAAGACCTACAGTGGTGTGTGTAAATTTAAGGAGGTGTATAGCACAGAATTAGGTATTAGAATATTTATTGAAATGCTCGTGTGAACGCGGTCAGGATATATGCCTATTGTTGAGTTTTATAAGGTATATTCTTTTCTTTATTTTATTATTTAATTGTATTATTCTGTGCTTATATATATTGTAATTGACTAATGACCAAATGTCTAAATTTGCATATAAGTGAGTTGTTTTAAAATTAAAGTGTGAGTGAGTAATTAGTTGTTGTTTGTTTGTTTGGTTGGTTGAGTCATTATCGGCACCATTGGGGTGTCGCCTGGGTAGTTGAATAGAGGTGGTGATAGCAGAAGGCCTTGGTGGCAAGAAAACCAGATACAGTCCTCTAAAATTAAACGCCATAGGGCTTCCAATCAGTTATGGACTAGGGAACCTTAACACCTATTTTATTTTATTACATGTATTTATACTGATATATGATGCATTAGCGCGCCATCTGTTATCAAAATTCGAAACTAATAGGGCAGTAGAAATTGTTTATTTTCAAAAAGAATCATACGCGTCTATAATAGTTTCGAATTTTAATACTGATATAATATATTTATCACTTTCTTCTCGCCGACTGGGAAAGAGTATCCTGAAGATAGAAGCTGCCTGGCCGGCATTCATAGTTCTTAAAATCAAAGAAACTTCGACCAGTAAATCTTTTTATTATCTCGACATTTCGACAAAAATATGTTGCCCTCATCAGGAGCAAACAAAAATTGAAGAATTTGGCAAGAGGCTAAAAGTTATTCTTTATTTTTATTGTTTATGTCAGCATGTGAGTGTGTGTAGTATTTCCTGGTGGATATGTACTAAGTATAATGTGTATATAGATATTCTATCACCACCATCATTGGACTATTGGTAGCGTAATGAAAGCAAATCGTTTTTTCGAAACGAATACAATGAATTATCTACATTCACTATCATAAATTATTCATTGTATATGTTTAAAAATAGATATATGTGATATATATTTTTTTACATTTAGAGAGAGAATGCTGTACAAGAAAGCACACCTTTGCCGTATTAGTAGGTTTACGCATGTTGAAGGTGTCCGGATATCGTTTAAGGTCTTTATTTATCTATTTCAACCCGAACATTCACATGTGTGATGAGAATATGCATGTATAATAAACCATAAAATATCATAGAGCATTGATAGAAAATTGATTTATTGAAAATCGATCGCGTCTATAAAATTATTCATTCCTACTTTTTATTTCTACTAGATCGCAAGGTATTTATAACCCAGTGTGTGGCTTTCTTATTCGCATTGCGATAAAATGTTGGGTCAAGATTTTCATAAAGGTTAATAGCTATTTAATCAATTTATTTTGATAATTCATCCGTCGCGCAGAATAAAAAGGGATGCGTTCAGGTTTTAGGTAGAGGGTCATGTTCGAAAAGTAAGATACAGTCATTTTGATAATTAAACTGAAGAAGACGCACATGAATGTTTTCATTTCTAAATCTATTTAAATATAGGTTATTCTCGTATGTGTTCACCTCTATGGGAATGATTGATTTCTGAGAAAAGGGAAAGAGAATGTTCTAGACCTATCTTCTAAAATTTTTCTGTTCTTAAGCCGGTCTTGGTTTCCAGTGGCGCCATACTTTTCTATCTTGGTATTTTTATTTGTTCATAGTTTTTCTTTTTAATCAATTTTCTCAGTCCAATTCTTCTTCTTTTTACCCTTCTCTTTCAATTCATTTTACCGTGCTGAACTTTCTTCACCAATCCATTTTCTCCTATTATATGTCCCATCCAACTTTTTGTCTTTTTCTGGGGACTTTCAACAGGTGTTTCGTTCCTCTCCCAATCTACATTACTGACTCTGTCAACCCTTCTCATCTGACTATATAATGGCTAGGTTTTATTTCCATTTTACCCACTGAAATAATAAATAGCAATTTAAAAATGAAATTAATAAAAAATAGTAAATATGATACGAAATTAAAATGTGAAAGAGAGAGGTGAGGTGGTGATGTGTGTGATGTGAAGGCATATCCTGCCCGCTTACATGAGCATTTGAGATGGGAAAACGCCATCTAGTAGAATAAAAATCAACTAAACGTTGATATAGGCTTATTAAATGATATTTGGCTAAGCAATTTTCTTGATAAATCAACAAAAAGCCAACCACGTATGAGTTTCGGGCTGTTGGTCCTCGTCAACGACCAAAAATTTGGTCCAAGAGGTTTCCAAGAAATCAAGAATTTTCCCATTATAGATTTAAATATAGCTAATGATTGACGAGGATAAAATAGGATATTTGGCCTCAGCTAGCAGAAGGAATGCATCGTTATTCATCATTAGAGGCCAGAGTGTTGGTTTAAAGAAGTGCGCAGGATGTCAAAACAATAAAAATAAAAAGGAGAAACAAACATCCTTGAGGAACGTGTCTATTTCGGTGCGCTGTCTCTTTTCTTTTCTTCTAATCCTCTTCCTTGCTCTCTCCCCTTCTTCCTTCCTGGTGATCTCTACGAGCGAACTGTTGTCTCTCGGATTTCCATACTACAATCTCCTTGGTGCAGAACACTCCTTCGATTCAAAGCGCCATTATAGTTGATACTAGCTAAGAAAACTTCATTAAGATATAATTAAGCTAAAATGACAAAATTTCATGAATATATTAATGAGGATAAAAAATGGTCAAATAAATATTCATCTGGGTATTGATTCTTGGAAGTTTGCCCGATGAAAGAGAATCTAGACATTGCTGGACGGTCCTCAAAGATATTTATAGTCTAAAAACACGATAAAATCAAATAAAAATTCCTATGAAAGTGAAAATATTTTGAATAAATTTAATCCCGCGATCACATTCGAACTAGAGAGAAAATAGTTAAGTAGATTTGAGGTAGTCCATTTTTTAACCGATATATGTTAAATGCGTTTAAAAATAATTTCTCATAAGTATGTGTACGAAAGCTAAGGTCAAATATACACTGTGACATAATCAGTCAGTTAGACCTGTCCAAGTCTCCCGGAAAGTCGGCGGAACAACATTGACCTTCCAGCGTAGCCTCGCTTTCTATTCAAGGTCGCTTAGAAAGAGGTCGCATTGAAATAAGTTGCTATAATAGGAGCGCGCGTGTGTGTTGTTTATCTGCCGGGAAAATACATGTTGTTTGTCCATTCGAGCCCAACACTCGGCACATACTAAATTGGAACATTAAAACACATTATGTAAAAGATTGCGTTTTCACATTTTACAATAAAATTGCTTTGAACGTGTCAGTCCTTCTAATTTTTAAGAAATTAAATATCTTTAAGTAGCTCTCTTTATCTCTCTCTACAAAAATATATTTAAATATGTGTGATTATACATCAGTGTAAATATGATGTAAATTCAAAGGCCACATTTTATATAATGTAAACGTGTTTCTAATTTAATATTTTCCTTCATATTCTTCATCACGTATTCTTAGTCAAAATTTAAGATATAATGAACAAGATAAAGTAAAAAAGGTAAATTAAAATTTATATAATCTTACATAGCGAACATCGTAATGGCACCTTTCATATAACTAAACAAAGACTTGCTACAGACTTGTTTTCTGATATTTACCTCTCGTCATTTTCCATACCCATTATCTTTTCACAAACTAAAAAGATTTTTATAGATATGATCAAAAAGATTCTTTCAAAAACTAGACGAATTTTTCAAACATTTTTCCCTTTTTAAAACAAATTAAAATCATTTCCAAACTACAACACAATAATATGCCTAAAAAAGAAGAATGTTCATTATTTGATTAATTTATTCTTTAAACGCACTACATTGCAAAAATTGATAAAGGGCTTAACATGTGATTCGAATTTGAAAAATATATTATACTATAGCTTTTGTCAAACTCTAATAAAATAAATATAAACTAAATAAACTAAAAATAATAAACTAAATTGTTATAAAACACGAATATCTCTTCTTTCAAACACAAAACAAACTCTTCTACTGTCCTTACTGCGATGAAAAAATATATTGGGAGGGCTTGGCTCAGCAGTGGTAAACAGCAGTGGTAAATATGCCTAACTGGCCTTGTATTTATTGTTTGCGGAAGAGCGTTGCTCGATGTAAATATGTGTATGTAATTCTGCTGTCCTAAAGGCTTATGTCCATAGTTTGCTTGAATACTATTCTAAGATTCCACCCATCATTGCAGCCTATATAAGCAGAATCGTCTAATACAGTATTGGCGCTATATGAGAAGCGGTCTGGTAGATTAAATTGGCTAAACCACTGGGAGGGTTTACCACTACTGAGCCAAGCCCTCCCAATATATTTTTTCATCGCAGTAAGGACAGTAGAAGTTTGTATTATGTTTGAAAGAAGAAAGATTCGTGCTTTATAATGCTTCCATTTCTTATGTATAGATGGCACGTTGTCGCCTTATATTTAAACTAAATTGTATTAATTTTTTATTATTATGTTGAATATATTTTAAAATTTCCTACACATCAACATTATTTTAATAGCTATATATCTTATACTGGAAACATATATATATATATTTAATATACCACTATGTGTTGTTAAAAGCCCCCATTAATATGCTTAGAAAATTATAATGTAATATCTTTCTAAAGCTTTTTCAAAACACCTTGTTTTTAATTTTCCGATGTGAATTTTCAATATGTATTGTTTAACTTGTGAAAAATGTACATAAAGTGAATGCTTTATTGAACACACATATCAGTGTGGACCTATGTGATACAATTTGTTGAAGTGAGTAAGGCGCATGCGCTGAAATGTAGTTCATTTATTGCCTGCTTCTAAATGCTTGCACAAGATAAGCTTCACGGATAGTTCCACATTTCTGTTCTTTCTGCGCATCAGTATCCTTACTAACAGAGGTCTAAGAAAGAGGAGCAGGAGCAAGTTCTACGACTTGCTAAAAAATGGTGTGACCCCGGTATTTGAGGCATTTATTTATTTTCATTCGAAAAGATATTACATTAAAATTTTCAGCAATAAAGGGGGGCACCTTCTATATGCTTGCTTAATTCTCTTATTTTAACAATTTATGTTAAAATAAATTCTTGTAGTAAAAATGCCATTTATTATTGCAGATTGCAATACAATCCTTGCATCGGGGGTTTTTACGTCGACAGAACTTTATAGGTTATCCAAAGGTAAGCACGCTCCACCAATGGTACATCATACCCATTCCTCCTTCCCCATCAGCCTAGCTCTGGATTGATAGCAACGTTGGCTCTATCCCTTCTCTTAGCTAACTAATTCCCCCCTTTTTCCATTAGAATTTAATATTGCACACCTTTGTTTTATTCTATTTAACCTAATTCAGCAAAAGTTTATTATAACATTTTTTTATTCATTTAAAGCATTCACTTTATGAAAAAAAATTGAATTGTTCTTCTCTCTTAAAAGAAATATTTATATATATTATATTCCTACTTATTAATAAATTGAAAACATGCGCATGATATTTATCTCGGTAGGGTTTTTAAAATGTTTTTTTTTTTTTTTTTTGAAAATGATCTATCCTTTGATTTGTTAAAATGTCTTAGCCCTCTTAGATATTTTTATACATTTTGTTTATATGTTAATCATGCACCCAGAATGATGATTAACCATAGCACAAGATGCCATTGTTTTGATTGAACTGCCTATTATTTCTACATGTGTATTAAGTTGTAGATATTTTTATGAAAACGAAGGCATCAAAAATGTTTAGTTCCAGTCGATTCAAGTTTTTAGTTCATTCTTTGTTTCTATCAATTTATTTATATACCTGCATCCGACCTCCGGGTTATTTGGTAATGAGACTTTCCGAAATGTATTGTTCATTATAAGCCGATTATGGAATCTTATGGCCCAATACAACTCCCTGCTAAATATTTCATGTTCTATCGCCAAATAAATTATAACCATTATATACCCTAAGAATATCCATAGAAATTTTCTAGGCCTACCCAAAATGTGGTGTTTTTGTGTGTATGTACACTGAAAATTTATATATTTTAAACCACACACACACACACTTGAAACCGGATATAAGGTATAAAAACTAATGGCTTGAACAGCGAAATTGGCAAAAACTTGGTCTGCTGCGAGAATTTAAAATATTGTAACTTTGAGAGTATAAGCTTTTTCACGATATTTGTCTTGTAAAATTGAAGCCTAATAATCTTCAGAATTTTGCTTAAGCATTAAATATTTTTGTTTTATATTATCATTTACTTTTCATGAAACCTTTTTACCCTAGCGTTCACTTGAACCAAATCTTTAGGCATCTCAAAAGGAGTGTTATAACAATATGATGCATTTTGGCATTCGCCCGTAAGTTTTAGCGTGCATTTCACAGGAATATAAGATAAAAACTGGCTATATTTAATATTTTTATTTGCTTAATATAATGTGATACTTTTAAAATGGATTTTATATGTGTATAGTATTATTTAAAAAAATTGCAATTTAGGTGCGTGCTTTGTGTGTGTTTATCAAAAACACCTTCTCGTCATTTTTGAAGGTTCTCTAGTATCGTATGAGGTCAACGCGTGCAATTTATCATATCTAAAAAATTTAAACACGCCAGGTTCATTTAAATCAAAATCTGTTTACGCGCGTGCCCGTCCGCATTAAATATTTACCCATAAAATCAAGGTTGCTTACGTCTTGAACAAATGGAATGTCACTACTATAGAACCCTACCTAATTTTCTCAATTCGGAAGCTGATTTTACAAACGAGTGTATGTACGTATTCTTCTAGTTATCTCTACAAAAGAACATGTAATGTTCTTAATCATCAATTTGTATTCTTAGACATCTATTTGTATATGCATGTACATACTGTTAGCTCACGAATATTGATTGTGCCCAGACTCAATCATCCAAGGTCAACCGCCGCCCCTGAATATGATCAAGATGGAGTCGCCGTCCTATTACTGCGCCAGCTATGAGCCGCGCGCCCCTGGCAGCCCCGAACCATCCCCCCGTGGGCCCAAGCGCCTGCGACGGGGTCCGGACGAGGAAGCCAAGGCCGAGGCGGCAGCGCTCTTCTACTCGCCCCACCTTCAGAACACCTGGGGCACAGCCACCCCTGCGGACACGGGTACGGTGCTCAGCGCGCTCACTCACATCTCTGGGCCTCCCTCCCTCCCTCTCTTCTTCCCTTCTCTCCTGCGCCACCTCCACACTATGCTCGATCTTCTTCATTTCACTATATTTTCTATCGCTCGCTGCGAGTCATCTCTTGTAATATTTCTTGCACTTCTTTGATCATTCTACTGATTTTATAACGCTCTTTTTGATAACGCTTCTTAATTTGACATTAATTTTCAGCTTTTTCAACATGAAAAATGACTTTGAATAATGAAAATTGACGGTCTGCTTGCTACATGTATAGACATGTGGGGCACTTAAAGTACTGTATTAATTAACGGGTATAAAATAAAAATAAAAAAGCAATATGCGCTTAAATGTGATATATATATATGTATGTTATATTCAATTTAATTTTTTTATATGTAAATATTTCATATATCATAAAAAAATAAATTGAATATAACATGTATATTTAACACGTTATATATATATGTATGTATATATGTATATGATACATATATGTATGTATATCGACGTATATATTATACCTTTTGATAAGGAAGTAAAGTACTGCTTTGAACCCTTTCACATGTTGAAAGTGTAATTCCAACGTTTTAACCACACGCTTCCTTTCTCGGAGCGTAGCTTTCTAGCATCAGAAGAACGTTGCCTTCGTCAAGAAATAATCGACTTGTACAAAAGGCGTCTAAAATATAGCTAAGATTATCAAACTTCTAATGCATAGGCTTAGCACTAAAGTTGAATTCCGATTGATTTTCATATCTATAAATTTTAAAAATTAGGCCTATTTTGGATTTTAATACGATTATTTATTAATCCGATATTTCGATGGATCAATCTTCCATCTTTTACGAGGTGTTTTGCCGTGAAGCACGCAGCAGGTCGCGTGCCCCAGGTGAGCCACTAGACGTCTTCCAAGCTTATTGGGTGATAAAACGATATAGGCATATATATGAATATATTTTAGAATATTCATGATAGATAAAGAGAAATCGTGTATTTTAAAATATATTTCTAAATAGAAAATAAAATACTTAACGACGTAACCTATGTATTATTGTAGCGCATACCGCGTATACACACAGCGCCCTTCCCCCGCTGTAATATTTCGGCAAGGGTTAGGCTACGTTGGTAGGCAGTCGGATAGTCAAAACTTCATGTTAGCGACAGGCCAAATATTGGAATTCAAATCTTCGGCTCAGAAGTTCGAAGTGCCCCGCGAGAAGTCGGCCGAACGAAGTCAGAGAAGATCGGCTAATGTGTTCTGGTGGCGCAGCCTCCCCTGGTGTGGCCAAGCTGATCAAGGACGAGCCTCCTCCGTACATTCAGGGCGGCAGCCCAGCTAGGGATCTCCCCCAGCCTGCGGGCTCTCCCCGGGGGCCCAGGGACGGTGAGACGCGGCCGCAGGGCCAGAAGCGGCGCAGACTGATGACCGACGCTGTGTGTGTAGGCCTACCGCCCCAGCAACCGCTGCCCGGACTGGGCCTCCAACACACGGGGTACTACAAGTACCAGGACAACGGCGACACTCTCACAGACTTCGTCAGCCTCGTGTGCCAGGAGACTCAGAACATCAACTCCCAGGTAGCAAGTATATTCTGTACAGCAGTGCAGCACCGAGTTGGTAATCTAGTATACAGTAGTACTTAGTAGTAGTACGTAGGTCAGGCTTATTGGGGTGGGTATTTATATATGTACTTATATAGGAGTGTACCATGTGTGTAAAGTGATATGTAGTTAAAGAATCATAACATATAGATAAATATGGAACAAAGGTTAGATCTATATTACCATAAACATCCTCTGTGTGCAGAGATAGTCATTTCTCCCGCACTGCTATCTTGAGTTCCGTTAGGTGGGACATCCTTTAACGGAACTCATCAATGATTCCTATTTGGTTCATTTTCAACGTTTTGAAGGACAAACGGATGTTAACGTTAAGGCACAATTTAAGTACTACGTGTGTAAAAATTATAATTTCTAGTTAAATCTCTATCCGGTTAAACTAAACTAGGACTAGGTTGCTTAGACAATCCCATTGTAGTTGCTATTTGCACAGCTGCTGTTATTGATGACAATAGACCATCACTATTGAAGCACTAGCACCTCCAGACAACGAAATCCAGAAAATGAAACAATTTCAATGAAATTATTCCCTACTTCGTGTCTTTAAAAGTGAAAACCTTGAATTTAATTTTCAAAAAATACATCACACAGCCTTAAAGAACCTTAATAATACAGTAGAAAAAAGTATCTATCATTTATTTATAATAAAAAAACATAAAATAAAAAGAAAATATATAATCCATACATAATATATATGCATAAAAATAAAATATTAATTAAATACATATTATAGAGAGATAAAACTATCAAAGAAAAAATGTGCGATTACTTTTCAATCGGCTGGTAAGAAATTCTACAGTGTGTGCCTCATCACATGTATGATTTGTTTCAGATACGACTGGTTGACATCTTCATATAAAACGAATAGCCCTAGTATCTCAAACATGGCGATAACACCAGCCGATATGTTAGAAATAAGAAAAATGTAAAGGTGGTTATCACCATTGCTATACTCAGACGAACGACTAAGCACATAAATGCAAGTGAACGGTTCAAGACTCTCAAGATATTTCAAATGTACGGAGTCGGTAGAGGGAGATGTCAAAGTAGGCTCGAGTCAGCCACGTAAGGAAGCTGAGCTCCTGTTTGACCAAGGAGTGCGGAGGTAAGTTTGTTTCCCGCCCTTTGTTGCCATGAAAGCACGACTGCCATAGGATCGAAGCCTCAGACATCGCGCTGCTACAAGATATTTCAGAAACCCTCAGGATTTCAGAATAGGTTAACTCCTCAACTTGAATATAAAATTCAAAAATCGCTTAAACCTAACTACCAATAAAGACAATTTTGTAGAGAAAATTTGTTAATGGTTTTATAAAAACTTTCAATAAAAATCAAACAATAAGTAGATTTTTATTGTGAAAACAAGAGAGTTTTTTCTCGAGCAAAGTCGCTCTTCTACTGATTATGCACTTCCGCGCGTGCGCAGGTAAATATTTGATTTTTCTAAATAGTCTCCACATTTCCTCTTATATCTTTTCCAGTTGTAGAGCGACTTTGCTCGAGCACTCGCTTGTTCTCACAATTAAAAATATTCTTATAGTTATTTTTTATTGAAAGAAAGTCTTGGAATTTTAAGCTTGAGATTCCTGTGAATATCGTTAATAATGGTTATTTCCTTAGGTTTGAGGTTTGAAGACTTTAGTCTTCAAATGCAGGTTTTACCGCGCTCATTCTACTAAATGACAAAAAGCAATTTTAAACTGAATATCCTAAATATATATAAATCTGAAAAGGCATAGAGGAGAGAGAAATAAAAAAAAATTCTCAAAATCGAAATTTCACATAGTGAATATGGATAAAATAATGAAACATCGCGTATTTTAAAGCAATTTTCCTCATCCTATATTGTTCTATACAATAAATTCTATTAGCTACATAGCGCTATGTCCTCTAGGTGCGTTGCTGGCTTCGATGAGAATAGCCTTAAATTATAAACAATTAAGAAGTAAGAAAGCACCATTTTAGATTATATAAATTTTGATAGAGGGCTCTCCTAGAAAGTGATTCATGGCAATTTTCCTTAACTCTTAAATTTGCATAGATGGTTGGTTTGTCCGACTTTGATTTGCCCAACAGGTTTTTTTTATTCAAATATACTTCATATTTACAAAATGCATAGATTACATCAAAACTTGGAGCAATAAATATATATATTCGTTTTTAAAACGAATATGCTTTGAAAAAAGAAAATATATAAAAATTTCTTTTAAAAAATATTACTTAATATATATCTATATAATTACTGATATTAATATTTTATAAGAGTGTATATATATCATGGTATAATAAAAGTAAGTGTGTTTTTTTTAAATATTTTATATCCTAGAATATATTATCTAAATGTAACGCGAAAGGTTAGGGGAATCAAAAATGGGTTAAATATTATTAAGTATAAAGTCGAGAAAGGGGGAAATAATTGGAAAAGTAATAAAAAATAGGGAGCTTTATAATTTATATAACATTCATATTTTCAATCCTCATATACAGTAGTTCTTCAAATTAAAGACACTTCGGCCAGTAAATCTTTTTTATTGTCTCGACGTTTCGACAAAAATCTTTGTCCTCGTCAGGAGCGAACAAAAATTAAAACATTTGTCAAAGCTTTAAAATTTATTCTTTTAACGATTTACCAAATGTTTTAATTTTTGTTCGCTCCTGACGAGGACAAAAGATTTTTGTCGAAACGTCGAAACAATAAAAAGATTTACTGGCCGAAAAGTATCTTTAATTTGAAAAACTATGAATGCCGGCCAGGCAGCCTCTATCTTTACGATAATATAGAGTAGTTTATAATGAAAGTGAAAATAGCACTATATTTTAGGTATATCGTAGAAGGAGTTGAAAATAGACTATAGGTCTAGTTTTACATCAGAAGCTTGATTATAACGTTTGCCAAATATTTTAAATATATATTTATCGTAAAATACTGCCTACATTTTATTACATCTAGATTATATAAAAGGGTATCTGCTCTAAAAAGAATTCAGGTAAGTTGACTATACCTTTCTTCCTCATATTTAACCGGCATATCTAAGAACAAACAATATCTTCTGTTAAAGATTTAAAACGATGGATAAAAGCAACTATATCGTGTTTGTGCTTAGTGTGTTATTAACATCTCTATTCAACAAACACATTTTAACAACATTTATATAGCAAGTTTAATATCAAGTCCTTTGTAAAATATATTTGAAATATCAAATTCTAGACAAGACTATTTGCGAACTAAAAATGAAGGCGTAAAAAGCTTGTAGTTCTTAAAGTTGGATAAAAAAAGGACAACATTCAAAATTAGAGCATGGAATAGTTAGGAGAGTAATATTGAAGGAAATAACTAGATATTATATATATATATATGAAAAAAATAGTACAAATGTAATATTGTACTGGTATAAGGTGCATAAATTAAGAAAAAGGCTTCTTCTTATCGAGCAACTGAAAGTTGCTGATGGCGCTTTATGCGCCTTATCCCAGTACAATATTACATTTGTACTATTTTTTTTCACATGGTGTAGCGTTCTCACGCAATTCTGGCCTTAACTACCCGTTTCATGATTTTTCAGGATGCCTTAATGACCAATTTTTTGGTCGTTGAGGTACAGCTTGCACCACGCTGATGAGGGCCAACAGCCCGAAACGCGTCTGTGGTTAGCTTTTCTTGATTAATCAAGAATAGGTATTTGGCCAATTCTGGAATAATTAAAAATCAACGAGAATAGTTGATATTTATTCCGATAGATGGCGCAAGCCATCAGCAACTTTCAGTTGCTCGATAAGAAGAAGCCTTTTTCTTAATATATATATATATATATGATTTTAATATTGGACCTATTGTGGAAGAAAACTTGCTCGTCTTAAAGAATCAATTTATATGAAGATTCATCGCTAATAACGACCCTGACATCACGAACTCATCACAGAGAGGAAGATCAATTCCAAAATGAATTTATAACATTGGATAAGTTTAAAACACATCTTTTGTGGTAAAATAAAACATTCAAATATAAAAAAAGTGAAAAATAGGTCTTGGCGCTAAACTCGGAAAGAGAGAGAGAGAGAGAAAATAGAAACTTCAATATACAAATATATTAATAATATTTTAAAATATCATTTAAGAGAAGAGGGATTTAAACGAGAAGATTATTTTGCATAAATAACAAATATGTAATATATATGTTGATAATAATAACAATGAAGAGAAATACTGATTGAATCATTCCTAGCTCTCTCTGAATGACTTTATTGTAACACTTTCTGTGCTAGAAACGAATAAAACTAAAGAGGATTTGGAGAGCAAAACGCCTTACAATCGACGTTTCTAGAAAAGAAAATCGGCAACCTGATTGGGAAGTAGCCAGGATTTTTCAAGGAGACTTCCGAAGTAGAGTGGAAAGATTCTCCGTGAGAATTAAAGATGGTCAAAATGAAGATTCGTTTATTAAACAACCTTTTTTTCTCTCTAGAAGATGCGAAATCTAAACGCAATCATAATACGAAACAAACCTCATAAACTAATGTTTAAAAAACAATTTTAACTGGATATGACCAAATTATTGATGTTTCGGAAAGTATTTATAAAATTCAGGAGAATAGTAAAGACGCTGCCTTCCTATATCGTGTGAAAATAAACAACAGCAATCCAAAGTTTCATCCTATAAACGATGGCTTTTTGAAATAAAATAAACTATAGCTGTATATTGTGTTATCTAAGCCTAGATTTTAATATATATATATATATACTATTTAAAAGTACTTTTATTATTAAATATTATATTTAAATATAAATTAATATTGTAAAATAATTTGTGAGCGGGGGGTGGGGATACCTAAGTCAAATTACAAAACTATTTTAGAGGCGTAATATTCTTTTTAAGATAAAACAATTTCTACTCTCCTTACTGCGATGGAAAAATTAAATTCGTTTTATTTTAAAAAGAATATTACGCCTCTAAAATAGTTTTGTAATTTGATAACAGATGGCGCGCTAGTGCATCGTAACATAAGTCAGTTGTGTTCACTAGAGAATAACTTGGAAATGTAAACTATAGCGTGTATTTTTTCCCCCAAAATAAAAACAATTTTATACTTCCCTTACTGTAATGATAAAAATAATCAGGTTTCACCTCTAATGAACCAGGTCCTTCCATTATTTTTATCATTGCAGTAAGGCCATTAGAAAATAATTTTATTTAAAGAGAAATATACGCGCTTTAAATAGTTTACATTTCCAATAAAAACCTTGGTGCCATAATGCATCAAGTTTAGTAAGTAACTTACTACAATACGGAGAGTACACTAGAGTAACTGTAGTTGGGATTGAGTACTAGGCTAACGTGAGGTATTCTGTAGCTCCAAGTACAAATTTCCCGATGACCTGCCTGCCCGACAGTTTATTTGCCTGGCTATTTTCCCGACAGATATGTTTGACCGAATATTTTGGACATTGTAAATTCTTGCCTGACACCCCTCTCTTTTTTGTGAAGGCGTAATCTCTCATTTCTTTATTCTTATAAATTTCATAGAATTTTCTTCCATATTTAAATATGATCAAATTATATTACTAAAATTATTTATATTCTTTTGGATCTTAAAATGCAATTCTGTTATAAAATTGTTCTAATGCCAATCCAAATAACCTGTCGGGCAATCATATTACTCGGGAAAAAGAAAACCTGTCGGGCAAATGAAGAAGTCGGGCAAATGACCTGTCGGGAAGGTGGGGTGCGGGCGAGGTGGCGCGGGGCGAACGAGCGGTGTGTGCGCAGTCGAGCACGGACTCCGGGGGACCCAGGAGCCCCAGCAAGCTGCCCCACTTCTACTCCAGCTCCATGCTCCCTCCACCTCCCCCCGCCCCCATGGCCCGACCAGTTGCCATCATCCGATCCACAGGTATTACCTCATGTAGTAAGTGTGTGCTATTTAACCATTCTTATCTTACATCTTATTTTAACAATGTGTTGGGAACCTTTGCAAATGTATAACGTTTACTTGATGAGGAGGATACCCCGGATGCTTTTAATATCAGAAAAAAAAATGTATTAACATCATTATTTTGGTAGTAATTGTTGGTGTTGTAGTAATTGTTCAATACTACAATACAACGGCAATAATAGCTGATAATGTAAATTGTTAAAATTGTGATGAGCAGGTTTGTTTGCAAAATATTCTGACGTGAGGAAGTAATTAATTCTTATTTTTTATTGATATAAAAAGACACTCCAGCGACAATTTTTATTTTATCATCATGAAAAACTGTTCTTGACAAAGTATCTCAAGAAAAATATGACATTTTATTATTTTCTTGTTATTGGAGTTAACGGATAAATAGAATTAAAGTTGCATTCTTGAACCATCTAGTCGAAGGAACAATAAACTTGCTGAGTGCTTGAAATTACCATTATAAACTCGCTAAAGTGTCAATAGAACGAATGAAAGTAAAATATCTGCTAAATTCTGTAATATGGATTCTATATTTTATTCGTTTACTATTTAAGATCCATTCGTTCCAAAATAACAAAATCCGCCAAAATTTCAAGCATGCATATATATCTAACACCGTTAAAATATTTACTTTTATAAAAATAAGACGTTTTCCATTTTTTTAAAAATCAAAAACTTTTAATTTTACTACTGATATAAAGATTCGACATGTTTGGCTTATCAGTGGTGAATCTTCCCAGCGGTTTGAATGAGCTTGGTGAATATTTTCAATTATAAGTTCGTTTTTGTGTTATTACTGATAAATATGATATTAAAATAAGAACATTTAGCCTCCAGGGAAAATTTTCTTTTTAAATATTTTTCATTTAAAAATCTCTCAAGCTTTCGGACAAGAAAGCCTTTCTACGGGATAAAATATTTTACATCATTAAAACGCCAATAAAAAAGATTTAAAATTAAATAAAGTGCTCTGGTTGTTTACATTTGTTTCAATGCAGAATCAACGCGGGCTTTCTTCTTGACCGAAAGCTTGTGAGATTTTTAAATAAAAAATATTTAAAAAGAAACTTTTCCCTGGAGGCTTAATGTTCTTAATTTAATATTGATTCAAGGGATTATTTTATCGAAATATGATATTCCAAGCATGAAAAAGTAATTAAATTGGATCTAATTCACACCTCGACCAAATCTAAAATATTTATTTTCATCGGCGCTTCGGTGAATATCATCCGCCTTCATCAGGATTTAAAAATAAAATTGAATTTAAAGAGACGTAATAAAAATGTTCAAAAAAACTTTCTTTTTATTCCTAATGGTGGTGCTTCACAGTGTCTGACAGTATTGCCAGTCAAACCTGTTCTTGGAGGTTCTAGCCTTCTCTAGCTTTCTCAAGACCTCTTCATTTTTCAAATCCATATATCAATCCTGATAAAGGTGAATGATATTTACCGAAACGCTTATGAGAATAAAGATTTTTTCAGTCCTAGGTGTATTTATGCTACTGAATATGAGTGGATACCAGACAAAATCCCTGTTCAATATAAATAGAACCTTTTAAAAGATTTGAGTCCTTGCTCCACCTCTGAAGTAAAGAATCACCCTGCCGAGCTCCAGCACCAGCGGGCGGTGGGTGCAGGTGCTAGCAGCCCCTCGGCCGACCACTCCGGCAGGAAGCAAGTGTCCACCCCTCCCACCAGCAGCTCCACTGGGCGCCAGCAAGCCCATCACCCCGGTTAGCTACCACAACTTCATCAATACCAGCTGACATAAACTTTAATTAATATTGGAAATATAATATTTCATATATTAGATCATATTATATATGATATATTATAACCTTGTATATTTGTCAATGCTGTGTTCTAGTCTCATGTTTATATTGATGGCCCCCTACTATTAGGTCAACTGCATATTGATGTAAAAAGCAAGGGGGAAAAACCGCCCCCGCACAAAACAGACGTCTATGCAAAACACTTACTTATTTATATAAAATATCATATTTTCTCCAATGTTGAATAGAAAATAATATGATATATCATATAAATAAGTATGTTTTTTACATAGATATTTTCTATGCGTTATTAATTATCTTCTTAGCATTATAATATACGCCTTAATTGGTTCATATGTAGATATATAGGGTTTTCTCAAGATATTTACTCTCTGATTGGTTATCTTCTATCACATGACATTAAGCAGCCAATCAGTGTTGAGGTAACCAATGAGCGGGCTCAGTGGTTATATAGAGTTGCTAAATAAACGGCCAAGGGTTCGAGTCTAAGAATTTTTTCTATTTTTAATGCATTAATAAAAATATGTCATTAACTGTTTTGTCATTTCGCTTAAAAAAATATTTTACGATTGTGGTTGAAGAATTATATTTTTAAAAAACATTAGTTATATATCTTTGTATTTTATAGGTATATTAGACATCATGATCTCTGTATTTTGTAATATTAATTTCAGAAGCCCAGGAAGATATTAATTTTATTACTCCGACACATTACAAAGTTTAACTATTCTTGAAATTGCTGGCGTTTTGTTATAAGACGAACTAAGGCTCTAGTAAAATATAAATCCAGACTGTGAGATCCTTGGCAAGATTGAAGTAAGTATAGTTCAGCAACGTGGCGGTGTGTGTCGCAGGGTCCAATAATGGCGTGGGCAACTCCCCTTCCTCCAGCCCCTTCAACAACTTTGCTCATATCCATCCCCAAGCGCCACAGGTAGATTTGCCATTCCTATCCGCTTGATTTCACTCAGTAGAATTATCACCTACACGAGGTCAAGTGTATTTGATGGATAGAACTTTGGATTTCTGATTAAAGCTTTCGCTAGCATAAATCCCTGGTTCTAGTTGAAGCCACGATATTGTAACACCGCTATAGTGATACGTTTCTTTATCATAATAAAATCGGGCTAACCTTCAAATCAACGGTCCCTCATCCAGGTTCAGCATGCGGGAAAAACAATTAAAAAGAATCTTGAGTTGTTTTTTAATCACACGCTAAGCCTTCAGTAAAAGCCGTTAGTTTGAAAGCTAACCCAATTAAAAAGAAACGTATCGCTATACACGTATATGAGCTACTTGTATATGAGCTACAAACACGCAATATTTCTGTTCTAGTTGAATATCTCTCAGAAGATAGTGATTACTTAATCAGTCATTGTAATTCAAAAAAATCAATCGGTTCATTTTAATATATTGTAGCCATGATTAAAGAAAAATATCGTTTCAACGCTTATCCTTAAATCAAATTTATGATGTGTTTGAAAAGGAAAAAAAATTAGATACGGTGTCATTGCGCGCGCGCTTCGAGATAAAAAAAGTGACGGTTTCCAATTCCGATTTAAAGAACCTTTCAATAAGATTGCTTACGAATGTAGCTTGCTTGATAAGTTACGTCAAAGTAATGTAAGTATGTAACAGGGCTATTGCACTTTGTAGGGACAAAGTAAAACTGGGTTCTACATTATTTACGTTTATAGTACAAGCAAGATCAACCCTCTACCCGCATTGGCTGATTGCCTAGCAGTACTTCTGCCATATTAAAGATTATTCAAATTCGATAAGGTGTAACATTTTAAAACAAGTGTTAAAAAGCTTATGAATAATGTGTAAAAATATTTTATCATCAGGAGAAGATATGAAATCTTTAATATATTTTGGAGACCATAAATAATATCGATTCAAAACTGATAAATCTGGAAAATATATCAACAAGAAAAAAGAATGCTATATACTACTTAAGCTAAGAAATATTTTAGAACTAAGGGCATTCTCAGAGCAGATTAGGAGCAAAAAATAAAATAATAAAGGGGGTAGAAAGAGACGACTAGACATTGAAATGTTCGATTTTAAAATAACTTAGAATATTATTATTTTAATACTAATTAGTTGTCACATAATGTTATCGGTTCATGAAGTTTTGTGTGTGAAGTGATATTTCTTAAAGCTGACCTTATATTCAATCAGTCAAGCAACTTTTTCCAGCCGAGGGTAATTGCTACGAACCCTTTTAGTGACCGTGTAATTTTAGAATAATTTAGCTCCACTGGAGTTGCTCGAATTGTGATTGACATTTTAAATCCGAATTTATAACTTTACATAGAGGCAATCAGATTTATATATGTGATGCAAAATATATATATCAAAATATACACAGACGAATATTTTTAATGAAATAAGACGCAATAAAAATATTTTTACATTTTAAAATAAAAATAATAGAAAAGAAGTGTCGTGTTTTCAATTTAATATTAAATAACTGTATAAATGAACATAATAAAATGAGGAAGGATGATATTTATTAGTGAAAAGCTTCTCTCCCCATTACATTTAAGCGTTGTTTTAGCGCATTTTATAAAAGAGCGTTTTGACTATAAAAAGAACTTGCAAGAAGCAGCATGGTTGGAGTGTTGGTTTCTCCGTAGGATGTTAGGAATGCTCTCAACCAAGGAATGATGACAAACGGTATGGCTGCTCCAGCAGCACCTGTTCTCGTACTCCGGCGGGGGAGCCCCGGGCCCCAGTCTCAGCCCGCCCGGCATGTTCCCGTCCCCGCCCAGGCCGGCCCGCTGGAACCCGCCCTTCATCCCGCTGGACGAGGAGTACAGCATGATGGCGGGGCTGATGGCCGACCCTCCCGCAGCTGCGGACACCTCGCCGCACATTATCTCGCCAGAAGGTGATTTTGATGGCGTTCCGATGCCTTTCTGAAACTTCTAATGATATACTACAAAGTTGTCCCAAAAGTTTGTAAACACTTGCAAAATATTGAAATACCAATATTATTCGCCGTTATGTATAATGTCTTTGTATTATATATAAAGAGTAATTGTATTATGTATTATTATGTATTCGCCGTAATAATATTATTTGCCAAGTAATAAGAAAAACAACGTTTTTAGAAAAACACGAACTTTTGGGACAACCTTATAGTACAAGTACATGGACAAAACTTGAAGAAATTCGTTTTTAGCATGTATATCTGGATTCAGATAATAACTCTGAAAGATATTTGATACACAGTGACCTTTATTGAAGACATACTAAATAACCAAGTGTGAACAAAATTGCCTCCGTCTCCATAAAAAAAAAAAACAGACAACCGGCGACATCAAAGACTTTCCACTTCCTTAAGTTTTGTCCATGAGTGTATATAATATATAGTTTAAGGCAAAAGCGAGTCATCTGTATATTTGAAATACAGAATATTTAAGCGCGAATGTTTTTTTTTATAAAACAATTTCTTACTGCCATTGGTATTATATAGTAAATTATTGAATTCACTGTGCGAGGATTCACTACTGATGAGCCAGGCCCTCCCAATATTTTTATTTTGAAGTTAGAGCAGTAAGAAATTATTTGATTTTGAGAAAAAAAAAATATTCGCGCTTATATAAATAGTTTATATTTCTAGATGTGTAGTTTATTTTTTTAGCTCTCGGTTTACTATTTGAATGATTAGTATCACTTCCCTCAAAATTTTAAATATAGCAATTTTTTTCTGATCTCATTTTAGTTTATTTTCTTTGTCATATATCGCCTTATCATCAAGTCTATCATAAAACAAAACTAAAGACGATTAAAAACCTATTCGGTCAATTCCAAACAATGGTCGCAATAGAAGTTCTTGAGCTCCAAAAGTAGGATTGTAGGACTTCCTATAAATTACTTCCAAGTATAATATCTCCTTCCTTGAAAATTGAAAGACTAATCTTATCCCGTTTAGCCAGCAACATTTATTTTGTATACAAACTTTTAAAGCTCTGTTTAAATGGGTAAGGCAACACTTTTCCATCTTTCTAATTCTCACAAATACACTATTTTTATATAAAAAAGAACTCTTAAAATCTAATAAAACACATTTTTAAATAAACTTATTTCGTTCGCTAATTTTCAATGTGTTTTATAAATATTTGGACAATATATATTAAACAAAAAGTAGATAAGGTTAATTTTATCTTTTATATATATCACCTTGATTGATTGATACCTTGAGAACCTTGATATATTATTATTTAAAAAGGCATTAAATATAATATATTTATATAACATTGCGGATGTATGTGTTGATTGAAGTAAAGAGATTTCAAACAATAGAATATAGAGCAGGTAAATATTTCCCATCACAAATTGTGTAGATGGTTTGTGTGGCCCAGTCATTACCTCAACCGACCTTACATTATTATTATTATTATTAAAACTAGCTTCGTATGAGCCTCCCGAAAGTAGAAACACCATAAACAAATCCATCGAGACATAAATGTATTACGATGCACTAGCGCGCCATCTGTTATCAAATTACAAAACTATTTTAGAGGCGTAATATTCTTTTTAAAATAAAACAATTTCTACTGTCCTTACTGCGATGGAAAAACATAAATGTATATTTATAATCGATATATACAGTAGAACCTCCCTGTAAAGGAGACCTAATTGCAGAGCCAAAGTGTCCTTTAGGGAGAGGTGTCCTCTTACCGGAGAGTTCCTAGGGGGACATAGCGCTTCAAGTCGAAATAAAGAATAAAGAAGAAGAGGAGAGTTGCTAAATTGTAAAAATGGTAATTTTGCGAATGGAAACTGTCCTTTGTGGAGATGTATCCGCCAGCGAGGTGTCCGCTGAAGGGAGGGTCTACTGTAGTTCCAAAAATATGACAGAATATTCTCAATTTACCGAATATGGATTTCTTATTTCGGCGCTCAGGCACACATGCACAAACACGCAAAACATGGATAATCCTAATCTCACCTGAAAGTGACCATTCCTTGGAGGTTATATTAAACCAGGTCCTGTCAGTTTTTAATTTTATTTTTCAAAAGTAGTTGCTCATTCAAGTGTTCTCTAATCAGATGTGATACTCGTGAATGTCACACTGTATTTCAAAATCAAATGAATAAATATTTAATATCAGTGATATACCTTTATAGAATAAATACCAAACGCCAGATGAAATTTTAAAAAGCCTCTTGAATCTCTGGCCATTATCAACTAAACTTGAGTTCGGTAGATGACTGTGTTCCCGTGAGATCAGTGCTAAGGCTGAGCGTGTGCAGATCGATTCTTCTCCGTGGTGCAGACTCCAGGCGAAGGGGGTCCCGCTCAACAGGCACCCAATTCCCCTTCCAAGTCCCAACCTTCCTAAATCTCTTGCCTTGTACAGTTCAGCTCTTCCGCCCATCCTAGCAGCAGCAGAGTCGTAGCTAGAGTAGCTTCTTCTTTTCTCCTTCCTAACGTTTTCCTCCTCTCCTCTCCTCTTCTTTCCGGACCTTGGTGCCAGCCAGCCTTGCCATCTGGACCACATTGAGTTTTGCTACTAGCAATATTTTCCTGGTGCCTCAAGCAATAAATTTTTATTATATCCTACATTCGTAGGACATCTGTATTATAATGATTGCCTTACAACTAGTCGCTAGAGTCAAAGTTTTATTGTTAACCAGTTTGCCTAAATTTTGAATTAATATTTAAAAAATTATAGCATGGTTTATATAGATTTTGTTTTGTTTTGTTTGATTTATAGCTCTTTTATATACAAAGATTTTAGCTTTTATTTTACGCCACTTTAAATATTGTTATATATATAAAAATATATATTATATATATTATAAAAGTATATAAATAATATACAAATGTATGATTCACCAAATATAAGTTATTTACTAGATTTGAATCTATACCAAGGTCCACATTTGTAAATTAACTACTACATTTTTGAATCTAGAGTTAGAAAACTTTACATTTTCTAGGTTTCTGATACATCTTGATTAGTCAAGAATGCAGAAAAAGGAAAGAAGAGCTATGCAAAGTGGAAATCTTTAACAACGAGATTTGTATTTTTTATTATATTGTTTATCACAACACACGTCATCATCTCCATCCATTTTAGTTAGTCTTCCTCATCGTTTTGTTTTGTTATTTGTTGTTATAAATTAGAGTTATAATTATTATTATTATTATATATTATTATTATGATAGTTAAAAAGCTTTTTATTTAAGATTTGAGTTGTTGTATGTGTATATATATTATATATATAAAAGCCATGTATATACAGTGTACCTTGACTCTCCCTCCCGTCCCGAGTGTGAGGGAGCAAGGGCAAGCTCAGGCCAATAGATAACAACAACAACGATGATTAATTTTGCCGTGTCTTCCTTTTGTAAATTTCGCTGGTAGCAAAGTACCTCTCCCTCGCCAGAAGTGCCTCGCCGCCTGCCTGCCTTGCTCCCTCCCGTCACTCCGGGGGGAAGTGTTCCTGGGAGGACACCACTCTGTTGGTACGAGCCTTCTTGTGTTAGGAAAGTTCCGTGCTTCCTCCCTAAGTTCCACCACCACGTTGGGAATGTTATACTTTCTTATTATTCTCTCACTAACCGGCAGCCATTGTTTGTTGTTGTTATGGCTGCTTTTCGGTAGAGCCACAATTTTCATCAGTTCTCCTGGATATTCTGCTAAGTTGGTTGGTTGGTAGCCCAGCGATTGTTGACTAGACAGACTGTGATTTCTTCTTGCCTTGGTTTTTCACATCTCCCACTTAATTCTTACTTAGATATAAATAGTCAACTTTCCCTAACTCCACCAGCGCCGCTATTTTTCTCTTTGTCCCGGTGTGCCAATTATATGAGGAGTTGTAGAAGATGCCTTGGTTGTGTCCAATGTACAAATTTCAAAAGATAATAATAAGGGCCTTACTCTCTAACTCTCTAGCCTTGATTCTTTAAGTAGAAGTTTATATTTGGCTTTTGTTCTTTCCCCTTTCTTTTTGAAATCCTTCCCTTCCATTGAGATCAGATGATGTACATACCAGCTGAAAGAGAGGACGCCAGACTGAGCGGACCTGTGATCCACGGGAACCAACTTGCTCATTTCTCCCTTCCTCGCGCTCAACTCTCTCACTCTTTCTCTCGCTCTCTCTCTCTCCTCCTCTATCTAGTTCTCTAGCTCTCTCTTCTTCTCATGCTCTCTCTCTCATTTCCAACAGTTAGTCCTATTTATCATGGTTTAGATATTTTAAGATTAGATATAAAACTTCGATAAAATAAACATATTTTCTATATACTATATAACTCTGCACTTTCTAAACTTTTTCTCCCTTGTTAATTATATAAATAAAACTACTACAAAAAACTTGCTAACTTAAAGAATGCCTTTTAAAAATTAGAGAATCTTTAAAATAAAATTTTTAATACTTACACGAATCGTGTCTGTTATTTCCCTCCCTATACACGACCAACATCTTGCGGGAACATCTATTATTGTATATGTGGTTTTGTAGTTTAGAATACTGTGGAAAAAAGAACAAATGATTTAATTTTGGGAAAATAATGCAAAAGTTAAATTGTACTAGGATCAAGTGGTTACATAAAGAAAAATTAATCTTCTGATCTTTCAACTGAAAGATGATGATGGCTTGCGCCATTTGTCTGAATATATATAACATTGTTGGTTTCAATTATGGTTTCCAAAGTGAAATGTTTTATGATTTAACATTTTTGAAGATATTACTTGTTCAGCTCAAAACTTTTAAAATAACTATAAAAATAAAATATAAAAGATTTTTACTAAAGATATTTTTTAAAATAAACTTTTTAAAAGTATTTAAGAAAAAATATCTCCTCGTTCAACTGAAAAATACCGATGGCGCTATCTTTCTGAATCACTCTCGCCATATATCGGAATAAATAACAAATAAGTGCTGAATTCCAAATATATTTCCAGAATATTGGACAAATGCCCTTTCTTGATAAAGAAAACCCAACCACGTACGCGTTTCAGGCTGTTGTCTCTCGTCAATGTGGTGTAGGCTGTACCTCAACGACCCAAAAAGATGGTCCTAGAAGCTCCCTGAAAAGAAAGGACCAAATCTAGGACTAGCTTTTTTTGGTCGTTGAGGTACAGCCGCGCTGACGAGGGCCAACCGTCTGAAACGAATACATGGGTTTGGCTTTTCTTGATTTATCAAGAAAGGTATTTGGCCAATATTCTGGAAAATATATTTGAAAATCACCATTTAGTTGATATTTATTCCGATAGATGGCGCGAGTCATCGGTAGTTTTCAGTTGCATATATGATCATTAAATACTTTATCTTAAATTATTTTGTTAAAAAGGCGATTTAAAAAAAACTCTATCTTTAGTAAAAATCTTCTATATTTCAATTTTATAGTTATTTCTAAGTTTTGGACTGAAAAGTAATTTCTTCAGAAATTGTTAAATCACAATATATATACTTTTGTATATACTTATAAACATTTGTTCATACAAATATATTTATTTTTATTGCCAAATTAGGACTGAAAACTAAAAGTAGTTTAATAAATACATTATTATTAAAATAAAGGCATTTTTGGATCAAAAATATATTTATTAAAATTCAATATTTCGATGAGGCTGTTCGCCTATCTTCATTTTTCCTAGAAGAAAATGTATTTTAAATTATCAAAAATGGATTGCTTGATATTCAAACACACATTATTATATAAAAATAAAATAAATATCCAACGAGGACTTTGAAACTAATACTAAATACAATCTCTCGCGAAGTGCACACCTAAAAGTGAAAATCAGGTTGGTATAAAGATGTCCTTTCCTGTGATCGCATAGCTGAACGCCCCGCCCTCTCGGAAATAGCCATTTAACGCAATTCCATTTCAGAATGGATGAATCTTTTTTGGTGAAAAAATACTCTGGGATATAAAAAATAGTTTTCTATGTGCGCAAAATTATTTTATTTAGACAAAAACGAAAACGATATGTTTTCGGGGAATCTCCTTGACCTACATTTACTACAATGAATGGCAAAGTACTGAATGATTTACCATTATGCTGAAAAATATATGTATCTACCACTCTATAAATATAATACAACTGTTTTACAGTAGAGAGAGGTATATTGAAGTTTTGTGAACTATTGTTTGAGCGTATGTTTCTTTTCAAATAAAATAATTTGCTACTGCCTTTACTGCAAGGATAAATACAATGGGCTCATACACAAATCCGTGATGAACCCTCCAAGATGTTTCGCCAGTTTATGTACCATACCGCTCTCTAATATTATAATGTGCTGTTTTGCTTTTATATCTTCCCGTACTGATTATGAACTCTTGCCAATACATTTTAAAAGGGAGAGGTGCTTCTTTTGGTATCTGAAAGCCATCCTCTTAAAACTTTATGTTGTATATAGACATTTGTTTTGAAATAGAGCAATCTATATTTAAATCTTTATAAAATAAAAAATCATATATTGGCTTGAATAAAAGATTTATTTGCCAATATTTCGGTTGGTTGAACGCCAACCCTTGTCAAGGCATTACATTTTTGTATGAACCATTTTAAACCAATGTAATGCCTTGACAATGGTTGGCGTTTAGCCAACCGATATATTGGCACATAAATATTTTATTCAGTCCAATATATGCCTTTTTATTATCTATTGAGACATATGTGTAGATATTTATTCACGAACCTAATAGATTTCAGCGACTTTCCATCTTCTGTGGATCAATGAGATTTTCCGAACGCTTATCTTTTTTGCAAAAGCAAAATATAATTTAGCGCATATAGAAACTATATGTATATATTATATAGGCGAAACGAAATATGACAGAGTTTTGATTTTTATATCTCTATAAAATAAATAATGAAGATTCAAATACCTACAGGCTCTTGTTAGACTGATGATGACTTTACCAAGCGAACAACCTAAGTGGTCGGAGGCATCTATAGTAATCAGGGAAAGGGTACACTGGGTAGTAACTATTTATGCGACCTTGAGAGGTAAGATCAAACGATCCTTTGTCCTTAATATCTTGATGTTTTAAAATAACTTTAACATACCATTAATCCATTCGTATGCTTGCTTTCCATATTAAAAAATCACAAAGAATTTTGATTCAGTTCTAACATATTCAATATACATGTGTGCACCAAAAGAAAGAACCTCTCCTGTTAAAAAATGCATTAAAACATTGCATCTTGGTTCATCGCCCCCCATATACAGAACGTAATGATGGTGATGAAGAATGTACCACAGCACCAGTTTTTGTTAATTTAGACAAAAGTCAACCTGTATGCCATGGTTTCGGGTTATGGCCCTCGTCAGTACAGGGGCGGCTTCGATTTCATAACATCTTACGAGAGGAGGGAGCTATGAAAGAGATGAAGTATACCAAAACGGCGATTAAGTTTATCGGGGAAGGTGCTTATTTTGGTACATGTGTTGGATTTAATTTCCAAGCTTATTATCATTGATGACATTTTTATTGATTTTTGACTACTCTGATGTTGTTGTAGTTGTTCGATAGCACATATATAATTTGATTGCTGTATTTCCCATTATTTTTTCTTTCTATTATGTTATAATTGTAATGTTTGTATGATTAAATAAAATCATTAATTAAAAAATCCTTCATTAATTAAAAACTCCTTCAACATGAATATCATCCTCCCGCAACTTTATGTTGTATTCCAGCTTGAAAATATGTCCTTGCCACTTCACTAGCTTAAACAACTTTTAGGTAAATTCGACCGATTTTATAACCCTTTTCGTAGGATGTTATGAAATTGAAGTCGCCCCTATACTGATATGGACTATAGCCAAAAACCATTGTATACTGGTTGGTTTTGTCTGAATTTTCCAAAAATGGTGTTGTAGCACATTCTTCATCATCTTAACGTTCAATACTGGGGTGATAGTAGAATATAAAAATCACATCCCACGCCTCTTTTTAAAAATTCAAATTAGGGTGGTTTCCACCCACTGTCTGAATCGTCTAGATGGATACCTAATGTATCTGACCACGTGATATCTAAAAAATATATTTTTTGGAATGGGTTTGATGCCATATTTTGTATTGTTATTGAGGTGTTATCTACCCACTATCTGGATCGTCTGAGTGCATACCTAATGTGTCTGACCACATTATATCTGGAAATAAATTATCTTGCAGTGGGTTCATTAGGTAGAGTATATATCTCTAAATTGAGACCTGATAAAGAAAATTGGCAATATTTATGGATTCTGCACATCAAAATCATAAATAAACAGATCTAAAATCGCCGGCAACAAAATATGTGTTGGCCGGTGTTATATACGAGTATAGATGTTAATAAAGAACGCCGGGGCTATTTATATAAAATAGTTAAATCATTACGTGTGTGTGTTTGTGTAATAAATAGTAAAATTTCACGGTAGGAATATTCTTCAGAGGTTGAAATTTGAAACTATATATTGTTTTATATTGTTATCAAATGGGTTACGAAGGCTTCATCCACTACTTGGTTGGTTGGGAATACCTTGCGAAAAATATTTAAGATGGGTTTTCATATTGAAAATAGGAGTATTTTGATAAAGAAGCGCTTTTTGGTTTTAAAATTGAACTTTGATTTTTATTTGATTTATTTTACACTATGCCATTTTTAACGAAACATCAGACTGCCGTTGAAAACTATGTAACAGAACCTATGTGTATCAATATGTATAGAAATCTCATTGGCGTTTCATTTTCTATACACATATTCTTATTATGATGCATTAGCGCGCCATCTATTATCAAAATTCGAAACTATTATAGACGCGTATGATTCTTTTTTTTTTTTTTTTTTTTAAGAATTTCTACTGACCTTACTGCATTAGAAAATTAATTTTGATAAATATTCTGACATAGATTTCTATACGGCAGCAATAGTCTGACTTGAGCGATCTGAGAGTTAGGCGGTTTTGGATTTTCAGTGCAACTTCAGTCTTTCTATTGCAGCGATGTTAATTGGGAGAACACGTTTCTCTCTCTGAGCCGAGTTCGTGCACGATTACCATTCTACAATTTACGAGAGTTTGCTCTTTGCTTATATCTTCTCTAAAAGGACCGTAATGTTGTAACTTGAGGTATTAGAGCAATAAATATAGAAATCAATTTCCCAATTGGAATCGATTTTAAATGTGTATGACACTATCTACGATTTATGAATACATTCAAATACTAATACTGTTATATTCTTTTAAATTTTATCCTTAATAAAACACCCGCTGAAACTTTTTTTAAATTTGGTTTTACTTCATAAAAATACTATATATACACACAGCAATCCACTCAATGAGACTGAACTTTTGGTTCACTCTGGACCATAGTCCACTTTATGGTATCACTAAAATTAGGGATTGTTTTAGGTTCGTATTAAGGGGGAAGGTTCGCTATATGCCCTCTTCGTTTTATAGCGAGGCTGTCTTGTAGAGATAACTTCGAGCATTATTCATATTTTCACATAGGTTAGCTTGTGTTGTCAGAGAGGTAAGGCATAGTCCAAGGACGTCAATTGACTAAGGAAGCATATTATGTGAAGAGGTGTGCACGTAAGTGTCGCTGGCCATGTAAGCAAAACCAACGCCAGGCTTTTATCACACTCAATCAGGAGCCCAATTGGGCTTTATTAAGACCACCACATCTAGCCTTTTATTATCCTTTTTGTATAGTATGTATAAGAAGTTTATTCAGTTTAAAACCCAAAAATATGGATTATTTTCCATATTGTTAATAACCTTATAGTATTTATTTTCTTAGTTTCCAAAAACACTGGTTTTAATATTTTAAAAATTAATATTATGACCTAAACATAAATACGGCAAAATAAATCATCAAAAGGTTTTGGCGTAGTTTATAAGGATAATAGCATTCCTCTATATATGTGTGTGTGTCTTTATATTTTCTTTCGAGCAATCCATAACAGGAATGTTTGTTAAAGCATTCGATGATGAATTAATGACCAAAATAAATGCATAAGCCATTTTTAAGCATCTATAAATGTAGGAGAGAGCATGGTATCAATAGAGATTTAGGTCATGGTCCGGACGCTATGAAATATATATCTCTCTGTTCCGAAATGACCCATAAAATCTCTGAAGTTTTATCCCACCAGATTAGGCATTAAATTAACAATACTACAGGATATTGTTGATATTATAGTCCCTTCGGTAAAATTATAAATAAAAGTGATAAGACACACAATTTGGATTATAGATTATAAACACAAGGTAATATGACCAAATCCAGATAAATAAATATTGAATGACGTTTCGGTAACAACGCTGTTACCGAAATGTCAGAAACTATTTATTTATTTGGATATATGTGTGTGTGTATATATCCTATAATTTTCCTTTTTTTTTCTCTCTCTCTCTCTAAAAATGTTTGAACTTTAAGTATGTAAAAAATGCATCAGGGGTACAAATAGATATTGTTGTGTGTCAACAAGTAGCCGACCGGATGACATACGTGACCAGAAGAATTAATTATTTTTGTTTATTCTTTATTTATTTTTTTAGATTTATCAGAGAGAAACAGCACCACACAGATCTAGGGTATTAATTGTATTTGACCATTGACCACCGTTTCGCGGAAACGTGTTAAATATAACGCCCGAGTTATCTTTAGACCCTCGATCGGAATATACGAGGACGTAATTGTCTTTAACATGTTCTGCCCTAGCTCCAATCCCTCCTACAACCGGCCCGACGAGACCTAGAACTTAACGACCTTCCTGGACCGGGCTTTGGTGACCATAGCCCACCAGGATGGAGCACTGCACCCAAATACACCCACTGAACCTTACATCCTCGCCTTTGTCTCATGAATATTTATCTCTAAGAGTGACGGCGTTATAATTACGGATACTCCTATAGAAGGGGTTAAAGCCCGAAAGCTAGATATATTAAAAATTGCGTATAAGAAACATACCCTTATATCCTGTAAAATAGTAAGCCTTAATTTCATTTACCCTTTAGCTTTAATTTTGCCTGGATGTATGTCCACAGAAAAAAATTCACTTTCCATTAGTAAAAGTTCCATTTTGAAACTCCACACGGAGTAATTTATTCCATTTAATTTATTGATGATCGTAGTATTAATATTTTAAGGTGGAAAAAAACTCACACTGTGAAACTCTATTAAGGCCTATTGAGTATTGCAAATAGAGAAATAAATAAAAAGCATATATAGTGCTGTAACCCGAATTTTATAATCTTTGAAAGGAATTTGAACCTCTTAGTTAATTGAAAACAATCTAACAAAACAATGAACTGAATAAAGTAATTATAATTAATAGCACATAATAAAAAATAATGGGAACACTGTACACAGTAAACAATTAAACTAAACAAATGGGGGAGGGAGGGTAGGCAAAGAAGATGTTTGGTCAAATGTAGACAGTCTCTCTCGGCTGTGCGGCCACGCGGCGCGCGAGCTCCGCGTTCTTATTGGTTAGAGATTGAGGCGATGGATATTTGTAACCCCTATGGGGTATTGACTGAAAGCCAAAAGAATGGGCTGCAAGCTCATCTGAATTTCATCCGAAACGGCCAAGTCTCCGCCGAGAAATCGCCAAAATATTCTGAAACGACTGAAAGTCATTCAGAATTAACTAATGTCAAAGATGCAAATACCAAGCCGGCGGCGGACGGCGGACATGCAAATTTTCGCCGAAATTGGGCTGATTGCCCAGAACAAGAAGACCAGCTTATCGAAAGACAAGATGTGATCTTCACCAAAGTGGGCGGCTCCAAGAAGAGGCCGCATGATCCTGACCGCGTCAAGTCGGGGACCAAAAAGGGCTGCGTTCATGCACCGGGAATGCCTCTGAACAGCAGCAGGCCACGAGCTACACCAAGACCCAGCAAAGTGCACGAGTGCCAGACCACCAGGCAGAAGTAGGCAACCTTCCGAGCAAGGTCGGCAGCGGGGCAGGCGGACCAGTGTGTCTACCAGGAATTCTGCGCAGACTTCACACAAGAACAATACTTCCGGGCGTTGAAAGCGAAGCTGGGCAAGGGAACCATCTACCAGCTGACAAAGATGGAGGGACACATCCTGGCCGGCCTCTCCAGCGTGCCACTCGCCGACAAGCTGATAGAGGAAGGCCTCGACATCGAGGACGCCACCCTGAGGGCCTTCCCTCTAAGAATAAGGACTGAGCGAATAGTGCTCGGCAATGTGCTATTTTTCGCGGAGGACGCCGACCTCGTCGCTGCGCTGCGGCCATACGGACAGGTCACGTCCATCATCCAGAAAATGATGCAGCTCGAGGACTCCTCCTGGGCTGATGCTCGGCGCGAGGCCTTTATCACTCTGCGCGACGGGGTGAAGATCTCCCATATCCCTGCCCGGCTGGATGTCAAGTCCAAGGGAGTGGTCACACACTTCTATGTGACCTACGGCATCAAGTGCTTCCTGTGCCATAAGCAGGAAAACAAATGTGCGAACTGTCCTCGCAAGACTGGTCTCCAGGAGGACAAGCTGGTGCTCCCTGTGGAAGCTCCTGCTGCCCGCACACAAGGCTGAACCAAGCCACCCTCCACCTCAAATACCATGCCAGCTGCAGCACCTGCACCTGCTGACCACAGACCCCAACACACCTCAACTACTGCTGCTGTGGTGACAGCCCCACCTCCATCAAGGGCATCCAATGCTCAGCAGGAAGACCTCACCCTCAAGTCTATCCCCACAACGAGCGCTCAAAAAAAAATCTAGCGCCGAAAACATCAAGGAAAAAAAGGCAGGTGTCGAGGCTTCCCTCATCCAAGCCCATGCCCTCCAACAACTCCGCCCTCTCAACACCAGCTGCGGAATTGTCTGCACCCATCAAGCAGACCCCCCCAACACCCTCCAGCCCTGCCGCGCCTTCGCCTGGGACGAACTTCCCTGTCCGTCCCTACGAGACTCCAGCCCCCGAGCTTCCTGCTCCGGCGCCGAGCACCCGCCAGTTGCCGTCACGACCAGAGCCCTCCTCGACCAATACTGAGCCATCTGCGGCTCCTGAAGAGGAGAACCAATACATGATTGATCAAGTAGAGAATATTTTCATAGAGCTAAACGCTGACTCTATTTTGGCCCCTCTCTATGATGAGGTTGATGATGATGAAGTAGTGGTCGCGGTTATACACCGCTCTGAAAGAGAAGCACTCCCCGATGCACTCTCCTATGAAAACAGGAAAATTCTGTACGAATTCCTCGGCGATGCAATTGAGCACGTTGGGGACAAAAACTCCTCCATAAGCACGAGCCTTTCCGAACTCAGGGCGGCCTTGAACATTTGACATAGTCTAGACATCCCCTCAGAGAAGGCTGATGTAAATATTTATTAATTTTTATTATATATTAGAAATCCAATATATGCATCTTTTATAAATATATATATATATATATATATTTTTTTTTTTTTAACAACAACAAAAAGCCTTTATTCAGGGTCACTGACCCTATACAGGATTCACCAGAGGTATGCATAAGAACAAAGCAGTGAGACAAAGGAAATAACGATATATACAGAAGAAAAAGAAAAAAATAAGAAAGAGGGAAGCAAGAAAAACAACACAAAAAGAGTAGCAGTAAGAAAGTGAGGAGTGAGTGTCACTTGGCCTTCTTCTGAGATATGGACTTGTGGAAACCATAAAACGCCGTAGCAATATACTTATTCTGGGTCATATTGTCAATTATTGATGGAGGTGAAGCACAGAGTTGCCCAGTTTTGAGCATATATATTTTTTACTTTCTTTTATAAATATGTAATACATTTTTTTTTCTTGGTACTATATAATTTTATATGGGCGATCAATAAAAGTTTCAATCTCAATCTCTCTCTCTCGGCCGTGCGGCCACGCGGCGCGCGAGCTCCGCGTTCTTATGGGATAGAGATTGAGGCGATGGATATTTGTAACCTCTATGGGGTATTGGCTGAAAGCCAAAAGAATGGGCTGCAAGCTCATCTGGATTTCATCCGAAACGGCCAAGTCTCCGCCGATAAATCGCCAAAATATTCTGAAACGACTGAAAGTCATTCAGAATTAACTAATGGCAAAAATGCAAATACTAAGCCGGCGGCGGACGGTGGACATGCAAATTTTTGCAGCAATTGGGCTGATTGCCCGGAACAGGAAGACCAGCTTATCGAAAGACAATATGTGATCTTCACCAAAGTGGGCGGCTCCAAGAAGAGGTCGCATGATCCTGACCACAAGTCGGGGACCAAAAAGGGCTGCGTCCAGGCACCTCTCTCATCCAAGTCCATGCCCTCCAACAACTCCGCCCTCTCAACACCAGCTGTGGAATTGTCTGCGCCCATCAAGCATACCCTCTCAACACTCTCCAGCCCTGCCGCGCCTTCGCCTGGGACGAACTTCCCTGTCCGTCCCTACGAGTCTCCAGCCCCCGAGCTTCTTGTTCCGGCGCCGAGCACCAGCCAAATGTCGTCCCTACAAGAGCCCTCCTTGTCCAATACTGAGCCATTAGCGGCTCCTGCAAAGGAGAACCAAACCATGACAGCACCATCCATCCAGTCTACTACCCCGTGGCCCAAATCCTATCTCTCTCAGGCCAATCAGGAGAGGAAGCGGGTAGAGAAAATGTTCAAACAACTAAACCTATGAAACTATGAAAAGGTTGATCATGATGAAGTAGTGGCCGCGGTTCTATTCCGCTCTGACAGAGAACCACTCCTCGATTATCTCTCTCTCCTGGAAACAGGAAAATTCTGTGCGAATTCCTCGGCGGTGCAATTGAGCACGTTGGGGACAAAAACTCCGTTATAACTACGGGCCTTTCCGAACTCAGGGCGGCTTTAAGCATTTGAGATGATTCAGTTGTCCCTTCAGAGAGGGATCGTGTCTGATGTATATAAATATTTATATATATTATTTTCTTTTATAACTCTGTAATATAATTTTTTCTTTTATTTGGCACTATATAATTTTATATGGGCGATTAATAAAGGTAGTTTCAATCTCAATCTCATTGTGTATAATTTTCACAATACTTTTTTAACTTTTTCCATTACGAAATTAAATAAAATATTTTAAATTTAAACAATACCATTTTTTTTTTGTTTTTTGGCAGTTTTATATTTTTTATTTTCTCTCTATATAAAAAACTCAGTATAGTTTAGATTATAATATTCGTCGTGCCATATATTATAGTGTAACATATTTATAAATAAGGTGTGATTATTAAATTTTAGAATATCATGAAAATTGTTTGAATAAAAAAAAAATCTGATACCAAATGTCTCAATGGCTAGGTTAGATTCAAATAGGCTAAATTAGGTTGGGTTAGTTTCAGATAAATTAAATAAGGTTAGTTTGTTTTAAATTATTATTTTTGGAAAATGGTATTAGCCAACTTTAAAATATTTTTATTTCATTTTGTAATGGAAAGTTCAAAAAGTGGTGTAAAATTATGCATGACACTTTTTGCTTACATTTGGCCAAAATCTCCCAATATCCCATGGGTTATCTTTTGGCCCCTCCTGGCTTATTTCTTATCTCGGTGTGATCCAACAATTCTATATTATTCAGCTAAATCCCCATCAAATATAAAAATTGGTGTTGTCTTTGTCTTAAATTTGAAAAAAAAAAAGACAATACAAGGTCCCGATGGCTTAACCTGAACTAAAAGCTCCTAGCTTTACAGTAATGCTGGAAACTGACTTGAAAATTATAAATTGATAAATCAATACCTTTGTTGCAGTGATCAGTAGAATTGAATCACAACGCTGGATGGCGAGGCCTAAATTAGAAAACAGTGATGAATAATTTAATACTTATTGAAAGAAATATTTATTTAAAAATCACACAAATTAATATTAATACAAATATTATTAAAGCCAGAAGACAAAAAACCTCTCGCAATCAGTATCTTTTATTATTACAAATAACAGACGCTAGCTTTCGAACAATTAGTTCTTCAACGGGCGTTCTTACAAAACGAAATCAGATTCTTATTAATATATAGAGGTAATAGAAAAAATAAATACAAATATTCGCTCAAAGATATGCTAAAAGGTAAATTAGAGAATTGAAAAATAATCAGATATGCAAAAATTTCTCTTTAAAACTAAATTAAGTTTAAAACTAAGTGGGGAAGGGGGGACATAGCAGAATTCGTTCTTCAAACTCTTTTAAAAAAAGGCTGCGGAACTGTTCCGGGACATCTATTCTTCTGTTTATGCTGTCTTTCCAACCAGAAACCAAGGATTCCAAAATTAATCTTTCCCCTTTGTATCTGATGTTGTTGTAATGGCAGATGGGGTTATCCAGATCAAAACTATGTCCTGTGTTTAACGTGTGTTGGTACAGAAGGGATCTGGGGTCTTTTGAGCTGATATTGTATTTGTGTTCTTTGATTCGGTTTTCGATTTTTCTGCCTGTTTCTCCTAAATAAACGGATTCACAATCGTTGCAGGCAACCGAATAGATCGCGTTGCTTTTATGTTGAACATCATGTTTAACTCCTGGTTTGGTAATGGGGTTCCTCAGTATATGTCCTGTTGTGCTTGTGCTGCGATAGGTGAACTGGATTCCATATTTCCTCAAATCATGGGCTATTCGCTGATTGGTAGGGGAGAAATCTATAAAACCCCTGGTTCTATTGACTGTGAGGGTAACCTTTTTGAACGGGATGAATGTATGTTTTCTTATAAAGTCTGGTGGGTATCCAAATGTTGGTAGATTATTGTAAATATTCTCTTTTTCTTTTTCTTTTAAAGCTCGAAGGGAACAATGGGTATGGAGTCTCTTAGTTAGGGTTTTGACAACTGATATTTTGTAAGAGACTGGACTGTAGGAGTTAAACGGGATATATGATGGTTTGGCGGTGTCTTTGTAATAGACAGTTGTTTGAAAACTATTCCTATTTCTAAAAATGAGGGCATCCAGATATGGTAAGGTGTGGTTTTCTTCTCTTTCTATTGTGAACTTAATTTCTGGGTGGTAACTGTTAAGGGTGTCAAGGATGGCTTGGTCCGCTCCTAGGTGATATTCACAATATATATCATCAATATATCGTCGCCATTTCTTAATCCCCAGATTTTCTCGACTGTTAATCCAGCCATCTATTGTCAGTAGAACAATTTCTGCTACTGTAAGGAAAAGGGGGCTACCCATGGGTGACCCCTTAATCTGCCTGTAAATCTGGTTCTGATATGTAAAATTATTAATGGAGAGGCAAGACTTGACCATGGTACAAATTGTATCAATATTGTCAAGTTCTGCCTTCACAAGTATCTCCCGTAGGTTGCTGATTATGAGATCATGAGGGAGGCAGAGGAAGAGGGATTTCACATCGAAGGAACAAATCCTACTGTGAGGGTCGGGTATAGATCTTCTAATATCACCTATAAAATCTGCTATGTTGTTAATTGAATAGATGTTCCGTGAACGGACATGGGGCCACAAAAGTGAAGACAAAAAACGAGATACCACTATAGCCGGCGAAAGGTGGTATGCGACTATTGGTCTTAATGGGATATCTTCCTTGTGTAACTTCGGAAGGCCATATATGTAAGGAATATCTGTGTTATTGTTTATGAATGACTTGTATTGTTCATCAGTAATCTTTTTGTTCTTCTTGAGAGATGCTAACGTTTTCTTAAAAAGAGCTATGGATTTAGAATTTTCGGCTTTAGATATGGGTTCAAAAATCTCATTGTCTTCCAATGTTGCCTCCATCTTATTCTGGTAATCCAATCTGTTCATAATGGCCGTACTACCTCCCTTGTCTGCTCTGCAAACCACCAATTCCTTATTGTTTTTTATGTTTTTAATCGCTTGGAAAAATTGTTTCTTAGGTTTTATATCAAATGTACCCCTTCTATTAATTTTAGCGGCGACTATGTTCCTTATCTCTGATTTCTGTACATGGTTGAAAGTTTGGATTACAGATTCGATTGAACCAATGGTTCTGAAAGGGTCAGTTTCAGTCGGTATTCTGTATACCCATTGTTCCCTTCGAGCTTTAAAAGAAAAAGAGAATATTTACAATAATCTACGAACATTTGGATACCCACCAGACTTTATAAGAAAACATACATTCATCCCGTTCAAAAAGGTTACCCTCACAGTCAATAGAACCAGGGGTTTTATAGATTTCTCCCCTACCAATCAGCGAATAGCCCATGATTTGAGGAAATATGGAATCCAGTTCACCTATCGCAGCACAAGCACAACAGGACATATACTGAGGAACCCCATTACCAAACCAGGAGTTAAACATGATGTTCAACATAAAAGCAACGCGATCTATTCGGTTGCCTGCAACGATTGTGAATCCGTTTATGTAGGAGAAACAGGCAGAAAAATCGAAAACCGAATCAAAGAACACAAATACAATATCAGCTCAAAAGACCCCAGATCCCTTCTGTACCAACACACGTTAAACACAGGACATAGTTTTGATCTGGATAACCCCATCTGCCATTACAACAACATCAGATACAAAGGGGAAAGATTAATTTTGGAATCCTTGGTTTCTGGTTGTAAAGACAGCATAAACAGAAGAATAGATGTCCCGGAATAGTTCCGCAGCCTTTTTTAAAAGAGTTTGAAGAACGAATTCTGCTATGTCCCCCCTTCCCCACTTAGTTTTAAACTTAATTTAGTTTTAAAGAAATTTTTGCATATCTGATTATTTTTCAATTCTCTAATTTACCTTTTAGCATATCTTTGAGCGAATATTTGTATTTATTTTTTCTATTACCTCTATATATTAATAAGAATCTGATTTCGTTTTGTAAGAACGCCCGTTGAAGAACTAATTGTTCGAAAGCTAGCGTCTGTTATTTGTAATAATAAAAGATACTGATTGCGAGAGGTTTTTTGTCTTTTGGATTTAATAATATTTGTATTAATATTAATTTGTGTGATTTTTAAATAAATATTTCTTTCAATAAGTATTAAATTATTCATCACTGTTTTCTAATTTAGGCCTCGCCATCCAGCGTTGTGATTCAATTCTACTGATCATTGCAACAAAGGTATTGATTTATCAATTTATAATTTTCAAGTCAGTTTCCAGCATTACTGTAAAGCTAGGAGCTTTTAGTTCAGGTTAAGCCATCGGGACCTTGTATTGTCTTTTTTTTCAAATTTAAGACAAAGACAACATTTTGGCGCAGTCGACAGGATACAGATTGAAGAATTACTGATTACACAAAGGTGCAACTGTGAACCAGTGATTACTTCTCAGGATGGCTGACCAACCAGTTAGTAGTGCTGAACTGAAAAAGCTTAGGACGCCAGTGCGTGCAAGGTTCACCAAGGCGTTCAATGAGCTCGAAACAGAGATCAAGAAGAATGAAGTCAAGAAAGCAGATGTAGAGAAAATCCTCCGCCGACTCCAGACCCACCATGAAAAGCTTTCAATATTGAACATGAGGATGGAAGAAGCTCTGCTACGAGAATCAGCGTCTGAAGACATTTTCACTGCTGAGTACGAATCCGTTTGTGAGTACGAAGATAATTTCAGTAACATTATGACTGATTACGAGGCTCTTGCGGAAAAGGATGACGTTAGTACAATCAGCGGCACAGCAGCAATGAACTATCAACTACCGAAGCTGGAGTTCAAGAAGTTTGGGGGAGAACCAAGAGAATGGATTACATTCTGGAGTCAGTTCAGCACGATTGACCGGGATCCACAGATGCCTCCAGAAACTAAGTTTCAGTATCTCTTTCAAGCCACCGCCGAGAACTCCGAGGTAAGAGAAGCAGTCGAAAGTTTTCCACCGAGTGCCGACAACTACCCTAAAGTCATCGAGTATATCAAATCAGGTTTTGGAGAGGATGAAATGCTTGTTGAGATTTATGTACGTGACCTGCTTCAGAATGGGCTTCATAATGTGAGAGCCGAAGGTGAGATGTCTGTAGTGAAGCTTTACGATAGACTGGAGACACAACTGCGAGCATTAGAAACATTGGGCATCGCTCGTGACAAGTTTGCGGCTATGCTGTACCCACTCGTCGAATCAGCGCTACCAGAGGACACCCTTAGAGTATGGGAACGAAGTCAATATACGGTGAGCGGAAGAGGAGTACAGGATAAGTTGACACAACTCATGACGTTTTTGAAGACAGAAGTGAAGGGCGAGAGTCGAGTGAATATGGCCAAAGCAGCGTTCAAGATCGACAACAATCAAGATGCGAAGGGTGATCGATCAAACAGGAAATCTCTTTCTAAGAAGAATACTGGAAGTAAAATGCCGACGGCTACTGACCTCGCCAACACCATTCAGATCGCCAACACCACTCAGATGCGAAACAACTGCATCTTTTGTGGGAATGGTCACCCGAGTCAAGAATGCTACAGTGGACAGCGGATGCATCTACCAGAGAAGAAAGATAAGGCTAAAGGGAAGAATGTTTGTTTTTGGTGCCTGCTTCCTGGCCACGGATTCAAGAAATGCCGGATTAAGCCACGTTGTCCTGTCTGCGGAGGGAAGCATTACCCCATTATGTGTCCTACTTTGGAAGCCCAGAAGACTTCTCATCTCCAAAAAGCGGAACTAAAGGTTTCAGGGGAAAGTCCTGCAACAAAGCAAGAGACCGCCAATCAATTCACGTCAACAGTTTTAAACAACACTACCGTGGGAGGAGTCTATCTACAAACTCTGATAGTCAAGATAAGCGGACCAAAGGGGAAGCATAATGTTCGAGTGTTGCTTGACTGTGGATCCCAGCGGTCCTATATTTCAAAGAGAATGGTGGACGCACTGGGCCTAAAGAGAGTGCAGCAAGTTACACTTACCCACAATCTGTTTGGAGGCGGAGAAATTCGTCAAAAGAAGCACAATGTGTACAAAGTAAACATTTCCAGCCTCAACAACGGATACATGGATGATCTCAAATTCTTGGATCAGGAAATAATTTGCGGACACATCAGTCAAGTACAGGATCATACTATACTCAATGAGTTAAAAGCTCGAGGGATCAACTTGACTGACATATGCCAAGGTGAAGAGATATCAATCCACATGTTGATTGGTTCAGACTTGCTTAGCAGCATTATGACAGGCAGAATGCAAATATTGCAAAGTGGAGTTGTGGCGACAGAAACCAAGCTGGGGTGGACAGTAATGGGACCGGCAATAGGGAAAGATAAGGAAGATTCATGCCTGATCGTGACTTCACTTCACGTTAACAGTTTCGTTTCCAACCGTGTCAAGGAGATCACAACACTTACGAAGAGTGAAGATTGGAACCATGTCGCAGGGGAGCACAATCCAGCAGATCTCCCATCCCGTGGTGAATCGCCATCGAAATTCACAAAATCCGGATGGTGGGAGGGACCAAAATGGCTTCAGGAAAAGAAAGAAGACTGGCCAGTATCAAAAGTACAGTATGATCTGGAAGCCATTGAAGAAGAGAGGAGGAAGACTGTGGTGGCTGGATTTGTAGCCAAAAAGCCCGAGGAGAATCCATGGTATCTGAATCTATACGAGGGAAAACGTGAAGTGACTCTAACACAAATACTGAGAGTAATCGCGTGTATGCTACGTTTCAAGCCCTCGGAATACAAAGGAGATATCATCTCACAAGAGGAGCTAGACAGTGCTGAAAAGTCCCTAGTTAAGATAATACAGAGTGAATCGATCGGTGAGGAAGATCCCAAGATGAAGCAGCTACACGCGTTCCAAGATAAAGAAGGATTATGGAGAGTGAAAACGAGGATAGTGAATCGAAATGACGATGAACTGTTCTGATTGCCAATTTTGATCCCAACGAATCATCCGGTCACAGAGCTAATTGTGAAATCAGTCCACGAGAAAATGTACCACTGTGGAGCCCAGACGCTGCGATCAGTACTAAGAGAGAAGTTCTGGATTCCAAAATCTCGACAACTAGTTCGTCATGTAATTCTTAAATGTCCTCGCTGTCGACGATTTGAAACCAAGCGAGTCGACGTACCAGAAGCATCGTTGCCTCAACATCGCGTACGAGATGTTGTGGTTTTTGAGGTGACAGGAATTGACCTCGGAGGACCTTTATATCTGGAAGATGGACAGAAGGTTTGGTTCGTCATCTTCACCTGTGGCGTATACCGTGCGGTCCACCTCGAACTGGTGACTTCCTTATCGACAGAAGCATTGGTGGGAGCAGTAGAGAGGTTCGTAGCAAGACGAGGTTGCCCTGCAGTCATCTACTCAGATAATGGGACAAATCTAGTTGGACTACGGAACGAGCTTTATCGAGTTAATTTTGGAGTGAAATGGAAGCTCAATCCTCCGGCAGCACCGTGTTGGGGAGGTTGGATCGAGAGAATTGTTGGACTCACCAAAAAGCTGCTTCGAAAATTGCTGGGAAAACGTGTTGTCAACTACGAAGAAATGGTGACGATCCTCGAAAACTGTGAACGAGTTATCAACGCGCGACCACTCACCTACATTGCTGAGGACAATGATGACCTTGTGACATTAACCCCAGAGATGTTTCTTCGAGAACCAAGAGCTGAAGGAGAGATTGATCTAAATGAATTCAGGTGTAACTTTGGGAAGAGCTATGAGAAACGCAAACGACTCCTGAAGGAATTCCGTAAGAGGTTCAGAAGCGAGTACCTAGGATTGTTGGTGCATCACGACAATCGCAAGAAACAACGACAGTTAAAAGTTGGAGATATCGTCCTTGTGGAGGTTGAAAACAAGAAGCAAATAAACTGGCCTATGGGAAAGATTACGAAGGTGTTTCCTGGAACTGACAATGTGCGAAGACTTGTGGAAGTTAAGACTAAGTCTGGATTCATGAAGCGTGCAGTTCAACGATTGTTCCCACTGGAAGTACCATCTGAGGACGTAGAGCAAGGCGACGGGGAGCTTAAGCCAGCGGAGGATGAGATCGTCAGGGAGAAAACACCCGGTGTGGAGTCCGTGTCAGTGCAAGAGAAAACTACTCCAGTAAAAGTAGGCGTCGAGACAGCTTTTGTTTACCGGAATTCCGGGGGTAATCCTTTTCTGCTCGCGCATGCGCGGGGGGGCAGCGGGGCAGTGTTGCCAGCGTCGGTTGGCCCAAAAGTACCTATTTTCGCATCAATTGGCTTTCATATTTTCATTGATATATCCTACACAAATATCATTCTTTTAGAAAAACTTTCTAGAATACATAGTTACCTAACTGAAATCATTATGCAAACTAATGAGAAATGCCATAGGAACTGAAAACATCATGACTTTCAATGGAACATACTCTTGCCTTTGGGAAAAAAAAAATGTACTTGCATTCTGCTGGAAGGAAAAGCGGGTGGCCTATCTTTCTCGTCATTCCATGAGGCTTCACCACAGCTAGCAATCAGATAAACTAGATGTGGTTCAGAACAAATTAGAAAACTAATTGCAACTATTATATTTATAATAAGGGAGGTGTGAATATTGGTGACCGTCATATTGTGTGACATACAACTTTCTTAGAAAATAAAATGGGGAAGATTATTTTTCTTGAGTCTATAAGTGGCTACTCTCAACTTGTATATCAAATATATAATCAAAACATGAAAAATAATGGGCTAAGGCCAATCAGCCATGAAAAATATAGGGAATAGTTAGTGGAAGAGCTTGTGAAACCATTATAGAATTAATGTCCAACGCATTTGAAAACTTTAATTACAAGTAAGCTCTGAAAGAATGGAGAATTGGCTACACAATGTTAACATCAAGACTGCAAGGTGCAAGAAATAAGGTTTTTGTGTGACAACATCTAATAGCTCAGAAAAACATCCATATTGGTTCCCAAATCGTGAATAAAAAAGGATTAAGACTAAAATATTGTATAAGTGAGTCTAAAGACTGAGATGACACAGACACACAGTCAACAAGTTGAGACATCAAACTACTACCACCATCACCATCTATTACCATCATACATGCATAGCTAATACAAACTTTCCTTAGAAATTTGTTAATATTGAAGAGTTACACTCAATATATATAATACCTATAATATAATACTCTCTCAATGAAATACCAAAAACCTTTTTCATCATTTAATGATATTGGTTCCATGAGTTAGTCACTTTAAGAGCAACTTAATTTAGCATTAAACGTAAATATGATAGACATTCTAAAATTATGAAATCCAAACTTAAGAGGAAATGGAAAAACTAGTTATCTATTGTTTATTTGACTTTTTGACATAGCTGAAAAAATTGGATTAACAATAGACACAAAAGACAAAGCTATTTATTTCAAAGGAAACAAATATTTTTCCATATCTCCTGTATCTCATCTTTCACCTATTCAACAAAAACCTTAAATAAATTACTAGAAGAAACCACTGCACTCTTCAGCCATCATGGTTCTAATATTGAAAGGATTGCTGTTTAACATAAAATTCACACAATTGATCATCCACCCATCAGTTTCAGACTATAAAAGACCATTTACTGAATATAATAAAATTAAGAGAAGCTGAAGAATTGCTTCAAAAAGAACTAATAAGAGAACCTCATTCACATTGGGGTTCCCAAATAGTATTGGTTGCAAAAAAAGATGGTCACAGAGGATGTGTATTAACTTCTGTATGTTAAATGCGATTAAAATTGATGACAAACAGCCTCTTTCTTACATGCAAGACATGTTTGATAGCCTACATGATGAAATATACTTCATAACACTTGACATAGCTTGGGACTATTGGCATTTTGACATAAATCCCAACTCTGTGTGGGTTAAGAAAACTGCTTACATTAAAAATGATGGGCATTATGCAATTATAGTTATGCCATTTGGGTTGAAAGCTTCAAGTACTTTTCAGTAGAATATTTGGAAGAATATCAGAACAGTGTTTGTATTTATTAAGATGATATCAACAGGCAATGAGGCAAAGTTGTATTCCTACCTTTGTGTGCCTCAGATGTTCCAATCAACAGGAAACACACCCAATTACTATGTATTAATTCTGCTCTTCTCATTATAAAGGCTAGAGAATAATGGACTTCTAGACATAATCTAAGGAGATAAGCACCACCACCAAGATGATCATTTATAGCAGTACCTTTCAAGATCATACGAAACTTCTGAGAAAAAATTTCGAAAAATAAAGAAAATAATTTCAAATGTTTCTTTGCAAAATAAGATATTTAGAGCATATTATAGGAAACAAGATTAAACTTAAACCAGAAAAATAATGGTTAATTAATGATATTCTTCAGCCTGATAGAGTGAAACAAGTAAGGAAATTTTTAGGTGATTTAGTGGGTTACTACAGGAAATTTATTCCTAGGTTTAGGGAAATTGCAAATTGCTTAATAAATCTCACAAGAAAAAAATTGTCTGAATGGACTATTTAAGTTGAAAAATTTCAGAACTCAAGTTTATTTATCTACAATCCTAGTTCTCACTACATATGATCATTACCATGTAAGCTTTACACAGAATAATCTAAACTAGGAGTTGTTGTTCTATTTAAGCACAAGTAGGAAGTGATTAACAAAAAAATGTACTTTCCTATTACTCAAGAAATCTGAAACCTCATCAAGAGAACTATTCTGCATTTGAGTTGGAATGCTTTGCTGTAGTTTAATCTGTTGAATATTTTGAATTTTAGAAAATTGAATTTATAAATTCAATTGCCTCCTATCGATAAAATGTTTAATAGTAATTTTTTTTTGGCAATGTGTGTGTTTCTTTTCATGTATCATCAAATATTATCTCTACAGACCTTACTGCAATGATAAAAGTTATTTAATGAGAGAATTGTCTCATCAGTGGTGAACTTTCTCAGTGGTTTAGCCAAATTAATCTCCAGACCGCTCTACTATTGTATTGGATTTTCTTATATACCCTGCATTTACTAGGGAAGGCAGCTTAAGGGTGTTTAGAGAACTTATCGGCATAAGCTTATAGGTCTGTAGAGGTGCATACATATAATTTTGAGAAATTGTATTGAACAAAGATCTTCCACAAATATGGCCTCATATAAAAGCTACATAAGAAAATTAAATTTATAAATTCAATTGCCATCCATTGAAACATTTTTTTGATAGAGTCTAAACTCTTTAATTCGACACTCCAAGAGATCAGAGCTTACAGCTCAATTAAGCCTTTCTGGTCCGCAAGCCACTGTCAGTGGCTTTGTGTTAGGGTTCGCTACCCGACAGCAAGCCACTATCAGTGGCTTCTGTGTAAACAAGGGGGGGGGGGGGGGACGGGGGAGGCTGGTACTGATGTTGAATTTCCTGGAATTCACGTGGGATTCTTGCTGAATCATCCTCCATTCCCTCTCACCTTGATTTGTTACTTATATTGCTTGCATTTTTTCACACGTCATTTCTACTTCATCCGCTCGCTCCGAATCTCCTTTTTGGATGATTCTTCATCAACTGAATGTGTTCTTTAAGATTCTAATGCTGATATTAGTTCCCAAGCTACAAAAATTTACGTATTTGAAGAGTCTAGCTCACCTTGAACAGCTAAATTTTCACAGATAAATTCTACACAAATTTCACCCATAATTGAAGAACATTCTAGAATTCATAGTTACCTATTTGGAACCATTATGCCAAACCAACAAGGAATGCCACAGGAACTTTAAAAAAAAAAACTTTTAGTCGGGCAAACTCTTCCCTTCATAAAGAAAAATGTATTTGCACTCAATTGGAAGGACAAACATGTGGTTCATCTTGCCTCTTCATTTCACATAGATTCAACACAGCTATTCACCAGGAAAACTAGACGGGGTTCAGAAGGAATTCAGAAGCCAACTGCCATTATAGAATGAACCTCGAATATGGGAGGTGTGGTTGTTGCTGGTCACCATTACACAACATACAACTTTCTCAGATAAACTGTAAAATCGTGGAGAAATTATTTTTCTGAGGCCTAGAAATGGCTAGTGTCAACTCATACATCATATACACCTATAACATGAAAATGGGCTAAGGCCAATCAGACACAAAAAATATTGTGAATATTTGGTGGAAGAGCTTGTGGAACCATGGCAGAGTGAATGTCCAAAACTTATGAAAGCTTCGATTTCAGTAAGCTTGGAAAGGATGGAAAATTGGCTCCACAAAGTTAACATCCAGACTGTCAAAGAGTTCGAGGTCTGTTCATCCCAATCCAGACCTAGTAGATAGAAAAATAACAGGTTTTTATTGTGAAACCTGTAGTGACAAACTAGCTTTTCATTTGGGGAATTGTTTACGGAATATCATATTTTATTGAAATATAAATTAAAATATTAATTATTTTTATGCTTTATTATTTTATACACAAATATATTTCCACTTGTAAAACATGTTTTCCAATATATTTGATAATATGGTGATTTAAGGGAAGATGAATGAGCTGATCGTGCCCAGTAGAGGGCAGCCTCTTCACTTATGTAAACAAAATTACACGCACGGACAGGAAATGGTTAAAGTAAGTGTTGTAATAAAGTTATTTATATATGATTTCCTCACAACATTCATTGCTAGTGGCCATTCTTCTAGAATAACCAAATATATATATGTGTTTGAAAATATATATATATATGTATATAATAATATTTTTAGAGAAAATACTGTTGTAATATATTTTAGTTAATAATGTTAATTGTTACCATTGGAAATTTTTTTCAGAATGTTTGATGGTTAACTTTTGGTGATGGATAAAATTGCATTAGTACATTTTTGAACAAGACAAAATTATTTTAATATAAGTGAATAAATTTAGAAAAGAAGAAAAAGCTTAAAATCGTTGCTTTTTAAGACACCTTATTGTTTGCCGCTAATCACCATGCCACTTAAGTTAGGCCTAAATCATCTGCAAACAAAAAACGTGCGCGAACATCAGCACTGATATTTGCAACACCACATTGAACACTTTTAGGCACGGTGAGCTTATGCTAAGTATGGCTGCTATGTCCCACGTTCCAAAGAATTGCATTTTGTCAATAAAATTGAATTTAAACAAGAATTATATAATGTCAAATTTGATTTTTTAAAATCTGTCAAATTATTGATAATGTCCAATTATCGCTTGGTCAAATTAACGTTTCTTAATTCAAAGACTGGAGGTTAGAATATGAAAAACATTTTCAAATTATTGCAAGTGCCGAATTAACAAGGTTAAAACTATAATTATTTGTTTGGCAATTGATTTTATAAATGTAATTTGCTAATATAGCTTTGATATGAGACCATATTGTGGAAGAGCTTTGCTCAATTAAATTTCTAGAAATTATATGTATGCATCTCTACAGACCTATAAGTTTATGTCCATAGGTTTCCTAAACACCCCAAAGTTACCTTAGTTTTTTTTTTTTGCTTATCTCTAGTACACGTGGTGGTACAGGCCATGATAATCATGGTGGGTAGTTAGAGACTGCTTTTTCTGTAAGCGCACCACATGTTTACACATGTGAAAAGCAGTTTGACTTTGCACTTACAAATGTGCCAGAGCCCCGTTTGGTTACTTGCACTCGCTGGTGGGGTTGGACTTTTGCAAGAATCGGGGGCCATTGGAGCATTTTTTTTTTTTTAACAGAAAAAAAGTGTCCAATGCGGGAATCGAACCCGGGTCGTAGTGGTCGGAAACCAAACGGTTTAACCAGCCTTCCACCGACCCCCCGCTACCTTAGTAAATGCAGGGAATATAAGAAAATCAATCTAATACAATAGTAGAGCTGTCTGGAGATTAATTTGACAAAACTGCTGAGAGTGTTCACCACTGATGAGCCAAGCCCCTGATTCAATAACTTTTGTCATTGCAGTAGGGTCTGTAGAGATAATATCTGATGATATATGTGAAATGAAATGCATTGCCAAAAAATAATTATTACAAATTTTATCCTTGATTTTTTATCTTGAGAACAATACACTTTTAGTCATTATAGATCATTCTGCTTTAGAATGGCTCTAACATTTAGAAGCCAAAGGTGAAGTTTCTTGGATGAATTGTTGTCAATTAAGTCAATGGAAATAGTTCACAGATTATGCTCAAAATAAAAGCATATTGATTCATTATCTATTGAGAGACCATAAAATCTATTTTTAGTGTCAGTTGGTTGTTCAAGGCTTATGTCTTAAAAATGGGTGCAAATATAATTAATATGAACAGTAAAATTTAGAGTAATAAAATGATTTTATTAAACATACATTCAACAACATTTTTTAACATTTAAAATAAAAATATATATATACAATAATAATAATTCATTTTAAAAAGATAAATTAACTTTTGAGAAATCAAATGATCACTTGAAAAAACAATCTACAATCATGTATATATATTTATGCAATACTAGTTATTTGAAATACAATATAACGCGGCTGATGATTGTAAAACGAAAATTGCAATTACTAGTTAGTATAAAAATATGCAAATTAAAACTATATGTATATAAAGGGACATTTTTATACAACAGTATTCAGCTAAAAACGGGCATGTATATATGTATATCAGAACTATCATTACCTCACCAACTTTTGCGAGGATTCAAGTTTAAAAGTGACATTAAGTACACAAAAATGATCATTTTTTACCTCTTTAGAGTGTTAAAATAATGAATCCTATATACACACAAACATGAAATTACATAATATTCAAGATAATATACACAATACATGTCAAATATTTTGAGGGAGCTAATATAATAGATGGAACACTTAAAATAAAAATTTATTAGCAGATTGTTCACTCTAGGTTCAGAATCCACATTTAAGAATCCAACTTGACCTGTAAATATGCACTTATTATTTTACTGTACTTATATAATTTTGCCATATTCATTAAAATATTTTGTAAAGATATATAATTTAGGATTTTAAATAAATGAGATTATTTTTAGATTTTGTCCCAATTTTTAAAACATTTTAATTGACTTTAAAAAGGTTAATCAAACAAAACTGGACTTGATTCTCGCTCTTTAGAATCAAGTACCAGTTGAGATTGAGATGTTTCAGCTAAATTAGCTATTTCAGCCTTCTCAGATAAAAATTTTTTAAGTGAAGCCATTAAAACAGTACAGTCACGATAATGAACAACTTTATTTTGAAGCCATTTAGATAAGTATGATTGGTACTTCTTAATCTTTTGAAATCTTTCATCAACCAATAATATTACACCCCAATCATTTTTGTGTCTTATACATCGGCCCAATGCTTGATTTAAGGCTCTAAAAGCTTGAGTCTCATACCATTCATTACCAGGCATAATTGATTTTTCTTTAAAATATTTATTATTATATTCTTTTTTAAGATCAACTTGAATATCTTTTAGATTTGGAAAAGGAATCCCTACAGTTATAACTGCCCGTGCATTATTGTCAGCAAAATCAAGGCCTTCACTAATTTTCCCTCTGCAAACAGCAAACATAAGAGCACCTTTTTTTACCTTGTTTGCTTCATAATATTCATTCAATAGAGACTCAAATTTACTTTGGTTTGAACCTCTGGGTTCACAAATAATTACTTTAGCATCCTCTAAATGATTCCATAAAGTTACTTTTTTTCCAACGAGTAACTAATTTTTCCATCATTTTATAAGAAGGAAGAAAGCAAAGAACACCATAAGGTACTGTTTGACAAATATGCAAGATTAACACAGCTAACTCATCTTGGAATAAGAAAGTTTCAGAATGCTTGAATGAGCCATTTAAAGTGGTTCCTGTAAGCCCAGAAGAGATGGTGCCAACAAAAACTTGTGAATTTTTAATAACATGGTTTGTTTCTAAAGAAATCTCAAATGGCATTCCTAATTCTGATTGAAATGAAGTTAGTGGTGCCAAAGTTCCTGAAGCAACAATGAATGAATGGATAATATCTTTTATATCTGATATTGCCACTCCAGGGTTTAGACACCAGAAATTGAGAGTGTAAGTCCAGTGATGGTGATATGATACTCCACCAAAATTGGCAAAACCTCGTGAACTATGATCTACAGTTTTCATTGCTTTAGTTTTAATAAGCACTCCTCTGTAATCAGACATGTATAGCAAATCATTTTTAAAAAGATAATGAAAAATAATGAATATATTTTTGAGAATCGCTGTAGTCTTGGACTTCATTTTAATTTTATAAACTTCCCGCTCTTTTTCTTCTGAAAGAACATCCATTAGACAACTTTTTAGCTCTGTGTAATTTTCGGGTCCTGCTTTAATATCTTTTAAGATTGCTACTAATTCTTCTCCAGACCAAACTTTTCCAGCTTGATCAAATGTAATATAATCTTTCATTTCAGATGAATTTTTTGTTATTATTTGACTTAAATTCGAAAGTAAACTGGCCAGTAATTGATAGGATTTGGATGGAGCTTCATAGGTTATAATCCTTTCTATATCTTTTAAAGCGTCAATTAGCTCATCTTGCTTAATTGAAAGGCTAGCAGCCTCTCTAGCAGTATCTTCAATATTGTGAGCTTCATCCAAAACAACAATATTTCCTTTTAAATTAATCTCCATATTGGAACGTATGATAGGATCAATTATATAATTATAGGGACAGAAAATTATTTCTGCATCTTGCATTAAATTACGAAGTCCAAAATATGGACAAGCATGTATTTTTTTGCTGACCTTAACAATATCTTCTAAATCCCAAGCATCATTCAAATGTAGATTAGACTTGACAAAACCTTGAGTTAATCTTTGAGCATTATGATGATAAGAACATCCCCCATCATAATTTCCTAGTTTAAGCTGTTCCAGTAATGCTTGACATTCTTCATTTTTTGATGATGATCTGGAAACCTGTGGATGGATACATGTTTTTTCTCGACTTGATAATATGCACATTTTTACATCTTTGTATTCAGTTTTTTTAAGTTCTCTAATTATTTGTGTTATTTGTTTGTGTGTTCTGGTACCAAAAAATATTTTCGGAATCCTTTTTTTTTCTGATGTATTTGTTGAGTCTATATTTTTTCCTTCAGGATCAAACAGAATTTCTTTTGAAAAATCAGAAATTTTAAACATATCTTTCTCAGCATCTGGTGTTTGTTTAATAGTTTTTATATTTTTGGGAGTATTCGAATTAATGCTCATTCGATACTTTTTCGCTGGGTGAAATTCATCCATATCATTATCATAATCTGAGACTATATCTCGTTTTTGGGATGCTTGAGTTTCAGTAAACATATAACTTGAACTTGTGGAAGCTTGAGGTTCTTTTACATCTCTGTGAATTGAAGATAAATCCGCATTTTTAGGAGAGCTAGATGTTGAATCTCTGTCAATTAAAGATAAATCAGCATTTTTAGGAGATGTGGAAGTTGAATCTCTGTGAATTAAAGATAAATCAGCATCCTCAGGAGAGTTAGATGTTAAATCTATTACATCAGTTTGGATTAGTTGTTCCTCTGAAAACTTTAGGGTACTTTGATTTCTTTGCCAAGCAAGACAGGAACAAAGTAAGGCAAGACTTTTTCCACTCCCTGTTGGTGATTCCAGCAAACAATTTTTTTGATGAATGAGACCTTTGAGAATACGATCCATGAGAGCCATTTGAGATCCATATGGCTTACAAGGAAAATGTACCTGTATCCCTTGGATGAAATAATTATGTTCTTTCTCCCCGCTTTCCATTCTGGCTTGAAGATTCCTGAAAAAAAATTATCAGATGTGAATATTCTGAAAAATGAAATTGTGTATGAAAGTACAATGCTATTTACATGTGCTAATGGAATTAGTTCTAATATTTTAAGAAGGTATGGTTTTAATTTCTTTATTACTAATAATTATTTTAATAAAGAGGCTTAAATGAGATGTTTATACACAAAACAAAAGAATTCAATAAAAAATAAAGGAGGGCAGTGTTACAACAATGCCTGAGAGAAGATCAGCATGATCATGGTGACAAGCTGCCAGGGACAGTCTGTTCGAGAATATGTGTTTGCTAAGAACATCATGGGTGGTGAGCAAGGGATAAACAAGACATGTTACTGGTGCCAAAGGAGTGGCACTGTGGCAGGAAGTAGTCAGTAACAGAACTAAAAGGCTGGGGGCCTGACAGTGGAAAACATCGCAAGGTTAAAAAAAGGAAAACCAGTCTGGTGACAGCAATTTGACAGTAAGGAGGCTCTTTTAAGAAGGCACTAGAGAAGGTGTATATTCTATATTGAGAAGAGTTCAATAATTTTAAATCCCTTTCGTAATAAGAAAATACAATGCTTAAAGTGCTATACAAGTGGATGCATCATCATTATCCTAGCAAAGGCAAAGGTTATCACAAATGCTTTTTTATCTATAATTTTCTAACACAAGGCATATATTCACTTGTATGTCAATCTGCATTTATACTTTTTTTTTTACAATTTTGTTTTAAAAGCATTATCTTAATGAAAATTATGACACTCATTTTCATTAAATTTTGGTTTATATCTCACTTTTCTTGGTGGATTCATTATTGATTCAGATTTATTGATATCAGTGTCATAGTCCTATATGGCAATGTTTCATAGCCTCTAATTTTATAATTAACCAGTTTAGAAACTAAAAAATTACATTTTTGTAGCTGAAGCGGCGCCAAAATATCATATTTAAATCTATTCAAGTGTTAAAAAATGTCATGAACAATTTATTAATAAGGATTTGGACTTGTTACCTAATGTTTAAAATCTATAATCCACAAATTGTACCTCTTATTAAAATATAATACAATATTTTAAGAAGTAATTAACATTAGATGAACTGACTCTGAGGATTTTAGCAATTTGTTCATTAAGTGTAGGCTAATTTCTTCTTTATAGTTTACCTACCTTTTCAACAGATTCTGAATTTTTAGATGTTAGAAGGAAAGATATAAATGAGTTTGGTCACATTTAGATTTTAGCTACATTGTTGCATTTAAAAAGGACCAAATTTTAGTTTTATTTAAAATTAGAAAATAATTTTCAGAAAAAGAAAAATACCTTTAAAAGTGTGATGATGATGATGCATGAGAGGATGCATTAAGTGATGCAAATAAAATGCTAAAAAAGCAGTTTTAAAATTATTTTTAATTATTAAAATGGGAGAAAAATTGATGAAGCAAAAAAATGTAAAAGTATTCAGATTTTAAAAAATAGAAATAATTTGATAATAAAAGAATTTTACACACAGTATAAACATTGGTTATTTTTCATAGAAAAAAATGTATAAGTTGGGGATTTGTAAGATGATATTCAGAGTATCTATTATACGAGGGTGAGTAGAAAAGTAAGGTCTCCTATTTTTTTTTTATAGAAAAACACATTTAATCACAACTTTTTATACATCATTGGAAAGGATGGGACACTTTGCTATTTTTCTACATAGTCGCCTTGATGCTCAATCACTTTTTTCATCCTGTCAACTAACTTTGTAATTCCGGTGTTGTACCACTCTCCCGCCGCCTCTTTGAGCCACTTGTCGACCCACCTGGCGGACACCTTTTCTGTAGCCGAGGGTCTCAGACACAATCTTGTGCACGGAGAAGTGGCTGCAATCTTCATTCAGGCCATCCTCGATCTCTTTAAGGGTTATCTGCCAGTTTACGTGCACCATTTCGTCGATTCGAGCCACGGTTGATTCCGGCAAACTCGGCCGCCCAGACCGCTGTTCATCGTGGACGTTTATCCGCCCCTCGTTAAACTCCCGGCACCATTTCCGCACATTTTGATGTCCATGCACTTCTCACCATACACTTCCACTAACTGACGGTGATTTTCGACCGGAGAATTATTTTTCGCATTTAAAAAGCGTATAACTGAGCGCAACTCGCATTTGGCGGGAGAGCTAAGGGGAAGCTCCATCGCGAACGGCTGCCAGACAGCAACTGAGCGTCCCAAGGTCACCGGGAAGGTTCTAGATGGTAGAGGGGGAACCAAGGTAGGCAGTGGTGTTGTCAGATTTCACCTAGCAACGCGCGTTCGGAAATTATCTCGTAGAAGACCTTACTTTTCTACTCACCCTCGTATCAACACAAGGCAATAAGACCAAATCCAAATAAATAGGGTGTAACATTTCTGTAACAATGCTGTTACCGAAATGTTACACACTATTTATTTATCATTCAGCACTTTTGTCTGAAGATGTAAACAATGCAAAGGTAAGCGTTGATTTAAAAACAAAAAAGATGAGAACTACTGAGAGAGATATTTTATTTCCTATTAAATATCATATCATTATATAATAATATTTTTATATTGTTCTTTCTCTTTTTTCCTTTTTTTTTTGGATGCGAGGTGATCCATGTATAGACTATAGTTAAAAAAGACTTGTGGTAGAATATTACTATCAAGGACACCTTATTGTTTATGCTGCAGGCTAGTGGCCATTACTTGGTTAATGCTTTATATATGTGCATATATTAATAAATATAGGCTTAAATTTATTTTATTTAAGTTAGTTTCAAGTTGGGATAGGATATAGTTGGCTAAGATTCAATTCAGCTGCTTAGTAATGGATTTGAGTGTCAAACATAAGTCCCAAAATTTCTTTATCAACCAGCTTGTGGGTGTTTTACTTGAAAAGTTATTTTATTTTCAATTTGTGTGTGTTTAGCTTTTGTTTTATTAATATATATATATATATATCCATATTGCCATTATCTATTCTGTTTCGTATATTTTAAAAATGTTAATTATAAATAATATTGTAGAGATTTTGGTGATATGGACCCCCCACTTCGTGATTTTCATACATATATTTATTTAGCTTTATACAGCAAAACATAATCACTACTTATGGTTTCGACTTTGACAAAAAGGAACTGCTATAGGGTAAAAAAGGTAAAAATACTAACCCCTTACTTGTAATATTATTTCCCTTTATTAATTTGCTGAAAAAATCTGTAAATACGCTGATCATTTGATAAAATCATTTAATAAAATAGACTTTTAAAATTTCCTCTTTAAGCGGTAAACATATGCGATGATGATTCAAAATACCATTGTGTGCGAAAGATGAAAAGTATTGATTTATCAAAATAATAGTTTTATTAAATAAGCATTTTTTCATAGAAAAAATTAAATATATTATAATAATTAAATTTTTCATATTACAAAATATTTTTGTAAAATATGTTCGTAGGTATTTAATTTTATTTTGATTTTTACAGTGAGAATAGAAAAATATCAAAATAAAAAAATATATATATTGAAACTTCTTTTTTAAAAATTTACAATTTTTAATAAAATTAAACATATACGTATTAATAATAATTTCTTGAATATTGAGCAATCCATATGAATATATTAATTGAAGGGCATATTTTGGATCTAATATAAAACAAACATTTTATTTAATATAAAAATGCCAATATTTCAATAGGCTATACGCCTAACTTCATCAGGGCGTTTCTTGTTTTTTAAACTGCTTTGGATGATCACGCGATGCCTTCACGCGACGATATATAAAATATTTACAACTCTGGGGCTAAAATTTAAATATATACACACAAATATCAATAATAAAAGACTATATACATGATTCATAATAAGTATAAGAATAAGAAAAGAATTTTAAATCGATTTGAACTGTAAATATAACGGAGGGATGTCAATTTTTCTATTAATACTGTTGGTATCTTTCATTGAGGTCCAACTTTCTAAAAATAGTCTTGAGTGTTTATCCTGAATGTTGTTGTATATAATATTTGTATTTTCAAAATTTGGTATATGGTACTGTTTGAGTGCGTGATCTACTAGAAGTGATAATGGGCTATGATTTTTAAAAGCTGTTTTGTGTTGATTTACTCTTTCTTCAAGAGTTTTACCTGTTTCTCCTATGTTATATTTACAGTTCAAATCGATTTAAAATTCTTTTCTTATTCTTATACTTATTATGAATCATGTATATAGTCTATTATTATTGATATTTGTGTGTATATATTTAAATTTTAGCCCCAGAGTTGTAAATATTTTATATATCGTCGCGTGAAGGCATCGCGTGATCATCCGAAGCAGTTTAAAAACAAGAAACGCCCTGATGAAGTTAGGCGTATAGCCTATTGAAATATTGGCATTTTTATATTAAATAAAATGTTTGTTTTATATTAGATCCAAAATATGCCCTTCAATTAATTAATTAATAATAATATTAATATTATTATTAATATTATAAATAAATAATATATATAAAAATGAATGTATGTGTGTGTGTGGTCTGTTTGTCCTTTATGCCTGACCAAATCACTCATTGGAACGCCATGAAACTTTGGGAAGTTATTTAGTATAGTACTGGGAAGGTTTCTAGCAAATAAATTTTTTGAAATAACTTTTCGCTTTAAAATAATCAAGATAAATATTCTAATTTATCTGTTATAATTCAACAATCAGGAAAATTCAGGATGACACGGCAATTTATTTGAGACAAAAATAATGATACAATTCCAAGGCAAGATACTATTCCTTTAACTTCCAATTACCGAGGGAACCAATTAATATTGATTTTATTCAACTTATCGAGTATTTTTCAAGGGACGGGGAAAAAATGATTCGTTAGACAAACCTTTACTCGGGTAAAACCCTGGCGAAGCCAGGTACGTCCATACAAGAATAATGATACAATTCCAAGGCAAGATACTATTCCTTTAACTTCCAATTACCGAGGGAACCAATTAATATTGATTTTATTCAACTTATCGAGTATTTTTCAAGGGACGGGGGGGGGGGGGGGGGAATGTTCACTTTATCGAGAGATTCGTTAGACAAACCTTTACTCGGTACGTCCGCTAGTAAATAATATTATACATCTCGAATCTAATAAAACTTTTCAATTTTAACAAAAACACTTTAAAAACCTCATTACACCTTATAAATCAACAAAAGCAATTGTCACATAAAAAGACTAACTTCAGGAAGGCACAGGATTTTTATTTTTTTTTTTTTTGTGGCAAGAAAAATTTAAAATTTATAATTGCCAGAGAGGTAAGTTACATGGTAAAAAAAATAAAACTGATAATCAGCTTTAATAAAATAATAAATATTTCTCTGCATAGCTCCTTTCATTTTTGCTACAGCGTGAATCTGACATGCTTTTATCAAAGATTTCCTTAGAGACTTGGTGGTTTGTCCTTATTAGCTTTGCGTCCTTTTTCTTGCGGCGTGAAGAGGTCTTTGAGGCGTGTAGTCAATCGCAAAAAAAAAAAAAATGCATAGTCCACAACACCCATATCTTCTAGGTCTGCTTGGAAATCTTCATTTTTCTTGTTTGATCTCAATTAAAGTCACATGTAGAATGACAAATTTCAGAATAACATGCACCTTATTTAAGGCAAGACAAATTAAAATGATAAAATACCAGAGAGGCAAAGAGGCAAGTTCGCAGAGTTGAAAATATATATCAATGATAAAACTTGTTATACGAGATAGTTTGGCTCATCAGTGAAGAACCCTCTTAGCTGTTACACAATATTGATCTCTAAACTGTACTGCTATTGTATTGAATTGTTTTTCTACCCTGTTGGTACTAATGAAGGCAGCTTAGGGGTGCTTAGGAAACAAAGACATCAGCTTAGAGACCTGCAGATTCCCTGAAAATTTTAAGCTCCCCATATTGAAAAAGCAAAAATTCATCTATTTTAATCATTCTCATTAACATATTTGAGCAACTTTTTTCACTTTTGATATCAATTGCTTCTTTTTAATCACAAAATTAAATTCGAAATTGATTCTGTCAACCAATTTCCTAGACTGCAGTGTTAGATATATAGGAGAGATAGAAAATGTGTGGGCGTGATAATCAGTCAAATAAATGAATCAATGGTGACAATAGTTCCCTAGTTTATCAGCACATCATAAACACCACCATTTCTTTAGAACCAACAAGATAAAGAAACAATTCAAATTAATATCAAACAGCAAAGATTTATACTGGAGGCATTTGGTTTTTACCAAAAGACACCAATCAATCAATGTATATAAATGCCTAATTTTTATGACAACTCCAAACCTATATATGAATCATATTGAAAATAATAATGTATTAAGAATTAATCTTCCTGTAGAATGGCAGGAAGACCTGAAAGTTTGTGAGAAGCGATATATATTAAAGTATCCACAAGAAATCCCTAGATAATTCTTATTTCCAACAGATCATATGACACCAAGAATTATGATTTTTGAATTTAAGCCTTTTTAATATGATCAGAATATATAACACCACATGCCCATTTGTGGTCTTAACATGTTTAGGTGACCTCTGACACGTCTGGGTCGTGTTTTTATTATTAGTGTTGTTCCCTGTATATGAGGAGCATTGACTCATCTCGTGATTTTCCACTTTGTTTTCTCCTATTTCGAGATTTTCATCCTATGGGTTTGGAATTGGATAGAATATATATTTTATTTAAATTCCTGTTGGAAAGTTGAAAATTTATGGTTTCAGACTTTTAGCATTTTTCAGTACCACCACAGGAAATCTGAAGTATTTCACCCTATTACACTTGTTTCTTTCCTCAATATTGGGGAGGTAAAATTGTTACCGCAACTCTAGTAAGAATCGAGGGGGGTGAGATGTGCTCTAAAAGAATGTAGGTGATGAGAAGAGGATAAATAAGGAAGTGCTACTGGCGCCTGTGAGAGTGGCATCGCGGTAGGATGGAATAAGCGAGCGGCAGAATAAAAGGTTGGGGAACTGACAGCGCGGGAGGAGTGAACGCAGGATTAAGGAGGAATATGACAATCTGTTGATAAGAGCTTTCAATAAGGCGCCTGGGTGTTCCAGGACAAATATCACTGTGGATAACAGCTGTTTCCCTGACCGCAGAGGTACCCTAAAGTTTTCCGGGCCATGTTGGCGAATGAAGTGTATAGAGTGGGTTACTCTATGGAAGGTGGACATTGGATTAGTGTGTCAGTCCACAGCAGCTGCGGATTAGCCTACAAGTATGTGTTTTCCAGGCTGGATGTGGGCTGTATTTGGAGCGGGACGCTTCACAAAAGTGACCTCCATGGCGCCAAGGATCCTTCAGATGGTGGAGGTTGGAGGCAAGAGTCCGCCTATTGTATTCCTTCCAGTTCATATCACTCTATTAAAACCCTATTTCTGGCTGCATCCTTTCACGAACAAGAACCAAAAGCGTTAGCACAGATTGAGAGTCAAAAGGAGCCCGAATGTAGTTCTGCAAACAAGAATTTATCCTTGACTTAGTGTTTTGCTTTATGAAGACTGGCAAGCCTCATGTGTTTGGAGAGTCTTTAAAAAATTAAAAAACTTACGAATGCCTGTAGGAGAGAACTGCGCTGCTCAGGCATGAACAGATTTTTAGGAGGGCAGTGATACAGCGATACCAGAAGAATTCAGCATAGTAGCAAATCGGGGTAGAGCAAGTGCTTGCCAGGAACATCTAAGATGGTGAGGGTGGGATAAATAAGGAAGTGCTGATGATGCAATTCGAGGAGGCACCACAGCAGGATGGAATAAGCCTGTGGCAGAGGACAAAAGTGCAGGAAGAGTGACTGCTGGATAAAGGAGAAAAAGGAGTCTGTTGATGGGAATATGACAGCAAGGAGTCTTCTAGGAAGGCACAAGAATGTCCTTAATGGATATCCCAGTGAATAGGAGTTGTTGGCCTGACAGGAGGTGCCCTGGACTATACATACAAAATTACTTTGTGGAGAGTGGACACCGAATGAGTGTGTCCTGTCTACAGTGGCATCAGAATAGACTACAAGTTGGTGCTGTCCAGGCAGGACATGGACTGTATATGGAGTGGGAAGCTTCGTAAGAGTGACCATCACGCCACCAAGTATCCTTCTGAGGGAAGAGGTTGGAGGCAAGTCCCACTTACAATGTATTTCTTCCAGTTCATATCCTTCTAATAAAGCTCAAGCTCCATCCTTTCAAGAACTCATATGTTATCTTCGTACCATCTTGATCAAGTACATGAACTGTTTTGGGATACTGAGGTAAAAATATGTTGCATTTCAAACTATTTTGACTTTTTTCTGATATTCCTCATTCTTCTCTTGTTTACTGTATTTTTAAGATATAAAATTTTGTCTTTTGAACTGACTAGTTATATAGTTCAACAACACACACAAGTTTTCAGTTAAGATACACCTCATTAGGGCTTGCCCCAATAGTAAATATACAGAACAGAGGTGAAAGGCTATGATCTCTTCCCTTCTTCATTTGGCTCTTTATTGATAATACCAATATATATTTTAAAATACATATATTCTCTCCACCCTCAAATATGTATGAACAAAACATTTTCTAAATTAACATTTGGGATGATTAACATCATATTAATGATTTTTAGTTAGCTTAATTCCTCAAGTTTAAGGATATAAATATTTTTGAATCTTCCTATAATATTGCAATAAATTCTCATTTTCTGTATTTGAGAGATGAAAATATCTTCCCCAGAAAAACTAATCTTTGAAAATGTATATATAAAAATATTTGAGGTCTCAAATATTTTCCTATAATTTTTTATAAAATCAATCATTAGCCCTAATTTGATATGTAAAAAAAAATAATAATAATAATTTGGCGCAGGATGGCTCATTTTAGACAATATGTTCACCTAAGCATAGTCTACTTCTTTTAGGTCATATTTTTTGTATTTGATGATTTTCTCTGTCTTTGCTGTCTCTCTTGCATAAAGTGAAGCATATTTTGTGTTTCTCTTATAAAACCCCTATAAAATTCAGGAAATCTTAAGATTGCTGCAAACTATTCAACAATGATTGTTATAATTTAATATTTCCAAGAATTTCTTAGATCCAAATAAGTCTCTTTCATTTTGACTGAATTGGCAACAGGTATAGAACAAACTAACAAACAAGCCTTCAATCAGAATCAATTGTCTATACTGTGTAAAGCTCTAAATAATTTACAGATTATTGAAAGCACTTTCTATATATATATCATTGAAATAACCTATTGTTACGTTGTACCCAGACGTCGTTTGTGTACTTTGTCTACTCAGGATGCTACAAAGACACACATGTGAGTTCGAAGGGATTGAGCTAAAGTTAGCGCTTTATTGTATCTCACTTAACAGAAGGAATACAACAGTGGGACTTGCCTTCGGACCTCCCCGTCAGAAGAATCCTTGGCGCCGTGGATGTCCTCTTGTGAAGCGTTCCACTCCACACTATACACATGCAGCCTGGCCCACACCGCCTTGTAGGTCACTCCGATGTCAGTCTCTCCTGGCACCACCTTGTAGGATCATCCACATGCCCAGAGGCAAGTCGCCACGTCTTCTCCTTGCCGCAGATGTAACCAGACTCAGTTCTCCTCCACACAGGAATGCTGTTTTTAGCGCCTGCCACATGGCAGCGGGGGCCGCTAGAGTCCACCCCTTTTTCCCAAGTTTACTCTGGTATCTTGGCCTTGTGATCCATGTAACAAATTATATATTCAGGGTCTTCAGTAAAATATTATAAGAAAATTTCTCCCTTTTAAAATAGACAGTGATTTTAGTTTCTAGTAATAGTCCTTTAATAAGATAACTCCTTTGATTTAATCTTTACCCTAAAAATTTGTGCTGCTTCTTTTGATAGCCCTAAATCCCTAAATTGATCATTTAACTACGCTTGGTTTAAAATTATGGAATGTCATCTTCATTTTGATTAACTTCAGGTATTTTAATTGTTCATCTGCACATATGTTATATAAAAATGCAATATGCTTATAATCCTTTTCAAGAAATATTTTTATGATAAGGCACAATTTGGATTATAGATTATAACTACAAGAAAATAAGACCAAATCCAAATAAATTAATGGTGTGGGACATTTTGGTAACAATGTTGTTACCGAAACATCAAACACTATTAATTTATTTGGGCTTATTTTATTGTAGATTAAATTCTTGTTAAAATAGGAGTAATCGCAGGATATCATTATTAAAAAAAACAAAAGTGAACACGACGAGTTTCTCCATTTAAAAGGCTGAGAGCTTTCGGACAATAACGTCCTTCAAGGCTATTATGCAAATACATTAAACTAGGAAAGAAATGAGATATATGTAGAGATTTGCATGAATAGAAATATTTTAAAAGAATTAATAATCATTATTTTAATTTTAGCTGAAAAATAATTTCATACAGATTATTTGTTTAAAAAAGGATGAATAATAGAAATCTGGAGAAAGGCAGAAATTATGTGTTTTCAAACACAGAAGAAAGAAGGAAGTTTTGTGCATTGGGAGGTGGAATATCTATGGGTGGGAAACAGATTTGGTGCTATTCTGATTAAAGATGTGTGGGCACAGGGAAGGGAGGTCAATTTTTAGGTTGGTACTATTGAGTCTGTTTGAGGCTAGGAAGAAGTTTTGTTGTTTGTTTTTTATAATGAGCTATGGCTGGATGTAAGTTAAATGTGTGGCCTGTACTGTGGATATGCTGGTAGATTTGGGATTGAATGTTTCTATTGTTGATACATCTTTGATGTTCGGTTAGGTGGATGCAGATTGAGTGGCCAGTTTTGCCAGCACTGAGACATTACAGTTATTGCATTTTACTGAGTATATGGAATCAGTTTGCAGGATTGGATCATGAAGGCATTTTTTACTGATAGGGTTTTCAAGTCTATGGCATGTTTGGGGTATTAAAATATGCAGATATGCCATGCTTTCTGAGATTTTTAGCTATTATAATGTTGATAGAGCTATTATAATGTTGATTGGATTGAGCCGATAGACCTGTATATATGGGGGCGGCAGGGAAAATTTAGGTTGTAGGTGTATCTATGGATGAAGTGCCAAGGGTAACCTATGGCCATTAAATAGTTATATACATTGCTTTTTTCAATGGATTTGAAAATGGAGAGAGAACAACGTATGCATAGATGCTTTGTGTGTTTTTATTGTATTTATTTTGTGACTGATAGAACTTGAAGTGAAATGAATGTATGCTGACTGTGTGCGTGTGTGTTTTTTTTAATAGTAAACTGTGTAGTGGTATCTGGATATAGATCTTATGATAAGTATGTCCATAAATGGAATAGTGTTGTGCTGTTCAGGTTCTGCAGTGAAAGAAATGTCCGGGTGATAATTTTGTAATGAGTGCAAATATATGGGTTTATCTGTTTTTAAAACATATGCAAAATATGTTATCTATATATCTTCTCTATGTGACTGTGATTAAAATGTAGGATTCATTCCCCCAGCTCTTTGTACAAAAGACCTCGTCCATAATCCCTTTTCAGAAAAAAATAATCCATAGAACCCACTTTCAACTACTTAAAGCACATATACAAGGCTGCCATTCCATGATTCGATTCTTATCCAAGACGGTCAATGGGTAAATTGCCCTCACTTTATCCTCTATGTCCCTTTTCAGAGCTCACTGATATTATCATCTCAGTCACTAGAGAAGTTATATAGAAAAATACTAGATGGAAATTTTGCCGGGAGGAAATTGATCTAAAGAGACAAGGGTCGTCTCTCTCATCAAAATAGACGTCTAAAACCAGACGCCATCTATTGACCATCGCTGCAACTAGCGGCCTCGGGTCGGTGACCCGACACCACAACACCAGCTTTGGCAAACTGAAAAGCGTCCACCATGGTTTCGGGGTAATAGCCCTCGTCAGTCTAGGGCGGACGATATGGCCCAGCCACTTTGCCAGCTAAACACCTCTTTGGCGGATTGACAAGATTCCTTCAGATCCTGTGTGGATCTCATGGAATAAAGTCCGCCCTAGATGAGGGCCATTAGCCCGAAACCATGGTCTCTAGGTGGACGCTTTTCAGTTTGCCAAAGCTGGTGTTGTGGCTTTGTCACCGACCCGAGGCCGCTAGTTGCGGCGACGGCCAATAGATGGCGTCTGGTTTTAGAAGTCTATTTTGACGGGAGAGGCGACCCTTGTCTCTTTAGAAAAATACTGTAATCCAAAACAGGCACAACTAAAAACTTCTTCACTGGGTGCGGAAATATAACTTTCCCAAATTACTTCTGACCAAGAACTGTTCAAATATTTTCAACCTTTCCAATACCAACTCACACCTTCTGAATCAGCAAACCTATCCAAAGGATTTAAATATAGAATATCAGGAAAATCTTATCTATTTAGAAGAGTTGCCATTATTGAATCAGCCATCTACAACTTTAGTCCTAAAGAAAAATCCTCCATCCGACACCATATCCTCCATTCTACAAAAATCTGTATATTGACAACTGAACCCAAAAAAAACTCAGAATCATCAACCATTTGAAGAGAAAAGATCTGGTGATTTCTCATTTGGACAAGGGGTTTCATATTGTGCTTCTGAACCACGCGGATTACCAGGCTAATCCTGGATGATACCACTACTTTTTTCCCCATGACAGTATCTGACAAAAACTGAATTCATGCAAAATTCAAGCTCTTTTATGGCTCCCTCAAAAAAACCAACTCGTAACCCTGGAGAAATTCAAGCAATTTACCTCAAACTCTATGTTACCAATTATATACAGCCTTCCGAAGATCCACAAACCTTCTTTCCCTCTTAGACAAATTATCACATAGTACTTATCCCCAGCTTACCCACTTGCCAAATTCCTAACATCTTATCTCTCTCTCTTAATTCAGGAACATAAGAACTTTAATCAATATCTAGCATACCCTCCTTCTTAACAGAACTTTCTAAGCCGAATCATAAAACTCTGCAAATTATGCCTCCAAATGAGCCCCTACTCCTTTGGCAATGAATTTTTCCAACAAGTAAAGAACTTCCCTATGGGTAGCCCCTTATCCACTGTGCTGGCTGAGGTTGTTATGACAGGTTTGTATGAGTGGATCAACCAATGGCACAAGGAGAATATAGTCACATTGAGAAGATATCTAGATGACATACTTTGCGTGTTTTAAAAACAGAGGAACCCATATATTGCACTCATTACAGAATGATCACCCTGAAATTTTTTTCATGGCAAAACCTGAACAGCACAACCCTATTCCATTTCTGGACATACTTATCAGATCTATATCCAGATACCAATACATATTTTAACTTTAAAAAACACAGCCACTGCATACATCCATTTCAAGTTGCCCTATCAGTCACAAAATAAATACAATGAAAACACTGAAATTGTTTTAAATCCATTGAAAAAAAAAGCAATTTATATAACCATTTAATGGCCATAGGTTACCCTAGGCACTTCATCCATAGATACACGTACAACCCAAATATTCCCTGCCGCCCCCATATATACATGTCTATCTGCTCAATTCCATATTCCTCTATCAACATTATAATAGCTAAAACTCTCAGAAAGCATGGCATATGTGTAGAAAATCCATCAGTAAAAATTGCCTTCATTATCCAATCCTTCAAACTGACTCCATATACTCAGTAAAATGCAATAACTGTAATGTCTCATATGCTGGCAAAACTGGCCACTAAATCTCCATTCACCTAACAGAACATCAAAGATATATCAACAATAGAGACATCCGATCCCAAATCTATCAGCATATCCACAGTATAGGCCATCATTTTACTTACACCAAGCCATAGCTCATTTTACAAACATTAAAAACAAATAACAGCACATCTCCCTAGAAGCATTCATCTCAATCAGACTCAATAGTATCAACTAAAAATTGACCTCCCTTCACAGTACTTATACATCTTTAATCAAAACAGCACCCAATCTGTTTCCCACCCATAGACATTTGGCCTCCAAATTCCCAAAGACTTCCGCGCCTTTATTCTGCGTTTCTTTTTGCTATTAAAGTCTGATTCTGCCAACATGAAAATAAAAATCTTCATGATGCTTTTTAAATTCTTGTCAAATTACACAGGTCTACAAAACTCAAAGTAGTTGTACCTTATAGCATATATATATCGGGATTCAGAAAAAAAACTCTGAGAGATATTTGATGCACAGGGATATTTATCACTGTGCATCAAATATCTCTCAGAGTTTTTTTTCTGAATCCCAATATATATATGCTATAAGGTACAACTACTTTGAGTTTTGTAGACCTGTGTTATTGGTATACCATACAATATGCCTTTGATAAGTCCACACAAAATATGGTGAATCATCTTTTATCTTGATCACCTAAAGTCATACCAAAATATTTTATAGCATCATTTTACCTTTGGGTTGATACATTTCCTTTATTTGGATGTTGTAAATTTTTCACAAATGTAGCAGAGCATTTCTGGATTACCTTTACATTTATGCAGCATTATATTTATATTTGATTTCAAAATATTTTTATAAATTCAATTGCCACTATCGATAAAATTTGTAACAAATAAATTTACTGGCAATGTATTTCTTTTCAATAATATCATCTGTGCTGGGAACATTGCATGTTTTCCCACGTGCCGCGGCGGAGCGTGACCGGGCCTGCACGGGTGAGTAGTTGTTGTTTTGAACTTTGTATGGATGGACATTAAAACATGGTGGCAGCGATAACTGGATAAAATAAGAACCCGTATATTGCAAAATATCGATTTTTGTGTACCTTGGAAGATAATTCAACATGGCTCAGATTCAACCTCCAGAAACTTTCGAATTCTCGACTCCCAATGAATGGCCCAAATGGAGGAAGAGATTCGAACGATACCTCGTGGTCAGTGGAATGAAGAAGAAAGAGGAGGCGGACAAGATCGATTTGTTCATGTACTTGATGGCTGACCGCACGGATGATATATTCAGGACCTTCAAGTTCGAAAAGGAGGAAGAGGCAACGAAAATTGATTCCATCCTCAAGGCGTTCGACAGCCACTTCTGTGTCAGAAAGAATATTATCTAAGAACGTGCAAAATTTAATTCAAGAATCCAAGAGGATCGGGAGCCAGTGGACGAATTCATCACTTCATTGTACAAATTGGCTGATAGTTGCGAATTTGAGGGTCTTCATGAGCAGTTGATCCGTGACCGAATAGTGGTTGGAGTGAGGGACAAAGCTTTATCTGAAAGAATGCAGTTGGACAGCGAACTGACTTTGGAAAAGGCGGTGAAAATGGTTCGACAGCAGGAAGCCGTTCGACAGCAGCAAGTCGACCTGCAGCGTTCCTCAACAAGCAAAAGGTCAATCAGGTGAAGTTCAACTCGAAGAAACAATCACCGAAACAACAACAGCAGCCTTCGAGGAAGAAGGAGAAGTCAGCCAAAACAAGATCACGATGTCCAAAATGCGGAGGTTTCACCCACAGGGAAGGACAGGCTTGCCGTGCTGAAGGACAAAGATGTAACCTATGTTCAAAAACTGGCCATTTTGCAAATTGCTGCCCAGATAAGCAGGCGAAGACTGCGGAAGTCAAAGCTGTTTCTGAACTTGATGAAGAAAAATGGGTTTTCTCCTGGAGGTCTCAGCTGTGGAGGATTCATCTAATCTCGATGATGATGAAAGCGAGTGCAGGAGGCGATGGACAGCAGAAATCCAAGTGAACGGGAAACAGGTGAAGTTCAAGCTCGACTCCCAGGCGGATTTTACATGTGTTCCTCTGTGTCTCTTCAAGAAGATAATGGGACAGCAACGACTAGTGGAAAGTGATATCAACATTAGAGCTGCTGAATTTTCCGAACTTCAGACTGTGGGTATGTTTATATCAATGCTGTGAAATGGCAATTATGAAATCAAGGAGAAGATTTATGTCATTCGTCGTTTGAGTGAACCTCTTCTGAGTTGCCGGGCATGTGAGCTCTTGAACTTGGCGAGGCGGATTGAAGTGGTTGCGACGAGAATTAACCCGATCAAGGAATTCCCTGAAGTATTTGAAGGACTGGGACAGATCGAAAACCTTACGAAATCAAATTGAAACCCGGAGCAAAACCATATGCTGTGCATACTCCTCGACGGGTACCAATACCTTTGATGGAAAAGCTCAAAACAAGATTGGAAGAGCTCGACAAAGACGATATCTTGACGAAGATTTTTGAAGCTCAACAAGAAGATACGACCCTGAAAGCAGTAGTCAACTACCTTGAGCAAGGCTGGCCAGATAAGAAGATGTCACAGGCTCTGCTCTCTTATTGGCATGTCAAGGATGAACTTGGCGTTCAAAATGGACTACTGATGCGTAGCTGTCATCTTGTTATTCCAGCAAGTATGAAACTGGAGATCCTAGATAAGTTGCACGCTGGGCACTTAGGGATTACAAAAACAAGACTTCGCGCACGTGAGACGGTATGGTGGCCTGGAATTTCAGAAGAGATCGCGGAAACGGTCAGAAAGTGCAGTGTCTGTATCCAGGAAGCCGTCTCAAAACATGAACCTTTGATACCAACCAACTTTCCTACACGACCGTGGCAAAAGATTGGAATGGATTTGTTCAAGTTCGAGAATAAGTGGTATCTAGTCGTCATTGACTATTATTCTCGCTTTCCTGAAATAATTCAGCTGGATCGGCTCACAGCCAATGTGGTGGTGCGTAGTTGCAAATCCATATTTGCCCGACATGGAATACCAGAATAATGGGACACAATTTGAAGCTGCTCATGAATTTGAAAATTTTGCAAGGCAGTACGGATTCACACATGTCACTTCAAGTCCTCGATTCCCGCAGAGCAATGGGATGGCAGAAGCAGGTGTGAAAATTGCTAAGTTGATCCTCAAGAAAAATCAAGACCCATCACTTGGACTCCTGGAGTATCGATCGACCCCTTTGGAGAACGGTTACAGCCCTGCTGAGCTTCTCATGGGACGTAAACTCCGAACGACCTTGCCAATTGCACCAGAGAATCTTAATCCACGGTTGGTGGACTCTCAGACCCTGAAAAGAAAGGAGGGGAGAAGGAGAAAGGATATGAAATCCAGATATGATCGACGCTGCGGAGCTACGGACATGGAGGAGCTATCCGAAGGTGACACGGTTTGGATTACAGATATGCGAATCTGGGGGATTGTAAAGCAGAAAGCATCGACACCAAGGTCATATATGGTTGATACTCCAGTTGGGACTGTACGTCAAAACAGGTTCCATCTACGAAAAGGAGATACAGTACAATATCCAGCCGACCCATCGACGCCGACCTCTTTGGGGGAGGAACTGGTTGAAAATGAAAAGACCCCAGTTGTGAATTATCCCTCTAACCACTCAGAAGACGGCCAGATAAGAACCTGGAGTGGAGAATTGTTAAACCCATGGATCACCTTCATTATTAATTATATTATGCATTTAAAGTTTGTAATGTATATATATTTCAAATCTTAAAAAGGGGGATGTGCTGGGAACATTGTATGTTTTCCCATGTGCCGCGGCGGAGCGTGACCGGGCCTGCACGGGTGAGTAGTTGTTTTGAACTTTGTATGGATGGACATTAAAACATCATCAAATATTATTTCTACAGACTTTATTGCAATGATCAAAGTTATTGATTGAAAAAAGATATAGCCATAGCCTACACGGATGGCTCCTTTCACGAAACTTTAAATAATAGAGGAGGAGGCATAGTACTAACTATTACCAGATAATACCGAAACAACCAGAAATATCAGTGCAGGAAAATATCTTCGAACTATACTGCTGAATTATTAACCATCAAAGAAAGTCTGAACCTCTATATTTCCTCAGAAGAAAATAAAACCTGAGGAATTATTATCTTAACAGACTCTAAATCATCCCTACAGACAATAGAGAAGGGAAAAATAGACCAAATACATATCCTAAGCCGACTTGACACAATGGGCAAAAGATGTACCGTGCAATGGATACCAGCCCATGTTGGAATAGGGGGCAATGAATGGGCTGATGGCCTAGCGAAGGAAGGACGAAACCAGGCACTGGAAACCAGTTTAATAACATTGAAAGACACAAATGCAATAGCAAAACTCATTACAAAAACTAAAATACCCTAGCCCATATGCAACCTCAACATTAAAAGAGAATTAACAATTTCAAGAATCCGAACAGGAAATTTTAAAGGAATGAAGATAAACCCAGACATAACTAGATCCTACAGGAACTGCAATAACTGTCACAACACTCAACTCACCCCGGACCATATATACAGTTACCCGGCCATGCCGGCCTTGCAGCCCTCTATATGGCAGACATCAATCCAGAAGAGGACATATATATGGACAAGGCACCTCAGTTGGCCGGTATTGTGATCACGGTGCACAGGGATCACAGGGTGCATGGACCGATCTGATCTGCTCTATGGACAAGACACCACCACTACCATTGAATGAGAGGGCTTGGCTCATCAGTAGTGAACCCTCTCTGCAGTTGCGCCAAATTAATCTCTAGACCATTCTACTATTGTATTGAATTGGTTTGAGATATACACACATAGATGATATTTATAGGCCAGCAGCTGTGTTGCCTTTCCTGGAACTCATGTGAAAATCATACTGAATCATCTTCCATCTCCTCTCACCTCATTTTGTTACTTATTTTTCTTGCATTTAATTGCTTTTTACAACATGGTTTCTATTTCATCCACTCGTTAAAAATAACCTTTTTTGGATGATTCTTCAACAACTGAAAGTGTTCTTTTCGATTCTGGTATTAGTTTCCAAGCTACCAAAATTTACAAATTTGAAGAGTCAAGGGAACATCCTTGAAGAGCCAGACATTTTCTTATTTTCACGGATAGATTCTGCACAATTTTCATCCTTATTGAAGACCTTTATAGAACACAGAGTTACCTAACTGGGACTATTATGCCAAACTGACAAGTAATGCCACAGGAACTGAAAAAAAACACAAATTTTGGTGGGGGCAAACTCTTGCCTTAAGAAAGAAAAAGGTGCCTGCACTCTGTTGGATGGACAAGTGTGTGATCCAGCTTTCCCCTTTAACACAGCTAGTCACCAGGAAAACTAGATGTGGTTCAGAAGAAATTAAAAAGTCAACTGCCATTATAGACAACACTTCAAATATGGGAGGTATGGCTGTTGCCTACCACTATTCTGCAACATAAAACTTTCTCAGAAAAAACAAAATAAAAAAAAATATTTTTGGGGGGGGGTCTAGAAATAGCTACTGTCAAAACACTCAAACATTATATACAGCCAAAACATGAAAAAATAAAGGCCAATCAGCCATGAAGAATATTGCGAAAGTTGGTGGAAGAGTTTTTGGAACCTTGGCAGAATGAATGCCCAATACATATCAAAGCTTCAACTTCAGTAAGAGAGCTTGGAAAGAATGGACAATGGGTTCAACAATGCTAATATCAGACTGCCAGACGGTAAGTTCTGTTCTTCCCAATTCACACCTGGTGGAAGAAAAAAACAGGTTTTTATTGTGAAACCTGTAGCTGTTTCACTTTAAGGACAATAGAAATATAAGTAAATACATGCATCAAGCATTGCTCTTTGGCAAACAAATTGCAAAAGACCTGCAAGGGGTATAATTTAGACATGAGACATTGGTCTGCCATCTGAATATAAGACATGAAGCTATTTATAGTGCAATTGTTATCAAATATGAAGCAGAAAAAATAGATATATATATCTTGCTATAAATGGTCACAACTTTTATATATTGTAACATTTAATTCATTTATCACTGAATTATTTATTTTATAATCCATTTATTTAATTACTAAGCAAAACATTAATAGCTGCCTCTTTACTTATGTAAAATACTTTTTTAATCTTTTTAGATTTTTATGAAAAGACAAAATGTTTATTTACTTAATTACCTTATATCTGGTGGAGATGTTGCATGCATTCCACTGAAAAGTGGGCAACCGAATAAAAATCTGAAGACTACAAGGTTTACTGCTGATTGAAGCAAAAGAAGAAATCATGTCAGTGAAAAACCAAGCAAGGACAATACATGAGGACTTCTATCGCCTGCCTACAACTATTAAGGAGCCCACCTACTTTTACGGGTAAATTCTCTGATTACCTTCTGCAAGATTTTTATTGAGTAGCCAACACACAATGGTTGGGATGACTCTGTGTGTCTTGCAAATGATATTTTATTTTTAGATGGCACTGTTAAATGCTGGTTGGAGAATGTTGAAGAATAAACATTACAGAACAAATTCAATAGTAATTTTTGTGAAATGTTTGGTGATAATTAACAATCTATCTAGAAGGCAGAGCCAAACAGAAAACTTGTGTCCAAGGAAATCAAGGAGTCAGCATATTCCTATATTCAGAACATACTTAACCTGTCACCAAGTAAATCTTGAAAAGGGGGGGAAAAGAATATAGTTGCACACCCCATTAAAAGTGTGGCAGAAAAATATATAAAGCACTCCTATTGAATTTGACACAGTCGACAAGTTTGGCAGACAATGTCATAGAATTGAGGCATTAAAAACAAGACCAGAAGGCAATTTGAAAGACTTACAAATGCCGTTCTGATATCTGAGGATTGCAGCATAGATATTGAAAGCAGAATTTGGAGAGTGGTAAAAGAAGAGATCAGCAATGTTATATCTAGCATGTATCTTCCTGTGCCTCCAAACAACTAGAGGAGGAGGTTTCCCAAAGAGCAGCAAGAACAGTAGCATCAATTCTCAAACATCTGAAGGTTCCAACAAGTGGCTATAAAACAGTGCGAAGCAGAGAGAGTGAAAAGAGAGTTCAAACTGTGATTGGAAAGAAAAACAGATCAATACCATATGAATGATAATATTCCAATCTGTTTTCACTGCAAATGAATGGACATGTAGTACATTATTGTGGGCAATGTTGCCAGCAGACTACAAAAATAAAGAATCCGGCCCAATATTATAACAAAGGTCAAACCTACTATAATAGAGATAATTTTTACACTCCCAGATCTGAAGTCGAAGAAAATACCAGCTTTGTTAACAACTGATGCAATCCCAGAGGTCCATCTTCATATCCAGTCTATGGAAAGTTTGAAAAATAAAGACTCCAGTCCCTGTTGTCCAGCAGATGTGCCAGATGCTCTCCTAGGCTTATTGGTCAGAAAAACTATGTGACGAAACCCCTAAAGGAGGTGCGATTGCTAGAGGCATAAACCCTCCATATCCAAACACAGACCTCGATTGTAATTACCTTAACATAATCAATAATAGTCTCAATGTTAGGGATTTGGTTAAAAGTGGCGTATCATATTCAGTGATATCTGATGCATTTCTTTGAAAATTAAACATTTTGATATTTGAAGCGCTGAGTATAACTTTGAAAGTCACAAACAACCAATTTGTTATTCCCAACAGTATATGTACCATAGAACTTGAATTTAATAACTTACTAAAACCATTCAAATTTCTGTTGCTTCCTAACTGTAGTTAAGAGGTTATTCTAGAGTGGAAATTCTAGGAAAGTTTGAGGGCAATTATTGACACCATGGCCAGTCTGAAATATTTGTTTCAGAGACAAAGAACTTAGATAAATTTATAGAACCTGCCATCAAATATTACCATATATCCCCATCTAAGTCAAGTAAAATGATCTGTTTCACATCAGAAATCACAGGTATCAAAATTGCCAAGGGCTCTAAGAAATCACAATTTTGGAAAAAATTACTATAATCTCAGTTTCCCACAATAAAGTATTACCTAGCACTTAGGCTACTTCTGGCCACTAATTGCAGCACGCAACCCAACTTGATTCCCTCTGGAATGAATGTTGCTCACATCTCTGAAATTGATGACCACACTATTTGTAAAAATTATGATTCCCTATATCCTCCTGAAACTCCAACTTATGATCCACCCAATATCGAGATAGATATCAAATTGTGTATCACACTAGAACATTCACTCAAGGGAGAGAGAGAAAAACAAGAAATATTAAAACTTGCAAATGACTATGCCAAAATTTTTAACTAAGTCACTGGCAACAACAAATTAAGCATCATATTTTTACAGGAAACTGCAACAACCATGCAAATGCCTTATCGAGTATCTAGAGTCAAACATAAGCTCATTCAGGATGAGGTTGACAAGATACTAGATGTAGACATCATCTAGCCATCAGGGAGCCCATGGGCTCTTCTAGTCATTCTAGTAAAGAAAGATGTTTTCTGGAGATTTTGTGCTGATTATAGAGGTTCGAACAAAGTCACCAAGAAGGATGTGTACCCCCTTCCTCAAATTGATGATGCATTAGACAGTTTAAGAGGTAAAAAATCATACACACTGGTGGACCTGAAATCAGGTTTCTGTCAAATTGAAATAGACAAGGAGGACAGAGAGAAAACTGCATTTGTCATGCCAGATGGTCTATTTCAAATCAAGATAATGCTGTTTGGAATTTTTAACGCACCCAGGACCTTTAAAAGAATGATAGACAGGGGACTAAGGTGGATAACATGCTCAAGCTACCTGTTGCCTATTCCATAGCTTCTTTTCAAGTGTTTTCAAGGTGATATTTTTTTTCATTTATTATTTTGTCTGATGGTGACAATGTTGTTGCCGAAACGTCACACACTAATAAATTTTTTGGATTAGGTCTTATTTTATTTTATTATAATCTATAATCCAAATTGTGCCTTATCAAAAATAAAAATAGTATAAGCAGGTAGATAAACTACACAATCATTCCCATAGAGCTGAAACATAAATAATTAATGATATGCCAATTTTTTAATATTATATAGACTAATAATCTCTCATTAAGAAATAATAATTCCTTTAAAATAGTTCATTCACTCCAAAAGTTGATTATTTTCTACTTATGAATGGAAAGTTTAAACAGATAATTTCCAGAAGTAAATTGGCATCCAACCATATTAGTTTTAAATAAACAATTATTAATCATAAAAAAGGCATCACCTTATCGTGCAACTTAAAGTTGCTGATGGCTTGCGCCATCTATCGGAATAAATATCAACTATTCTCGTTGATTTTTAATTATTCCAGTTGATATTTATTCCGATAGATGGCGCAAGCCATCAGCACCTTTCAGTTGCACGATAAGGAGATGCCATTTTTATAATTTATGCACCTTATCCCAGTACAATATCACATGTATACTATTTCTTCAAATTATTATTAATCAGTTATGGTTAATAATGCGTATTGCTTAATGATTGCTTTATTTAAAAATATATATATATTGCTATGACACTCTCGAGCTATTGTGTTTGCGTCCAAGATTTCTAAATAACAATATGGATTCTCTTTGCATGTAGCTTAGCGCAACACACTTTATTATAGGATGTTTTAAGTGGAATTAATAACTAGGTACAGTAGATGGACTTGCCCCCAATCTCTGCGACCATAAAGGTTCTCCTTGTCAAAGGTTGACTCCATTCTGGTCAGGTAGACTCCCTTGACACTGTCTTGCAGGTCAGTCAACATGGTCCCACTCCAGCATTCAATTTCCTGATGCTTGTCATATTCAGATGTCACAGCTCAACACAAGGATGCCATCCTTGCAGTTGTAACATCCTTTCTTTTTCAGATTCCTCCTGGGATCTGCACCTATTGATTAGGTTGTCATGAAGAAAGAGGAAGTTACATGCATTTCACAATATATAAATGAATACAGTTAACCCTGTCTATAGCGCCCCCTCTTGGGACTCACCAAAATAGGGTGCTATAAAGAGGGGGTGCTATAGACAGCTCACTTTTAATGTAAATTGCATCGTACTACGTATTTAAAATCGGGCACTATAGAGAGGGAGGCGCTATTTAGAGGGGGCGCTATAGACAGGTTTAACTGTATATATTGATTTAATATTTTATTCAATTATCAACACTCGAATACAAGACTATATGAAATTAGCTAATGTTTTCAACCAATTTCAATATAATTGGTGACAGATATTTTAAAAACCTTAGTATATAGAAGTGTTTCAAAGTTATGAATTTGTAGCCAATTTTAAAAGTTTGCATATAAAGAACCAAAATTATAGTCACCAACTCCATTCTTGTACCACCAAGGCCTCTATCTACAATTTTTCCTGAGCCTTGAGGTGAGTGAGTTAACAAAAAGACCCCCTAATTATCTGGAGGAGTACATCATCATTGAGGGAGCTTTCTCAGATGTTCATAATTGTACATAGTCTTTTTTTTTTTAATTTCCATTTACTAATAAATTAGTGTGTATGATTTGCCTTTGACGATGTGTCAATATATATATATATACATGTGTATGTGAAAAAATGAGAAAAATAGAAAAATGGTCAGGTGTTGATATTAAAAACAAAAAGGGCATATCCTGACTGCTCACATCAGCATTTTTTGTGGCAGAGCACCATCTAGTGGAAGAAAAGTCACCTAAACAATGATTTAACTTGCTATGTGATTTTTGGCAAACCCATTTTCTTGATAAATCAAGAAAGCCAAACACGTATGCATTTTGAGCCATTGACCTGGTCAGCGTGGTGCAAGCTGTACCTCTAAGTCCAAAAATTTGATCCTAGAGGCTTCCTAAGAAATCAAGAAATGGGTATTTAAGGCCAAATTTGTGTGAATAGGGTGTTCAAGTGAAAAAATGAGAAAAAATATAAAAATAAATTTTTGTTCCATTAAATGGCGCTTTGCCATCTAAAATTCTAATGTGAGCAGTAAAGATGTGCCTTTTTTTGTTTTTAATATATATATAAAATTAGTTGATTTCTGTTCCACCAGATGGCGCTTTGCCTTCTGTAAAGCACATGTGCTCCTGGTCAGGATATGCTTTCTTTATTTTTAATATATAAAAGCATAAGGCACCTCTACCATCAAAATAAACATCATGACTAGCCATCATCTTTTGACCATCGGCACAAACTAGTGACCCCAAACGAGTTGGTGACAAAGCCACAATACCAGCTTTGGCAAACTGAGAAGCATCCACCTGGAAACAATGGTTTCTGGCTAATGGCCCTTCAGGCCACAAGGGATTTAATGGAATATTTACCATCCGCCAAAGAAATGATCAGCTGGCAAACTGGCTAGGCCAAATCTTTGTCACTTACCCAAGTTTGCGGTGACACTCAATACATGGCGTCTAGTTTTTATGTTTATTTATGATGGGAGAGGCACCCTATGCCTATATAAATAAAAAAGGCAATATCCTGACAACTCATATGAGCATCTATTGGAACAAAAATCAACTAAACGTTGATTTAACTTGTTCCATGATATTTGACCAACCCATTTTCTTGATTAATCATTTATAAACCACATATTTTGTAACCTATCAGCTTACATTTTCTATTTTTTGACCTTTTTGATTATAAAAGGGAGTGTTTTGAATTTGTAATTTCAAAAATATTGAAATAATACCAAAAAATTGTATTATGAATAGACTAAATATATAGTCAATAAGACCATTAAATTCAGATATAAAAACTACTACTCCCAGCTATTAAATTATAAAGAAAAAAACTTGAAGTAAAAATCTCAAATTAAAATTTGTATTTTGGTATTAAAACCGATTGCAACAAAGTATTGCATTATTTATAATGCTGTGATTTGTGTTGAGAGTTGATATTCAGGATCAGTTTTAAATATATAGTAAAGTTATAAATATTACTTATAGGTTTTACATAGAGAAATGAAAAAGAACTGCTAAGTCCAAACAAAAAGTAAAAAATGCTAATTTATATTACTATTTCTCTTTTAAAATTTGTAGAAATACTCTAAATCTGAAAATCATTAATAAATATGAATTTTTTAAAATCTATTAAAAAGTTTTTAATAGTAGATTTTTGATTATGATTCTAAATACCTTTTTAAGTATTAATTATGGGGTATATTAAGTATAGTTTTCAAAATTAGTTTCGTGTGTTCAATATATATATATATACAAATTTTATATATTGAAAATTATTATATATAATTTTGCATAGTTATTTAAAAACCGGGTACCTGGTGCGCGGAACGCCAACTACGTGGTTCGGGTCCAGTCTGCAAACTAATAGCACAGACTATACAAAAAATATTTAATAATAAATAAATAAATAAATATAAATATGACTAAAAATATATACAATAATGTTAATAAACAAACCACAGATTAATCTTCACAGAAATATTTTTTTCTGAAATTAACCATTTTTAAACAAAATAAAATTATAAAGATAAGCTTATATGTCTTTAATATCTATATATATAAAATGAATGTTTGTATGTTTGTTTGTATGTCCGGTATACAAATTCGCAGTAGTTCACTAATTTAAACCAAAATTTCCATACATAGGTAAAAAAATATGGGGAAGACGATAGGCTATTTCAAAAAAATATATAAACAATTATTAAAACTATATATTTTTAGTCAGAAAATGATGATGACGATATTGCTGTATCATGTTTGATTATCAGATACAAAATTATTTCGGGGAAAAATTCCAAAAAGCAGAGACCACGGGTGAAACCAGTTCATTATTTTGTACGCAGGAACAAAATTCTAACAGAAAAACATTCATTCGAGCAGAAAACAAAAGCCAGATCATCTTTCTATAAAAATATCGCTTCTCAGACACAAAGTTTGGAGCGGGACGTTTCACAAGAGTGACATCCTCGGCGCCAATTTATAATTGTAACGAATAGTATTTGAAAATCAAAAAATATAATTTTCAAATATCGTTGTGAAAATTAACATATTTATTTTTATATTTTAAAAACACACAAAGTTTGGAGAGGGACGTTTCACAAAAGTGACATCCACGTGCCAATTTATAATTGTAACGAATAGTTTTTGAATAAAAACATTTAATGTTGTTCATTTAACATTTAATGGGTAAAACCCGGGCGTTGCCTGGGTCATTCGGCTAGTTATTTTATATAATAGAGAATAAATAAATAGAGCTTTAAAATGTTATAAATGTATATGTATATATATTTTTTATATTTTTTTTTTGCATATCTCACACTAAACATTATAAAAGCTATATATATTTTTTGCACTTATTTTGTTTGCCAATATTTCTATATAATCTCTTTTCCTATATATAGATAAATTTATATTAAGCTCCGGTTTTCTATTTGTTTGTGTTTTAAATATGTGTGTATTTATTATGCGAGAGAGAACGAAAATTGATGTTAAAAAAAAACTATATGCGTTACATTTAAGCACTTTTTAAGTAAAAGAAAGCAACGAGATGGTGTATAAAATTGTGCATTTTGTTGAACCATTTTTAAAGATTAAATTTATTAGAAATAGAGATATTTGGAATTATATATACAGAAAACTAATTTTAGAACATACACCAACCATTTCAATGAATTCTATATATAGGTTTTTAACTTTTAATTAGACAATTTTAATTTATATTTAGACATTTTTCATTTTAATTTAGACACATGGACTTTTCTATAAAAAGTACATGTGTCTAAATTAAAATGAAAAATGTCTAAATTAAAATTTAAAATGTCTAAATTAAAATTTAAAACGTCTAAATTAAAATTGAAATTGTCTAAATAAAAAATGATAGTGTCTAAATTAAAATGAAAAATGTTTAAATATAAAATAAAATTGTCTAATTAAAAGTTAGAAACTGTTGTACATATTTTAATTATTTGTTACCACAGAGTGTGTGTAAGCTCACGGGTAAATAGGCGCTAAAAAACAAGAAAAAAGAGTTCCTTTGTTTCAATATAAGTTTCCTTTTTATATTTTGTTATCTCTCTTGTTAATCAATAAATATAATGTTTAATTAATAATTATTGGAATCAGTTTCATTAATAATACTAAGCAAAGTCAACAATTGGTAGCAGAGCGTGGTTTATTGATATAAAGCTCAAAAACGAAAATATTCAATCTGAAGATTAAGCAAGAAGTTTATTCTGATCGGTAAACTGAAGCACTTATAAGAAGATTAAAGGTATTTATATAGATTAAGTTAAATTATATCTATATATTGCATGTTTAAAAGCTACCCAATATTTAAATAAATTTAAAATATATATTTGTTTTAATTTATATATTGGTTTGTTTATATTAGCTCAAAAGACGAAAATGGCTGAATATAATGTTTTATCCCAAACAAAAATTGAACCATTAACAGGAAATAATTATCAAATATGGGCGTTGAAAATCGGCGCAGTTCTGAGAGGAAGAAAATTATTTAAATGTGTAATTTCAGATCCAGAACCTGATATGGAAGACAAAAGTTCTTGGGAGATTTGGAGTGATAAAAATGATGAAGCTTTTGGGATAATCATCACTACTTTGACAAATGAACAAGCTGGAATGTTCATAGGAGAAACAAATGCTAAGAAAGTATGGGACTCACTGAGAAAAACATACACAGGCAATTTGGAAGATAAAATTATTGATATAGGCTTAGAATTAAAGAACATTAGAATGAAAGATAATGAGACTGTAGATGAATATATAACAAGGGCAAAAAATATTGCTGCTAGAAGTTCATCATTAGGGCATCAATTTTCCTCAAGAGAACTTTCATTTCATATTGTCAGAGGCATACATCCAAGGTATGAAAATATTGCTATTGTCTTACGATCAAAGAGAGAAGCAACAATTGAAGAGATTCAACAAACTCTAAGAGAAGAGGAGTCAAGAAGAAATATGAGATTAAATCAATCGGTTGAGAATGGGCATGAACAAGCATACAGAATTAAAAATAGAAAACTCCAACAATTTCAGCCAAAAAGATGTTTTGTTTGTAATAAAAAGGGACATCTAGCTAATGATTGCTGGTTTCGAGATAAACAGAAACAAGGATACCAAAAGAAATGGACTCCTGGTGATAGAAATCACAAATACAGTAGGGAACATTCAAATAACCTAGTGGATACTATGAAAAGTGGAATTAATGAGCAAGCATTTGAAACATATGTAAAAGAATTTGAAGATTCACCAGATGAGAGAAATGATAGACAAATATGGTGTATAGATTCAGGATGCACCGCACATTTAACCCCAAACCTAACTTTGATGGAAAATGTGGTAGATTATGAAAGTGAAATCAACCTAGCTGAAAAGGGCAAAACTACCCAAGCCATAGCCAAAGGAGATATGAGACTTACTACATGCACAAGTGAAGGCCAAGAAAATATTCGCATCAAAGATATCTTACATGTACCAAGTTTAAGGAATAATTTCTTGTCAGTATACGAATTAGTCAACAAGGGAAATTCAGTTATTTTCAATAAGGATGGAGCAAAAATTTATAATGAAGGGAATGATTTAGTTGCTGAAGCATATATTAAAGATAGAATGTTTATGATGGAAACAAAACAAAGAAATGTACCAATAGCAAAAAATGAAAATGTCATGGTTATAAATACACATTTATCAAATAAAAATAGCAATATAAGTTTATGGCATAAGAGATTAAACCATATAAATGAAGAATACATGAAAAAAATGATTCAAGGACATATTGTAAGAGGATTGGATCTAAAATTCGAAAGGTTACCAGAGTGCGAAGCATGCATAATGGGAAAACTGGTGCAGAAGCCATATAATATTACAGAAAATTATACAGTTAAGCCCCTGCAGTTGATTCATATGGATTTATCTGGACCAATGCCATGTCAATCTTTAGGAGGATCTAAGTATTTCCTTGTTATAGTAGATGATTACAGTAGAAGAATCTTTGTATATTTCCTGAGATCAAAAGATGAGACCTTTGAAAGATTTGAAGAATTTAAAGCAAGAGCCGAAAACGAATTAAGTCTTAGAATAAAAGATGTAAGAACGGACAATGGAACTGAATTTTGTAACTCTAGATTTGAAGCACTTTTCAAGAGAAGTGGGATCCATCACCAACTCACCACAACATACTCACCACAAAGTAATGGAGTCGCAGAGAGAGTGAATAGGACTCTTATAGATACAGCGAGAACCTTACTAATTGACTCAAAATTACCCATGATGTTTTGGGCAGAGGCAATTGCTACAGCTACATACATTAAGAATTGTACACCCCACAGGTCTATCAAGCAAAATACCCCTATGCAGAGATGGAATGGCAGGAAACCATCGGTCAAACACATTCGAATATTTGGATGTTTGACACATTGGCTTGAGAGCAAACCAAGAAGAAACAAGTTTTCACCAAAGGGTAGAAAGGGAATATTTATTGGTTATTCCATTAAAAGAAAAGCCTACAGAATATATGATATAATGACAAAGAGAATCCATGAAGTCAGATCAGTAAAATTTAGTGAAGATAAGAGAGGAATTGATTATGCAAATGATATTCAGGAAGATACTACTTGTGATAATTTGACCTATAAAGGAAATTGTGAAGAAATAGTTGCTGAAGACTTTCTTATCTTGAAAGAAGACAATCCTGTCACAGAGAGTAAAATGAAGTCTCAGGAGGATACTTCAGTAAAACTAGGTGGTGACTGTGAAAATGACTCATCACAAACTGAACAGATACAGGAAAGATGTGTAAAAGGAGGAAGAAAGAAAGGAGAAACAAAGAGCATCTTAGAAGAACGGCACAAAGCAAGACTTGAAGAACAAGAAAGAAAATTGATTGAAGAAGGAGTTCGACGCTCACAAAGAATAAAGGATAGGAATGATGCAAACTTAATTATGGAAATTGATCATTTTATTCCGGAGAACTTTAAAGAAGCAATGGACAGTGGAGAAAGAAATGAATGGCACAAAGCAATGGAAGATGAGCTCAGTGAGATAGAGAAACATAAAGTATGGACACTAGTACCAAGGGAAAATGGTATGAAAGTCATCAATAGTAAATGGGTCTACAGTACGAAGAAAACACCAACTGACGGCATATATAAACGAAAGGCCAGACTGGTTGCTGTTGGATGCAATCAAAGATATGGTGTGGACTATAATGAATCTTTTTCACCTGTACTCAAAAAGGAAAGCTTGCGAACAATAGTAGCTCTTGCAACACAACAGAATTTAACCATAAAGACTTATGATGTGAAGACAGCTTATCTCTATGGTGAGTTAAAAGAGACAGTATACATGAGACAACCAGATGGTTTTATACAAAAAGGAGAAGAAAACAAAGTGTGTAAATTGGAAAAAAGCCTGTATGGTCTACCACAATCAGGAAAATGTTGGAACAAAAAGATCAATGAAATTTTATACCAGTTGGGAATGATTAGAACCAAATGTGATCCATGTGTCTATAAACTCCAGAGAGGAGAAGAGTATGCAATACTGGGTCTATATGTAGATGATCTCATCATTGCTGGAACTAGTAAGGAAATTAATGACAACCTAGCCTCAGAAATAGAAAAATATGTTACTCTAACAGAAAAGAAAGATAGCGAACCATTTATTGGAATTGAAATAAAAAGGGAAGAAGATGGATTTTATCTATCTCAGACTCATTATATTGATACAATTCTTCACAGATTTGGACTGGAAGAATGCAACAGTGTGCAGACACCTGGAGATCAAAATCAAAATTTGGATGAATATTTGGACTCTAAGCCAGTAGATAAAACTGTATACCAGGAAATGATTGGATCACTAATGTACCTCTCTACGGGTACTCGACCGGACATATCCTTCAACGTCAGCAATTTATCACAGTATAGTAATGATCCAAGAGAAATACACTTAACTGGAGTTAAAAGGATTTATAGATATCTGAAGGGAACAAGAGATAACATGTTGGCATATAAGTCAAAAGACAACAATATCACAATAAGTACTGATGCGAGCTGGTGCACAACCCGAGACGCAAAATCCTATTCAGGCTATACAGTCAAACTTGGCAACAACTTAATAAACTGGAGAAGTAGAAAGCAAAATTTAGTAGCCTTGTCTACATGTGAAGCAGAACTTATTTCAATATGTGAAGGCATTTCAGAAGTATTATGGTTAAAGGGATTACTAGAAGAACTTTGTAAAAATTTAACTTTCCCAATTACCTTGAAAAGTGACAGCCAGGCTGCAATAAACTGGATACAATCTGACAAGATTACTTCACGAACAAAGCACATAAACCGAAAGTATTATTTTGTGAAAGAGGAAATTCAAAATGGAATCAAGCTGGAATACACTAAAAGTGAAGACATGGAGGCGGATATACTAACGAAGAGTCTACCTAAGGACAAACTACGGAAATGTGCAGATAGCCTTGGACTTGCTGATTAGGGCTTACACACAGGGGGGGCGTGTGTTGTACATATTTTAATTATTTGTTACCACAGAGTGTGTGTAAGCTCACGGGTAAATAGGCGCTAAAAAACAAGAAAAAATAGTTCCTTTGTTTCAATATAAGTTTCCTTTTTATATTTTGTTATCTCTCTTGTTAATCAATAAATATAATGTTTAATTAATAATTATTGGAATCAGTTTCATTAATAATACTAAGCAAAGTCAACAGAAACCTATAGTTTATAGATTTTGCACTTTTAAGACAGCACATTTTAAACTTTAATGACAGCATTATACACTATAATAACAACATTTTAAAATTTATTAGAAATATTTTGTACTTTAATAGCAACATTTTCATTTTTAAGCGATATTTCTTGATTTTATTTGAAATTAAGAGTTATATTTTTTCTAGTTTCAAATTTTAAATTGAAACACACTTGAAAAATGAAATTAGTTTATTTAGTACTGCTTTTGTTAAGATCATTAATGACTTTAAAAAGCACATTTTCATTCTAATAGGGACCTATTTTATTTTAATGCGAATATTAAAGGTTTTGAACTCCTAAGAAACACATTTGAAAGCTTAATAACGACATTTTATGTATAAAAAATTTATATAATTAGATAACATTTTATACTTTAATAAAAAATTTCATTTTAAACGGCATTTTTCAATTTTTCAAAAATATTCTAACAATTTTACTATATATATTTTTAGTTTTTATCGAAATATACTTTTATTTTAATAGAAAATGATCTATTTTAGGCCTTTTTATATCCGTTTTAATAAAACATTATAAATAAAGCTTTTCAAGTTTTCTCAAGTAAAGTTAACCACTTTTTTTAAATATATAGTTAATTTTTTTCCAATATTTCCTATACAAGCTGTTTCCCAGTTCAAATTTCAGTTGTTTTCATAACTGTTGATTTAAATAGTTTGTTTTTTTTTATGTTGAATAAAAACATCGCACAAGTTGACATTGTGGTTTAGATATTTCTCATCACAACATATTTGACGAGCTAAACTGTGTTCCACAGTTAATATAATATTAAATGCTATTTTAATGTTATTTTAACATTAAAATGTTAATCTATCTCCATTACCAGCTCATTTTTATCTGACCTGGATGGTGAAATTTCGCTTACAAGAGATTGCTACGAAAATATCCAAACAAAGAAATAGTAAAGTAACAAGATTGGATAACATACCTAACGAAGCAAAGATTTACGTGATGAATATCTGAAATTGTTAACAGATATATACAATAAAATATTGATGACATCCTCAGTTCCTTGACGTTGACAAGAACAATCATTCATTCTATCTTCAAAAACATCGATCCAAATATATGATCAAACTATAAAGGAATTTACTTGTTATCCAACTTCTTGAAACTCTTTACATCCATTTTAAAGATTAGGTTCAACAGTTGGATAGAAAAAAAGGGAATCTTGGCGGAAAATAAAGCGGGTTTCAGAATATTCCTGTCAAGACCATATCTTCACACTTACCTCACTGATTCAAGTGACGCTGGGTTACAAAAGGAGAAAGTTATACGCTTTTTTGTGGATATCAAAAAGACCTTTGATACTGTACCACACCTTCTTCTTTGGAAAAAGTTGGCAGCTGGTGGTTTGAGCGATCATTTCATCAGCCTCATACAGAGCTATTATACTCAAATGTCAGCAACAGTTAGATGGAATGGCTCACTTACGGAATTTATAAAAATACAATCCAGAGTACTACAGGGCGAACCGCTATAACCTTTCTTATTTATCCTTTTTCTAAATGACCTAGTTTCTCTCTATGATGATGATGCGGACATGCCAAGTATCTATTTACCGAATTATGGAAACATACACTTCCTTCTGTTCGCAGACTGCATTGTGCTTTTGGGAGAATCCAAAATAAATATTGGTATAAAGATTAATTTACTCAAAATATTTCGAAAAAATTTCCTAGCTTTGAACCAAAAGAAATCAAAGGTTATGGTGTTTAGGAATGGAGATCGACTGACTCGTTCTGACGTTTGGTTCTGGGGACAACTGCTTCTCAATACAACATCTAAATACACGTATTGGGTTACCAACTAACAACTTCAAACTCAACAGGCGGCGCAACTTTTTAAAAACAAGTCGCTAAATGCTATAATGCGGTTTGAGCAATATTGACCAACTCAAAATTCAATTCTATCAAATCCTCACTCCGGCTCTTAAATTCAATGGTTCTATCAACCTTGCTATATGCAGCTCCGATTTGGATAAATAATCAGAAAATCTTGGTAGATGGAATTGAGGACAATTTTCTCCTCTTAAATTTACCTAGATATCCTCCCGGTTATATTCTGCGCATGGAATGTGAACGAACGTCACTGGGAGTTATACGTGTTGAAATTAAAACTTGGAGTCTTGCTTAGAATTCTGAAAATGGAAAATAGCCGAATTCTCCATATATGTCTAACTCAACTACTGGAGATATATCAAGAATAAGAAATATCTATATCGGGTTTGCGGAAAGTTTGGCCAACTCAATTCAACTTTACAACAATGTTTGGCGAAGAAAAAGCTATTATTAAGAATCAGTTGTATCAATCCATTTATAATGCTAATTTTACAATTGGGACTATTTTTAAAAACGGCATTCCTATACAGTTCCATTCAAATTTTATAGTCATCAATTTGTCACATCACACGGAAAATTTCATCACTACTTACATAAAATAGTTCTATTAGAAACACAAAATTTTTCCTGCGGAGAAACTGAACTTCCTTTCACCTTATCTATGACTGCCTGAACTTTGCAGAAGTGAGACATCGATTGTTCACAGATCTAAATTATTTATCTCTCTTACATCCAACCACTTTGTTTATATAAATTTAATGAACTCTGTTGATTAATATATGTAAATTTGTAAATATATAATCCGAAGTTTTAATTTGTTTGTTATTTTTTGTTTGTTTCCTCTGTAATAGGCGAAAATACTTCATTATCCGCCTTGTTGATTAATAAATAAAACAATATACAACAAGAATTGATTGTGATAGACTGCGGGCGTGCCAGCTGCCGTTACATCTTCCCCCTTGAAGAAAGTTCGTCTTCAAATAGTTTGGGAGGCTTTATGATACGCTAGGACCATTTTGTCATGCTCACTTCTGGGTTACTGACTTGGGAAGAGTATTGGAGTATTATCGAGTTCTTCGGGAACTTGAGCCTGTTCCTTGTCACCGCTCGGGCAAGGTCCTTCCGGTAGAGTTGACTTAGGGATCTCTGTGATTCTCCTTAGGCGTTGCTTTGGACTCTCCAGATTCCTGTGTCGCATGAAAGAGCTGTTGCAGCGGTACTTACCAGTAGGTGTTTGCACTTTATATGACATTAGAAATACTTATTGGGTAGCTTTAGCAGGAATCCATTCACGGTGATGCAGTTTCAGCATTATATTTTCACCATTCTTGAAGCTTGGCGTCGTCTTAGATGTCTTTGTCGTGATAGGTTTCCTGCTTCTACCCCGATTCTTTCTTAGGTACTGTGCTGTGGATACCCCTTTTAGATTTATGATTCCAACTGCTGAGTGCTGGTGGGAAGGAGAGTCCTGATCCTGCGACTGAATAAACACTAGCCGGTGAGACGGAAGACCATTCCTAGGAATGCTGTAGAAATTTAAGAGTGCTATTTTAACTTATTGTCCTGTATCCAAACATTTCCCAATGAGGTTCTTGGGTGTCTGTACCGCTCTCTCCGCTAATCCGTTTGAATATGGGATATAGAGGACTTAATGTCTGGTGGTCGAACAATCACTTCTTTTGAAAGTCATTGAAGTCGTAAGACGTGAAGTTTAGCTCGTTATCAGTTTCCAAAGGTCTAGGAATGCCATGTATGCTGAACCATTTTTAAGAGAGCCAATCATTTCTGCAGAGTTCATCGTCTTCATTTATTGTGATTCAATGAACCCAGAGTAGTTATATCTATTATTAAATGGTAAATTTTTCCTTTTGATGAGAAAATATCGGCGACGAGAACTATCTCCCAAGGAATATTCGATATATCTTTAATGATAATCGGTTCTTTTGTCTTGTTCCTTTGATTTTCTTGGCAAGTCCTGCAATTTTCTACTGTTTTGGTGATGTCTTGGGACATGTCATGCCAGTATATTGAGTCTCGAGCTCTTCTAAATCCGTAGAAAAATGATCTATAGCCTAGGGAATAGTTGATTATTGGTTTCTTTAATATAGTTTCTAAGGAACGGTGGTCCGTCTCGACGTCAACAGATTTTCCGTAGATGAATTGGTAAAATTGTCGGTATCCAAATTTGATGGCAAGTACTTCCTTCTCTATCTGAGCGTAGATCTGTTGAGTGGAGTTGAGAGCTGAAGCATAGACGATAGGCTTATGTTATCGAACAGCTCCAAGGGCATATGAACTGGCATCTACTGATAGTGTCAGATCCCCGTTGAGATTAAAGAATTTCAGAGTTGGTGCAGTGTGTGTTCTAAGCAAAGTCTTGATCGCCAAGATGCATATTTTTTCAAAAGCATCCTCATGTCTTTAGTTTTATCTGCAAGGTTGGAAATGAACTTGCTCAGATATTGTATCATGACTCTCTAAGAGAAGTTGTAGTTCTTGCTTATTGCTCGGTGACTTAATTTCTCCTATTGCACGCATTTCTTCAGGGTCATTTCAATGCCATCTGTTGTGACCGTATGACCTAAAAATTGGACTTCTTGAAGTCGAAATTTCCATTTCTCTATTAAGTTTG
>CP092886.1:31726971-31769459 GCA_030710605.1 Cordylochernes scorpioides | reverse complement strand
TCATTATGTTCTTTGCATATTTAATAAAATCCTAAAAAAAAGTGGTTTATATATAAGAGCTCTTTCTCTTTGATTAATTCATAAGTTTTTGATTTATTCATTTTATATAATGATCAGTAAATTCTGTAAAAAAAAAAAGATAAAATAAATAACACACATTCCGCAGTTTACGGGGGTAGTTTCCCCCTGGTTAATTAAAAAAAAGTGCTTATTTGCATTCAAAAAAATATTTCCTATCTATCCACATGACTATTAATTTAATTTCCTTTTTGTGTGTGCACTTGTATGCACATTTTTTATTTTACATTTACACCCACGCACACATGTAAGCTGAGAATCCACATCAGGCAGCACATCTCGTCTATTGTGGCCGGCGAGTTGACCAGCGCTGCGACCGTCCACCGTTACCTCACATTCCTGGCGTTGTTCAAGGTCTCCCACTCAACGCCCAAGTTTTTCCTCGCCATTGTTTTTCACGGTCGCAGCCAACAACAAGCTGCGGTGGGGACCTGAGTAAATAGGTCCGTTGGGATAGGAGAATCGATCAAACAACCGATCTGATATTTCTAGGCTTAAAATTCCTGTTTCAAATTACAAACTCAATCTATGAAGGGGCTTTTTAAAAAGACTCGTATCAGATAAGAATACTTTTTTACCTATCCCGAGTGCACATGGCACAAGCCATGATACTCTAAGTAAACCACATTTTACATATGTAAAAAGTAGATCGATTCTGGAACATACAATGTGCCATAGCTCCGTTTTATTACTTACATTTACTCGTGGAGACATCTGAGGCTCTTCATTGGACATGACGACAACAACAACAACTCGTAGATTGGACTTTTGCTAGAATAGTGGACCATTGAAGCAATTTTCGGCAGGTAGAAGTGTCTAATGCAGGATTCAATCCCAGGTCGTGGTTGTCGAAAATCAACAGGGTTTACCACTCTCCATCAACCACCAGATAAACTACTAAAAATTAGAAGCTAAGTTGCAGTTTTCTAGAAATGTTGTCTTATATTTTTGTTTGCTTAAAAATCGTCTTTGATTTGAAAAATTCAATATTAAAAATGTATTCAAATGTATCTGTCCATTGTTTAAAATAATGCACGACCTATACCTAGATGATTTCATTGGGCAAGACATTTTCGAAACATTTTTACAAAGTTCATATTAGAGAAATGCCCAATAATTGATAATCAATTTGTTTAGAAACTGATTATTAGCCATAAAAACGACATTAAATTTTTTCTCTTGTCACAAAAGTTCAAAGAAAAACTAAAGGAGGTTTTTAAAATCCGGAACTTATTGGAAAACTTATTCAACGGCTCTGAATTGCTCCTTATTTAAATCCAATAAATAAATTCGTCCCTGACATTTGAAATAAACTTTTATGTTGACAATAAGGAAAAAGATGTAAATTTATTTTTAATTGAGTCCTCATCCCAATATGGCTGTTTTTTTTTTTTTTAAGAATTGTTTGTGTCTGTATTTTGAATGAAGTTGTACTTCTATGTTAACAATAGCAATGTGTATTTTTAAATGTTTCTTATTGATCTTTAAAGTCTGTTAATCATTTTCTATCAAACGCTTTCACATTTAGAAGCCGCATTATTTCTGTCTTTGCATAATGCAGTCAATAGTTTGGACGTAATATGAATTAGATTGTCCATTGCAACACTTTCTGGGAAATACATCCTAAAAATACCCCTGCTCAAAATGATTGAATCAACTTCCTTCATCTATCTGTTAGGAAACATTAACATCTAATGCGAAGCATCAAATATGTAGGTATCGTAGGCATCACAATAGAGTTTTATTTTTCTATAAATTTATAATAAAGAGGGAACAATTATATTTCAGATAGTTTTAAGTGGAATTAAAGAATTTTCATATGGCCATGGAAATTAGAGTGTAATGCTACCTACATAGGTGAGACAGGAAGATCGATACAAGTTAGACTAAACGAACATAACAGAAATATCAGAACAAAAGATCAACGTTCAATGATCTATCAACATATTGCACAGACCGGTCACCAATTTAACATAACACAAACGAAATGCCACTACAAAGACATTAAGAACAAATTTCAACGTTTACTATTAGAATCTCTCGTTTCCAATGAATATAACAGCATAAACAGAAAAATAGATTTACCATCACAATACCGATATCTCAGAAGAAATCAATAGATCAATTTTATAGGTTCTGGATGTCCTAAAAATTAAAATAGATATATTCCATAAAATAGTTAAAATAGTTAAATTACAAACCAATTCAAAATTTTCAGTTATAAATATCCACGCGGCGCGCGTTTGTTTTTTGTAAATATTTCTGGTGGGATCAAGTCGATATTATTGTAAGCCCGTTGAAGAGCGATTAACGCTTGAAAGCTGGCGTTTTTTAAATAAAAAAAGATACTCATTGTGAGAATATATTTGGAATTTTAATACTTTTTCACAATTTTATCATGAATAAGATGGTTCCCTATTGTTTTATTTCTATTAAACGATTCAAATACAGTCGAACTTGGATAATTCGAACCCCAAGGGACCATAAAAAAATTCGAATTATCCAAAAATTCGAATTAAAAACGGAAATTCTATTTATAGGAAATTCTAGGGACCAAGATAAATATTCGAATTAAAGAGGTTTTCGAATTAAAGAAGTTCGAATTATCCAAGTTCTACTGTATTTCAAAATTTCTCTTAATGTGTGTTTACCAAAAATTTCACAAATCTCTCTAATTTAGACATAGTTTATTAAAACATTCAACGATGGCGATTCTGGTCGGTGGGGAGACTAGGCATCCAGCGGTCGCCTACTCGGCTCAAACCATATGCCAACACTATCGTATTGTGTGAGAGCCCACTGGCTGTAAGCACCGCAGCCGGCCCCGGGACATACCTGGCACTAGGCCCTCCAGCCTATTAGTGCAAGCTGTCTGTTGAGATTTCTATAGATATTTCTTATATTCAAAAATTTACATACTTTGACCCGACCTAGAAATTTGTAAACTACCGAGCTGTTTTACAGCTAAACCTTAACCCAAGGATATATGCAATGATTTTCCACAAGCACTATACTCTGGCTTTCAAATTTATAAACACCATGCAAAAACTAAAATATTATTTGCATGTAAAATGTTCCTTCTCACTTTTAGCAATATCAAGTTATCAATTTCACTTTAACGAATTTTAGGCTCAAAGGTATAGTTTTTGTGTGTGTGTGACTTTCAATACTCTATACCGAACGTATAAACTTCAGTGGTTCCCTCAATCCCCGTTCAAAATATTTTGGCTTGTTATTATTTTTCTTCCAACTTCGTTTCTTCGATTCATCTTAGTTATTTGGCACAAATATTGTCTAGGTGTTCAATGTCTAATTTACATTCACTCTCATGTATTAACTCATCTACCATCACAATAGATGATATGGATAACTAGCGGGTATATCAAACACAATATCAGCTATATTTATATATGTAAATATAATACTTTCGCGAGATACCGTTTTTAAACAACATTCTTATTTTTGGATTGTCTATTTAGCGAGGCGGAGAGCCTTGAAGCCCACACCTGCAATGAAGCGCCGTGTAGGTCGGGAATGATACAAGAAAGATATATTTGGTAGCACCTAGTGGTGTCGAGGGCAGCTTGCCAGCTTCTCTTCACGGAGTTATTTCTGCGGTCCCACCTACGGCTAACTGTCAGGGGCAGGTAGAGAGAATAGAACGCCGACAGCTTCAAAGAATCGTTGACAATATTTAAAAGCATTATTGATGCAAGGAAATCCGAATCTAGTCAGGGATATGTAAGATGAATCATGTTCAGAAAAGTATTGGCATATACAAGGTACCATCGCAAGTCCCTGCAGTTAGTGTACGTCATTCGATAGAGATTTTTTAAAAAATTAGGCACACACAACCGCAGCGCTACGTTTAAACCTCCTCGTCCAGGAGAATAGAGATGGATAAATGAACACTCAGTCGAGAGATTCTCTCACCTCCTATTTCTTCTTTAACAAACAGTTGAGATACACATGCAAACGTCTTTATTAAGACATATAGTCTTATGCATTAATTCACTACGGAGTCTGCAAAGGAAAAGAATAAAAAAAAAATATTTATATTTATTATTATATATATAAACAAGATAGGCATATCCTGTTTTGATGCTGAAAGAATGATTTAGTTCAAATTTAAGTTTTGAAAAAATAATTAAAGAGAGAGGTTTCCTTTCCATGTGTGTGTGTGTGTGTGTTTTACTAGTGTGTTAGCAAGGTAAATGTTCTATGCATTGATATTGAAGCTTTTGGAATAGAAATGAGTTTTATTCTTTGTAAAAGGAATATCTATATATCCTAGTTGTCTTACAGCCTCAATTGAAACCTCTCTAACTCTGTTGAATCAGCTATATAGGAGTAAAAGTTCAAAAACGGGTTCGAGAGTTTGGAATCGCAGGTTGATAAAAGTATATATGTGTGCGGTCTCACTTTATTGCCTGCCATGACGATTGATTTATTGCCTCTATAAAAGATATGGAAATGTCAGGGAACAACGGACTGGAAACCTCCCAATAGATGCTCTTATTGCGTCATATATCGGATATATCCCGAGAGTCAATAAAACAACCTGCACACGTTTTCTACCGCATTTATTGCAACATAGTAGTGTATTCGAGTGAAAACCTTTTAAGCTATCCCTGTGAATGGCATATGTTTTGTCCTAATTTAATATAAAGGTTAATATTTAAGCCTTCTATAACCCGAAAGCTTGTCACCTTTATTCATATAATGTAAAGAAACTTTATTGCAGAGAGTTGTGAAATATTTCATTTAGTTAATATATTGAATGTTATAAAACATATTTTTAACACCTTTCCATAAAGTATTATTTTACATTTTTTTTCCTGACGAGGACAAAATATTTTTGTCGAAACGTCAAAAAATAAAAAATTCTGGCCAAAGTGTCTCTTTTTATAAGAACTATTAATACCGGCCAGGCGCAACCTCTATCTTCAAGATATTGAATGTTGGTGTCTATTATATTTAGAACAGAATAGCCTCTACTTATGGCACTTACTGCTCCATGCTTGGTATTGTCCGAGGTGCACTGAATCACCAAGATAACCATCATATGATAAGAACATCATAAAACTATTATTTGGACTATTATACTCACCAAAACCTGCTTATTTATTTCGGATTAAGGTGCCAAATCGAATAAACAATCTTCACTTACACTATAATACTTATTGGTACCTGCTTAGAGATTCCGGATTAAGGTGCCAATCCGAATAAACAATCTTCACTTACTCTATAATACTTATTGGTACCTGCTTAGAGATTCCGGATTAAGGTGCCAATCCGAATAAACAATCTTCACATACACTATAATACTTATTGGTACCTGCTTAGAGATTCCGGATTAAGGTGTCAAACCGAATAAACAATCTTCACTTACACTATAATACTTATTGCAACCTGCTTAGAGATTTTAGATTAAGGTGCTAAATCGAATAAACAACCTTTACTTACACTATAATACTTATTGGTACCTGCTTAGAGATTCCGGATTAAGGTGCCAATCCGAATAAACAATCTTCACATACACTATAATACTTATTGGTACCTGCTTAGAGATTCCGGATTAAGGTGCCAAATCGAATAAACAACCTTTACTTACACTATAATACTTATTGGTACCTGCTTAGCGATTCCGTATTTAGGTGCCAATCCGAATAAACAATCTTCACTTACACTATAATACTTATTGGTACCTGTGTTGCACGAATTCCTGGATGAGACAAATTATGGAGAGAATTAAAAATTTGTCGTCGGAAATTTTCAGGCACGAAAGGTCTGGGATTTCCAGTAGAAATATCGCAGTAAATTAATTTATTGCAAAAAGGAACTTGTTGTTTTATTAATTTGATTGTTTGTGAAGAATTTGAATTATCAATGAGAGTTTTTAGTTCTTTGTCCTTTTCTTGAATTTCAGGGAATGCATTAAGATCTAGATTAACCTTCGTGTGATTGAAAGTTTCGATTTCAATTCTTGAAAGGGTATCAGCTACAATGTTTTCACTTCCCTTAACATAGCGTATGTCCATGGAGAATTGTGAAAGATAGTTGAGATGACGTTCTTGACGAGGTGAACGTTCAGATTTTGATGTGAAGGCATACGTTAGAGGCTTGTGGTCTGTAAAAAGCATGAATGTTTTTCCATCAAGAAAGTATGAGAAATGCTTAACAGAGAGGAATGCAGCTAGGAGTTCCCGGTCGAATGCTGAGTATTTCGTTTCTGCTGGGGATAGCTTTTTTGAAAAAAATGAAATTGGTTCCCATGCAGTGTCATTCAGTTGTTGGAGGACACCACCAACAGCAACGTTGGAGGCATCAACCAGTACACTTAATGTAGAATTGGGTTGAGGGTAGTTTAAAAGTGTGTTTTCTGCAAGAGCATTTTTGATGTTTTGAAAAGCTTCTAATGTGTCTGAAGTCCAATTTAATGATGCATTGGGAGATTTAGTTTTTAAAAGTGAATAAAGCGGAGCTAAAATATGACTTGAATTTTTTATGAACCTGTGATAAAAATTTACAAGACCAATAAATCTTTGGAGTTGACGGGTCGAATTAGGTTGAGGAAAATCTTTAACGATTCTTATTTTCTCAGGAAGAGGTTTTATTCCTTTGTTGTCAATGATGTGTCCAAGAAATTCTAGTGAAGGTTTTCCGAAAACGCTTTTAGATATATTGATTGTTAGTCCATGATCGGAAAGTCTTTTGAAGATTATATGTAGATGTTGAATGTGATCTTAGAGATTCCGGATTAAGGTGCCAAATCGAATAAACAACCTTTACTTACACTATAATACTTATTGGTACCTGCTTAGCAATTCCGTATTTAGGTGCCAATCCGAATAAACAATCTTCACTTACACTATAATACTTATTGGTACCTGCTTAGAGATTCCAGATTAAGGTGCCAAATCGAATAAACAACCTTTACTTACACTATAATACTTATTGGTACCTGCTTAGCGATTCCGTATTTAGGTGCCAATCCGAATAAACAATCTTCACTTACACTATAATACTTATTGGTACCTGCTTAGAGATTCCGGATTAAGGTGCCAAATCGAATAAACAACCTTTACTTACACTATAATACTTATTGATACCTGCTTAGAGATTCCGGATTAAGGTGCCAATCCTAATAAAAAATATTCACTTACACTATAATACTTATTGGTACCTGCTTAGAGATTCCGGATTAAGGTGACAAATCGAATAAACAACCTTTACTTGCACTATAATACTTATTGGTACCTGCTTAGAGATTCCGGATTAAGGTGCCAATCCGAATAAACAATCTTCACATACACTATAATACTTATTGGTACCTGCGTAGAGATTCCGGATTAAGGTGCCAAATCGAATAAACAACCTTTACTTGCACTATAATACTTATTGGTACCTGCTTAGAGATTCCGGATTAAGGTGCCAATCCGAATAAAGAATCTTCACTTACACTATAATACTTATTGGTACCTGCTTAGCGATTCCGGATTAAGGTGCCAAATCGAATAAGCAACCTTTACTTCCACTACACTATTCATTGCAATCTGCCTATATATTTCGGATTAGGGTACCAATCCGAATAAATAGCAATCATTTACACTATAACGCTTAAATGACATGCTAAATATGTTGAATAAATGAACTGATATGAAAAAAACAAGTTTCACTTACTCCACCTTCATATTATGAACCATTTTATCATTCTCCAATAAGGTAATATATGGTCAGGTTGGACAAATCTCTGAAAGTCCTTTAACTGTCCACAGCGCGATATATATTTTTAAACCACACTTCCTTGTTTGTGCCTTATTTGTATGGCCGATGCAACTGAAACTGGCTTTTTGTTTTTATGTGTTTACTTTGTTTGTTCCTCATTATCATCTTATTTGCCTTGTCGGGTGTCCCATAAAAGTTTTTATTGCGCAAGGAAACAAACATGAATAGAGAGCGCATTAAATTGGCAGAAGACCAAGTATGGATAATTTAAAATCTATAAACTACTAATCTAATGAGAATTAGGTTGAAATGCCAAACTTAAGTCCATTGTGTAGTTATCTCAATTATTTTCTTAGAGCACCACGCGAACCTATATATATATAACATTTTACCTAGTCAATAAATTAATTTTTTATATAATTTTTATATATATTTTTAAGTGTGCTTAATAAAATATTGATTTGATGTATAAATATAATTATTGAGGCTTTTAGTCGCATTTGTAAAAATTGTAGTTTTGTTTATTTTTTGATTAAAACAATGCCCTTTCTCTCTTCAGATAAAGAAAACGCTAACCAAAAACCAGATTCCTCCATATTATGCCCTACCACTTGGAGAAAGGTTGGAACGCAGCGCAGTCATTTCGCGATCTCAACAAACTTTGTGACGGAGGATCAATCAACCAAGTGTTGGAAGACGGCTCATTAATAGCTCGATACGAACCACGCAGGTGGAGAAGAAAGAGATCGAACATCAAATTTCGCGACGACCAGAAACTTTTGTCAGTCGTGGAAGACAACATTTTGACACCGAGAATGTTGGCCGAACACTTCAATGTGAAAAACCATCGTTAAAAAAACTTTAACGCGCTAATTGTTGAATTTGTAATTTTGTTGTTGTTCTTGTCGTGTCCAATGAAGAGCCTCAGATGTCTCCATGCATCTCTATCACAGCAGCAGCAATGTCCACTATCTTGGGTGTGTAAAGCTGTTGCTCTGGGTCTATGTCAATTTTCTGCAAGGCTGCGGCCATTGCTGGGCATGAAAATATGTGAGGAGGTGTTAGTTCTACACCAGGACAGTTGTTGCATGCCCTATAGGTTCTTGTGCTATCTGGATGTATTGTCATTCCTTTAGAGTGTTTTGTTCTAAGTCTTGTTATAGTTTTTGTCAGTTTTCTCTCAGATGTTGTAATTTTCAAAGCCATAATAATTATAAAACGACACAATAAGAAACAGAAAACCCTACGTACATCATTATGAGCTAAAATAAAAAAGAAATTCTATAGAATATTGTTTGAACATTATAATAATTTCAATTGATTTGTAAATGGATAATTGAGCAAATTATATTACATCAGCTATCTATAACTACAACCTTTTGTTTTGCCTCAAATTTCCTGAGGAAGAATTAGTGAACTCGAAAGTTCCCCATCATATATAATAAAGAAAGGCTTTGTAGCGTGTAGTTTAGTCTTCACTTTTTCAATTCGGCAAATATGCCCATGGAAATTTTAGGATATAATACCAATGGATATCTTAATTAATACAAAGCAATATCGCGCCATCTATACATATAAAATGAAAGGATTTAAAAACACGAATGTTTCTTTTATACATAATACAAACTTCTACTGCCCTTACTGCGATGAAAAAATATATTGGGAGGGCTTGGCTCATCAGTGGTGAACCCTCCCAGCGGTTTCGCCAATATTGAATGTAATTCTACTGTCCTATAAGCTTATGTCCATAGTTTTCTTGAAAACCATTTCTGAGATTCCATCCTTCAGTGCTGCGTATATAAGCAGAATCGTCCAATACAGTATTAGAGCTCTGAGAAGCGGTCTGGTGGTTTAAATTGGCGAAACCGCTGAGAGGGTTCACCACTGATGAGCCAAGAGCCCTCCCAATATATTTTTTCATCGCAGTAAGGGCAGTAGAAGTTTGTATTATGTATAAAAGAAACATTCGTGCTTTTAAATCCTTTCATTTTATATGGATATCTTAATACAAATATAATAAAACGTAAAAATAGAGATATAATATTCACAATGGGAAAGGTAAATAGTTCTAACCTTTCTCTACCATCAGTTAATACATTGTGTGACTGATGGTTTTAAGAGGGTTGGTTGACGTGTGGTATGAACTTGTCGAGATTTTTGACACCCACGACTCTGGATCGAATCCAGGGTTGGACACTTTTTCTTTAAAAAATTGTTTTAATGGCTTCCGATACTCTCGCAAAAGTCCAACCCCACCAGTCATTGAAAGCAACTAAACGGAGTTCTGGCACAATTGTAAGTGCAAAAGTCGAATTGTTTCTGATATGTAGTATGCATTTATAGTATAAGCAATCGCTACGATCATGGCCTGTATCGCGTGTATTTGGGATAAATTATAAATAAGTTTAATTTTTTAATAGCAGGAAATACATAGAATAAGTGTTTCACAGATATATACAACTGATATATATATATTTTTGAAAATAGAGCAATCCATAAATAAATATTTAATTAAAAAGGCGTATTTTGATCCAATATATGCCTTTTTAATTTAAAAAATATATTTTTATATATAAATTCATTAATCCATTTTTAGTGTAAAAACGAGGTTATTTCTCTTTAAAATATAAGGAAACTAATATAGGGGCTTTTTAAAATATATTTCAATATTCTCTTATTTTCTTTATTATATTTGTATGATTTTTTTTTCTTTTTTCTCATATAACGTGTTTTTAAATTTTCTTGGGAGTCGAAATAATTCAATATATGTCTTTTAAAATATCTCTCTCTCAATGAATTTCACATTATATTTTAACATTTCATTTTTTAAAAATGTATTACATATTTTACAAAACTAAGTCTCTTGTATAGTGAGGGCTATCTGAATAAAAAAATCAAAATCGTTTTTTTTTTAAGGAAAGCCTAATGCGATGGATTCCCTCATCTACCATGTGCATGAAGCCTAAATCCTTTCCGTCGTGAACTCGATAATCTAAAATCTGAAAACACATGTGTGCATTGTCTTTCATTTAAAGACCTAACATCAACATCTATTTTTCATTATTTATTTTAATATAATTTTCATTAATATGCTGTAGACATATTTCTATTTTTCAAAAAATCGTGGATAACATAGCCGCTGAAAATAATGAATAGGATCTTTCCAGAGAGAGAGACTGTTGATTTATTCTTTTCTATTACATTAATGTGCCAAAAATTAAGGTGGCAATTGAGTTATATGAATAAATCTCTGTGTGAAACTATTCATTCTAAAGATATTAAAAATGTATACAGAAAATTTCTATTATAATTAATATTGAAATATTTTAAATATTCAAATGTCACTGATCTTGAATAAAATGCAGCTCACTTGATATATTCAATAAAATCTCAAGTTTTTGGGCATTGAATTAAGTCATCAGTGTTCCCGACTTTTTATAACTTTTAAATGAATATATATTCTAAATTTTGTGTTTATTACATTAGTTTTGTGAACGTAAGATAATTTATTCTGGATTTAGACATTTTGATAAGTACGTTTTCATTCAATTCGTTTATATCTCCCGGGTTTTTATTGATGGTTTCAAACCCATCCGGTGTCCAGCGACAATACTGTACCAAGAGGAAATCCAAGCCGCAGTATTCGGTCTGAGTGCGACCGCAGAATGAGTTAATTGAAATCCGGAATTTTGAAGGTCACCATTGTTGTGTCACCCGATATTATCTCACCAAGGTTGCCGCAAATAAAACAGTTTGATATGTGCGGCCCGACTTGTTGTTGGCTGCCTCCTTTATCGCCATGTTCCCCGGAGCTCTTTGGTCTTCTCATTCCTTCAACCTCTTCAGACTCGTACTGGTAGCGCGATCACAGACCAAAAACCAATCTAAACTCTACCTTCAAAATTTAACAATTTTCAAATGTTACAGAATATCAATAAGAATATCGTTGACATCTTAATGAAAATTATATAAAACCTATCGAGCCTTATTGTTACTGAACCTCTTTATTTCACTATTACCATGATTCCCTAAATGGTATCATAATAAATTGTATTATTTTAGGCTCGTTATCTATTATATGAGAAAAGGTTCACTCTATACACGGTTCGTTTTATGGTAATTTCACGTACTACGACTTCAATTATTGTTAAAATATTTTTTCTTTAAGAGATATAGAGATACATAATAACGTTCGTATCTTTAAGGGCTGAACGCAATGGGAAAACATGCGATCATATCGGTCCAAAGCTCTATATATTTGTCGCTCCGAGTCGGCCTTGAGCGAAACAGGTTCCTGCGCTATGCTAATTCCTTCCTTCCTCCTTTACAATGATGCTATTAGGGAATTGTTGGCTTCTCCAGTATCTGCCTTAACGTTACCTAGCTCTCTTGGACGTTTGGCTTATATCGCCAAGCATATGCAGTATATGATTTCAGCATAAGATATGGCGAAGGAACAAAATTCACAATTAATTTGAATTCCCTAGGATTCTGAAGCAGCGTGAGTTTTATTTTAGAACTCTTTATATATTCTCTATAGTAAATAATTATATTCTCATATGAGTGACATTTAAAGTCACGATAAATTAAACAAATATACCGAAATATTTACTAGCTTTCTTTTTAAATTGAAAAACAAAGCATTATTTGGTTCTAAAAAACAGCTAAAATAATATTTAAAAAGCTTATATTAGCTTCTAACATAAATCCATACTCCACTGATAATAAAGACCAAGGATTCCACCTTTCAGCTCTTTATGGCGGGTAGCATTTATCTTATGGGGGAATGCATAGGTCTTACGCCCCTATTTGGCAATCCAAGGAATTTTACCGCATTCTTCCTATATTAATCACTTCATTTACTCCACAGCTATTCTCTACACCCATGCCTATAGCCGGTTGAAAGCTGATACCGCTTAATAAAAGGCGGAAAGAAGTTTTCTAAACAATAGGAGAATCGGTCAAAAATTGAATAAACTTATATTTGTTGATTTCAATATATACAAAATATTTTTATTTAAAACGTAAATATAAAACAACTCAACTTCAATATACCAGAAATATAGTAATATTTCTATAAGTAATATATTTTTTCTATAGTAATATTTTCTGTTGTGTAAAATAATGCTTATGTAATACGTCAACTTCAATGTTCCAGCAATAGAGTGATGTCTCAAGTCCTACAGTGGTGTGTGTAAATTTAAGGAGGCGTATAGCACAGAATTAGGTATTAGAATATTTATTAAAATGCTCGTGTGAACGCGGTCAGGATATATGCCTATTGTTGAGTTTTATAAGGTGTATTCTTTTCTTTATTTTATTATTTAATTGTATTATTCTGTGCTTATATATATATTGTAATTGACTAATGACCAAATGTCTAAATTTGTATATAAGTGAGTTGTTTTAAAATGTGTGTGAGTGAGTGAGTAATTAGGTGTTGTTTGTTTATTTGGTTGAGTCATTATCGGCACCATTGGGGTGTCGCCTGGGTAGTTGAATAGAGGTGGTGATAGCAGAAGGCCTTGGTGACAAGAAAACCAGATACAGTCCTCTAAAATTAAACGCCTTACGGCTTCCAATCAGTTATGGACTAGGGAACCTTAACACCTATTTTATTTTATGTATTTATACTGATATATGATGCATTAGCGCGCCATCTGTTATCAAAATTCGAAACTATTAGGGCAGTAGAAATTGTTTATTTTCAAAAAGAATCATACGCGTCTATAATAGTTTAGAATTTTAATACTGATATAATATATTTATCACTTTCTTCTCGCAGACTGGGAAAGAGTATCCTGAAGATAGAAGCTGCCTGTCCGGCATTCATATTCTTAAAATTAAAGAAACTTCGACCAGTAAATCTTTTTATTATCTCGACGTTTCGACAAAAATATGTTGCCCTCATCAGGAGCAAACAAAAATTAAAGAATTTGGCAAGACGTTAAAAGTTATTCTTTATTTTTATTGTTTATGTCAGCATGTGAGTGTGTGTAGTATTTCCTGGTGGATATGTACTAAGTATAATGTGTATATATTCTATCACATCATTGGACTATTGGTAGTGTAATGAAAGCAAATCGTTTTTTTCGAAACGAACACAATGAATTATCTACATTCACTATCATAAATTATTCATTGTATATTATCAAAAATAGATATATGTGATGGTTATTTTTACATTTAGAGAGAGATTGCTGTACAAGAAAGCACACCATTGGCGTATTAGAAGGTTTACGCATGTTGAAGGTGTCCGGATATCGTTTATGGCCTTTAGTTGATCAATTTCAAGCATTCACATGTGTGATGAGAATATGCATGTATAATAAACCATAAAATATTATAGAGCATTGATAGAAAATTGATTTATTGAAATTCGATCGTGTCTATATAATAATCATTCGTTCCTACTTTTTATTTATACTAGATTGCAAGGTATTTATAACTCAGTGTGTGTCTTTCTTATTCGCATTGCGATAAAATGTTGGGTCAAGATTTTCATAAAGGTTAATAGCTATTTAATCAATTTATTTTGATAATTCATCCGTCGCGCAGAATAAAAAGGGATGCGTTCAGGTTTTAGGTAGAGGGTCATGTTCGAAAAGTTAGATACAGTCATTTTGATAATTAAACTGAAGAAGACGCATATGAATGTTTTCATTTATAAATCTATTTAAATATAGGTTATTCTCGTATGTGTTCACCTCTATGTGAATGATTGATTTCTGAGAAAAGGGAAAGAGAATATTCTAGACCTATCTTCTAATTTTTTCTCTTCTTAAGCCGGTCTTGGTTTCCAGTGGCGCCATACTTTTCTATCTTGGTATTTTTATTTGTTCATAGTTTTTCCTTCTAATCAATTTTCTCAGTCCAATTCTTCTTCTTTTTACCCTTCTCTTTCAATTCATTTTACCGTGCTGAACTTTCTTCACCAATCCATTTTCTCCTATTATATGTCCCATCCAACTTTTTGTCTTTTTCTGAGGACTTTCAACAGGTGTTTCGTTCCTCTCCCAATCTACATTACTGACTCTGTCAACCCTTCTCATCTGACTATATAATGGCTAGGTTTTATTTCCATTTTACCCACTGAAATAATAAATAGCCATTTAAAAATGAAATTAATAAAAAGTAGTAAATATGATACGAAATTAAAATGTGAAAGAGAAAGAGAGAGGTGAGGTGGTGATGTGTGTGATGTGAAGGCATATCCTGACCGCTTACATGAGCATTTGAGATGGGAAAAAACGCCATCTAGTAGAATAAAAATCAACTAAACGTTGATATAGGCTTTAAATGATATTTGGCTAAGCAATTTTCTTGATAAATCAACAAAAAGCCAACCACGTACGAGTTTCGGATTGTTGGTCCTCGTCAACGACCAAAAATTTGGTCCAAGAGGTTTCCAAGAAATCAAGAATTTTCCCATTATAGATTTAAATATAGCTAATGATTGACGAGGATAAAAGAGGATATTTGGCCTCAGCTAGCAGAAGGAATGCATCGTTATTCATCATTAGAGGCCAGAGTGTTGGTTTAAAGAAGTGCGCAGGATGTCAAAACAATAAAAATAAAAAGGAGAAACAAACATCCTTGAGGAACGTGTCTATTTCGGTGCGCTGTCTCTTTTCTTTTCTTCTAATCCTCTTCCTTGCTCTCTCCCCTTCTTCCTTCCTGGTGATCTCTACGAGCGAACTGTTGTCTCTCGGATTTCCATGCTACAATCTTCTTGGTGCAGAAAACTCCTTCGATTCAAAGCGCCATTATAGTTGATACTAGCTAAGAAAACTTCATTAAGATATAATTAAGCTAAAATGACAAAATTTCATAAATATATTAATGAGGATAAAAAATGGTCAAATAAATATTCATCTGGGTATTGATTCTTGGAAGTTTGCCCGATGAAAGAGAATCTAGACATTGCTGGACGGTCCTCAAAGATATTTATAGTCTAAAAAACACGATAAAATCAAATAAAAATTCCTATGAAAGTGAAAATATATTGAATAAATTTAATCCCTAGATCACATTCGAACTAGAGAGAAAATAGTTTAGATTTGAGGTAGTCCATTTTTAACCGATATGTGTTAAATGCGTTTAAAAATAATTTCTCATAAGTATGTGTATGAAAGCTAAGGTCAAATATACACTGTGACATAATCAGTCAGTTAGACCTGTCCAAGTCTCCCGGAAAGTCGGCGGAACAACATTGACCTTCCAGCGTAGCCTCGCTTTCTATTCAAGGTCGCTTAGAAAGAGGTCGCATTGAAATAAGTTGCTATAATAGGAGCGCGCGTGTGTGTTGTTTATCTGCCGGGAAAATACATGTTGTTTGTCCATTCGAGCCCAACACTCGGCACATACTAAATTGGAACATTAAAACACATTATGTAAAAGATTGCGTTTTCACATTTTACAATAAAATTGCTTTGAACGTGTCAGTCCTTCTAATTTTTAAGAAATTAAATATCTTTAAGTAGCTCTCTTTATCTCTCTCTCTCTCTACAAAAATATATTTAAATATGTGTGATTATACATCAGTGTAAATATGATGTAAATTTAAAGGCCACATTTTATATAATGTAAACGTGTTTCTAATTTAATATTTTCCTTCATATTCCCTCATCACGTATTCTTAGTAAAAATTTAAGATATAATGAACAAGATAAAGTAAAAAAGATAAATTAATATTGAAATAATCTTACATAGCGAACATCGTAAATGGTTCATATCTATATTAATAAAATGGAAATTTCATAAGTGGACATCACTAAAAACTTTCGTTACAATGCATCAATTTCAACCAAATTTTCAACATTTATGTAAAACGAGATGGAGCAGGTTTTGCTTAACATCAAAATATTTTTCCCTAACATTAACATGCGTAACTTCGCTGTTATCGATTAAATACAAAAAAAATCAACAGAGTTAATTTTATTTATATATAAATACAAAATTAAATTTCAACAGAGTTATTTTTTTTACATACTAGCTAATAATCTCAATCTAAAAATATAATATAAAAAGCCAACAATGAAGAGTGAATGTAAGATAAAAAGCCAACAATGAAGAGTAAATATGATATAAAAAGCCAACAATGAATAGTAAATGTAATATAAAAAGCCAACAATGAAGAATGAATGTAAGATAAAAAGCCAACAATGAAGAGTGAATGTAATATAAAAAGCCAACAATGAAGAATGAATGTAAGATAAAAAGCCAACAATGAAGAGTGAATGTAAGATAAAAAGCCAACAATTAATAGTAAATGTAATATAAAAAGCCAACAATGAAGAATGAATGTAAGATAAAAAGCCAACAAAGAAGAGTAAATCTACTAATATAATTGCCTTATTCTGTCTGTGTGGATTTCACTGTGTGAAGTTCACAGATAGATTTTGGTCAGAATATAATATAAAAAGCCAACAATGAAGAATGAATGTAAGATAAAAAGCCAACAATGAAGAGTAAATATGATATAAAAAGCCAACAATGAAGAATGAATGTAAGATAAAAAGCCAACAATAAAGAGTAAATGTAATATAAAAAGCCAACAATGAAGAATAAATGTAAGATAAAAAGCCAACAATGAAGAGTAAATGTAATATAAAAAGCCAACAATGAAGAATAAATGTAAGATAAAAAGCCAACAATGAAGAGTAAATATAATATAAAAAGCCAACAATGAAGAGTGAATGTAAGATAAAAAGCCAACAATGAAGAGTAAATGTAATATGAAAAGCCAACAATGAAGAATGAATGTAAGATAAAATGCCAACAATGAAGAGTGAATGTAATATAAAAAGCCAACAATGAAGAATGAATGTAAGATAAAAAGCCAACAATGAAGAGTGAATGTAAGATAAAAAGCCAACAATGAAGAGTAAATCTATATATATAAAATTGAATGTCTGTCTGTCTGTCTGTACTCTATAGATTCAAAAACCATACATCCAATCGCCGTGAATTTTTGGGATATTATTAGGTATATCACCGGGAAGGTTTTTGAAAAATAATTTCATGAATATCTTGAATATCCTTAGAGTTATTTGCAGATTTGTAGATTTAACTCGAAAGTAGCGCCCCCATTGCGACGATGATAACAAGTTTTTTTTTATCTATAAGTTTTAATATCACTAAGTTTATTATCTTAAATATTATTTATCAAAAGTAAGATTATCTCAGGATGACACGCCAATTTATTTGAGACAAGAATAATGATACAATTCCAAGGCGAAGATACTATTCCTTTAACTTCCAATTACCGAGGGAACCAATTAATATTGATTTTATTCAACTTATCGAGTATTTTTCAAGGGACCAGGAAAAAATGTTCACTAGATAAAACTATGATTTCCTAATGTAGAAAATTAGGAAAGACAAAATTCAGGATGACACGGCACACAGGGACCGGGAAAAAAAAGTTCACTTTATCGAGAGATTCAAATTTACGAGTTTCAAATTATCAAAATATATCTTTTTTTTTTTTAATAAGTTTTTAGAGAATTGTTTTAACAAATGTTCGCTAGACAAACCTTTACTCGGGTAAAACCCCGGGCGAAGCCGAGTACGTTTTTCAAGTTTATAGAGAATTGTTTTAACAAATGTTCGTTAGACAAACATTCACTCGGGTAAAACCCGGGCGAAGCCTGGCACATCCGCTAGTATTTAATAAAACATAGTTCAAATAACTAAACAAAGACTTATTACAGACCAGACTTGTTTTCTGATATTTACCTCTCGGCATTTTCCATACCCATTATCTTTTCACAAACTAAAAAGATTTTTATAGATATGATCAAAAAGGTTCTTTCAAAAACCAGACGAATTCATTCAAACATTTTCCCTTTTTGAAACAAATTAAAATCATTTCCAAACCACAACACAATAATATGTCTGAAAAATAAGAATGTTCATTATTTGATTAATTTATTCTTTAAACGCACTACATTACAAAAATTGATAAAGGGCTTAACATATGATTCGAATTTGAAAAAAATATTATAAATATTACGAATTCCCCTCCCCTCGCCTTTTTCATATAACAAATATAATTCTCTTTATTAAAATATAATACTATAGCTTTTGTCAAACTAATAAAATAAATATAAACTAAATAAACTAAAAATAATAAACTAAATTGTTATAAAACACGAATATCTCTTCTTTCAAACACAAAACAAACTCTTCTACTGTCCTTACTGCGATGAAAAAATATATAGGGAGGGCTTGGCTCAGCAGTGGTAAATAGCAGTGGTAAATATGCCTAACTGGCCTTGTATTTATTGTTTGCTGAAGAGCGTTGCTCGATGTAAATATTTATATGTAATTCTGCTGTCCTAAAGGCTTATGTCCATAGTTTGCTTGAATACTATTCTAAGATTCCACCCGTCATTGCAGCCTATATAAGCAGAATCGTCCAATACAGTATTGGCGCTATATGAGAAGCGGTCTGGTAGATTAAATTGGCTAAACCGCTAGGAGGGTTTACCACTACTGAGCCAAGCCCTCCCAATATATTTTTTCATCGCAGTAAGGACAGTAGAAGTTTGTTTTATGTTTGAAAGAAGAAACATTCGTGCTTTATAATGCTTCCATTTCTTATGTGTAGATGGCACGTTGTCGCCTTATATTTAAACTAAATTGTATTAATTTTTTATTATTATGTTGAATATATTTTAAAATTTCCTACACATCAACATTATTTTAATAGCTATATATCTTATACTGGAAATTATATATATATTTAATATACCACTATGTGTTGTTAAAAGCCCCCATTAATATGCTTAGAAAATTATAATGTAATATCTTTCTAAAGCTTTTTCAAAAACACCTTGTTTTTAATTTTCCGATGTGAATTTTCAATATGTATTGTTTAACTTGTGAAAAATGTACATAAAGTGAATGCTTTATTGAACACACATATCAGTGTGGACCTATGTGATACAATTTGTTGAAGTGAGTAAGGCGCATGCGCTGAAATGTAGTTCATTTATTGCCTGCTTCTAAATGCTTGCACAAGATAAGCTTCACGGATAGTTCCACATTTCTGTTCTTTCTGCGCATCAGTATCCTTACTAACAGAGGTCTAAGAAAGAGGAGCAGGAGCAAGTTCTACGACTTGCTAAAAAATGGTGTGACCCCGGTATTTGAGGTATTTATTTATTTTCATTCGAAAAGATATTACATTAAAATTTTCAGCAATAAAGGGGGGCACCTTCTATATGCTTGCTTAATTCTCTTATTTTAACAATTTATGTTAAAATAAATTCTTGTAGTAAAAATGCCATTTATTATTGCAGATTGCAATACAATCCTTGCATCGGGGGTTTTTACGTCGACAGAACTTTATAGGTTATCCAAAGGTAAGCACGCTCCACCAATGGTACATCATACCCATTCCTCCTTCCCCATCAGCCTAGCTCTGGATTGATAGCAACGTTGGCTCTATCCCTTCTCTTAGCTAACTAATTTCCCCCTTTTTCTATTAGAATTTAATATTGCACACCTTTGTTTTATTCTATTTAACCTAATTCAGCAAAAGTTTATTATAACATTTTTAAATTCATTTAAAGCATTCACTTTATGAAAAAAATTGAATTGTTCTTCTCTCTCTTAAAAGAAATATTTCTATATATTATATTCCTACTTATTAATAAATTGAAAACATGCGCATGATATTTATCTCGGTAGGGTTTTTAAAATGTTTTTTTTTTTTTTTTTTTTTTTAATGATCTATCCTTTGATTTGTTAAAATGTCTTAGCCCTCTAGATTTTTTTATACATTTTGTTTATATGCTAATCATGCACCCAGAATGATGATTAACCATAGCACAAGATGCCATTGTTTTGATTGAACTGCCTATTATTTCTACATGTGTATTAAGTTGTAGATATTTTTATGAAAACGAAGGCATCAAAAATGTTTAGTTCCAGTCGATTCAAGTTTTTAGTTCATTCTTTATTTCTATCAATTTACTTATATACCTGCATCCGACCTCCGGGCTATGGCTATGAGACCTCCGGTTAATGAGACTTTCCGAAATGTATTCGAAATTTCAATGACCCACATAGTTAGATCTGTGCAGTCGATTATGGAATCTTATGGCCCCATACGACTCCCAGCTAAATCGTTCATGTTCTATCGCCAAATAAATCATAACCATTATATACCCTAAGAATATACATAGAAATTTGCTAGGCCTACCCAAAATGTGGTGTTCTTGTGTGTGTGTGTACACTGAAAATTTATATATTTTAAACCACTTGAAACCGGATATAAGGTATAAAAGCTAATGGCTTGAACAGCGAAATTGGCAAAAACTTGGTCTGCTGCGAGAATTTGAAATATCGGAACTTTTGAAAGTTTAAGCTTTCTCACGATATTTGTCTTGTAAAATTGAGGCCTAATAATCTTCAGAATTTTGCTTAAGCATTAAATATTTTTGTTTTATATTATCATTTACTTTTCATGAAACCTTTTTACCCTAGCGTTCACTTGAACCAAATCTTTAGGCATCTCAAAAGGAGTGTTATAACAATATGATGCATTTTGGCATTCGCCCGTAAGTTTTAGCGTGCATTTCACAGGAATATAGGATAAAAACTGGCTATATTTAATATTTTTATTTGCTTAATATAATGTGATACTTTTAAAATGGATTTTATATGTGTATAGTATTATTTAAAAAATTGCAATTTAGGTGCGTGCTTTGTGTGTGTTTATCAAAAACACCTTCTCGTCATTTTTGAAGGTTCTCTAGTATCGTATGAGGTCAACGCGTGCAATTTATCATATCTAAAAAATTTAAACACGCCAGGTTCATTTAAATCAAAATCTGTTTACGCGCGTGCCCGTCCGCATTAAATATTTACCCATAAAATCAAGGTTGCTTACGTCTTGAACAAATGGAATGTCACTACTATAGAACCCTACCTAATTTTCTCAATTCGGAAGCTGATTTTACAAACGAGTGTATATACGTATTCTTCTAGTTATCTCTACAAAAGAACATGTAATGTTTTTAATCATCAATTTGTATTCTTAGACATCTATTTGTATATGCATGTACATATTGTTAGCTCACGAATATTGATTGTGCCCAGACTCAATCATCCAAGGTCAACCACCGCCCCTGAATATGATCAAGATGGAGTCGCCGTCCTATTACTGCGCCAGCTATGAGCCGCGCGCCCCTGGCAGCCCCGAACCATCCCCCCGTGGGCCCAAGCGCCTGCGACGGGGTCCGGACGAGGAAGCCAAGGCCGAGGCGGCAGCGCTGTTCTACTCGCCCCACCTTCAGAACACCTGGGGCACAGCCACCCCTGCGGACACGGGTACGGTGCTCAGCGCGCTCACTCACATCTCTGGGCCTCCCTCCCTCCCTCTCTTCTTCCCTTCTCTCCTGCGCCACCTCCACACTATGCTCGATCTTCTTCATTTCACTATATTTTCTATCGCTCGCTGCGAGTCATCTCTTGTAATATTTCTTGCACTTCTTTGATCATTCTACTGATTTTATAACGCTCTTTTTGATAACGCTTCTTAATTTGACATTAATTTTCAGCTTTTTCAACATGAAAAATGACTTTGAATAATGAAAATTGACGGTCTGCTTGCTACATGTATAGACATGTGGGGCACTTAAAGTACTGTATTAATTAACGGGTATAAAATAAAAATAAAAAAGCAATATGCGCTTAAATGTGATATATATATGTATGTTATATTCAATTTAATTTTTTTATATGTAAATATTTCATATATCATAAAAAATAAATTGAATATAACATGTATATTTAACACGTTTTATATATATGTATGTATATATGTATATCGACGTATATATTATACCTTTTGATAAGGAAGTAAAGTACTGCTTTGAACCCTTTCACATGTTGAAAGTGTAATTCCAACGTATTAACCACACGCTTCCTTTCTCGGAGCGTAGCTTTCTAGCATCAGAAGAACGTTGCCTTCGTCAAGAAATAATCGACTTGTACAAAAGGCGTCTAAAATATAGCTAAGATTATCAAACTTCTAATGCATAGGCTTAGCACTAAAGTTGAATTCCGATAGATTTTCATATCTATAAATTTTAAAAATTAGGCCTATTTTGGATTTTGATACGATTATTTATTAATCCGATATTTCGATGGATCAATCTTCCATCTTTTACGAGGTGTTTTGCCGTGAAGCACGCAGCAGGTCGCGTGCCCCAGGTGAGCCACTAGACGTCTTCCAAGCTTATTGGGTGATAAAACGATATAGGCATATATATGAATATATTTTAGAATATTCATGATAGATAAAGAGAAATCGTGTATTTTAAAATATATTTCTAAATAGAAAATAAAATACTTAACGACGTAACCTATGTATTGTTGTAGCGCATACCGCGTATACACACAGCGCCCTTCTCCCCGCTGTAATATTTCGGCAAGGGTTAGGCTACGTTGGTAGGCAGTCGGATAGTCAAAACTTCATGTTAGCGACGGGCCAAATATTGGAATTCAAATCTTCGGCTCAGAAGTTCGAAGTGCCCCGCGAGAAGTCGGCCGAACGAAGTCAGAGAAGATCGGCTAATGTGTTCTGGTGGCGCAGCCTCCCCTGGTGTGGCCAAGCTGATCAAGGACGAGCCTCCTCCGTACATTCAGGGCGGCAGCCCAGCTAGGGATCTCCCCCAGCCTGCGGGCTCTCCCCGGGGGCCCAGGGACGGTGAGACGCGGCCGCAGGGCCAGAAGCGGCGCAGACTGATGACCGACGCTGTGTGTGCAGGCCTACCGCCCCAGCAACCGCTGCCCGGACTGGGCCTCCAACACACGGGGTACTACAAGTACCAGGACAACGGCGACACTCTCACAGACTTCGTCAGCCTCGTGTGCCAGGAGACTCAGAACATCAACTCCCAGGTAGCAAGTATATTCTGTACAGCAGTGCAGCACCGAGTGGGTAATCTAGTATACAGTAGTACTTAGTAGTAGTACGTAGGTCAGGCTTATTGGGGTGGGTATTTATATAGTACTTATATAGGAGTGTACCATGTGTGTAAAGTGATATGTAGTTAAAGAATCATAACATATAGATAAATATGGAACAAAGGTTAGATCTATATTACCATAAACATCCTCTGTGTGCAGAGATAGTCATTTCTCCCGCACTGCTATCTAGAGTTCCGTTAGGTGGGACATCCTTTAACGGAACTTATCAATGATTCCTATTTGGTTCATTTTCAACGTTTTGAAGGACAAACGGATGTTAACGTTAAGGCACAATTTAAGTACTACGTGTGTGTGGAAAATTATAATTTCTAGTTAAATCTCAATCCGGTTAAACTAAACTAGGACTAGGTTGCTTAGATAATCCCACTGTAGTTGCTATTTGCACAGCTGCTGTTATTGATGACAATAGACCATCACTATTGAAGCACTAGCACCTCCAGACAACGAAATCCAGAAAATGAAACAATTTCAATGAAATTATTCCCTACTTCGTGTCTTTAAAAGTGAAAACCTTGAATTTAATTTTCAAAAAATACATCACACAGCCTTAAAGAACCTTAATAATACAGTAGAAAAAAGTATATATCATTTATTTATAATAAAAAACATAAAATGAAAAGAAAATATATAATCCATACATAATATATATGCATAAAAATAAAATATTAATTAAATACATATTATAGAGAGATAAAACTATCAAAGAAAAAATGTGCGATTACTTTTCAATCGGCTGGTAAGAAATTCTACAGTGTGTGCCTCATCACATGTATGATTTGTTTCAGATACGACTGGTCGACACCTTCATATAAAACGAATAGCCCTAGTATCTCAAACATGGCGATAACACCAGCCGATATGTTAGAAATAAGAAAAATGTAAAGGTGGTTATCACCATTGCTATGCTCAGACGAACGACTAAGCACATAAATGCAAGTGAACGGTTCAAGACTCTCAAGATATTTCAAATGTACGGAGTCGGTAGAGGGAGATGTCAAAGTAGGCTCGAGTCAGCCACGTAAGGAAGCTGAGCTCCTGTTTGACCAAGGAGTGCGGAGGTAAGTTTGTTTCCCGCCCTTTGTTGCCATGAAAGCACGACTACCATAGGATCGAAGCCTCAGACATCGCGCTGCTACAAGATATTTCAGAAACCCTCAGGATTTCAGAATAGGTTAACTCTCCTCAACTTGAATATAAAAATTCAAAAATCGCTTAAACCTAACTACCAATAAAGACAAATTTGTAGAAAAATTTGTTAATGGTTTTATAAAAACTTTCAATAAAAATTAAACAATAAGTCGATTTTTATTGTGAAAACAAGAGAGTTTTTTCTCGAGCAAAGTCGCTCTTCTACTGATTATGCACGTCCGCGCGTGCGCAGGTAAATATTTGATTTTTATAAATAGTCTCCACATTTCCTCTTATATCTTTTCCAGTTGTAGAGCGACTTTGCTCGAGAACTCGCTTGTTCTCACAATTAAAAATATTCTTATAGTTATTTTTTATTGAAAGAAAGTCTTGGAATTTTAAGCTTGAGATTCTTGTGAATATCGTTAATAATGGTTATTTCCTTAGGTTTGAGGTTTGAAGACCTTAGTCTTCAAATGCAGGTTTTACCGCGCTCATTCTACTAAATGACAAAAAGCAATTTTAAACTGAATATCCTAAAAATATATAAATCTGAAAAGGCATAGAAGAGAGAGAAAGAAAGAAAACTTTCTCAAAATCGAAATTCCACATAGTGAATAATCGCTATGAAACATCGCTATTTTAAAGCAAGTTTTCCTCATTATATATTGTTCTATAACTAACAATAAAGTCTATTACATACATGGCGCTATGTCCTCTAGGTGCGTTGCTGGCTTCAATGAGAATAGCCTTAAATTATAAACAATTGAGAAGTATGAAAGCACGATTTTAAATTATATCAATTTTGATAGAGAGCTCTCCTAGAAAGTGATTCATGGCAATTTTCCTTAACTCTTAAATTTGCATAGATGGTTGGTTTGTCCGACTTTCATTTGCCCAACAGGTTTTTTTTTATTCAAATATACATCATATTTACAGAATGCATAGATTACATCAAAACTTGGAGCAATAAATAAATATATATATATTCGTTTTTAAAACGAATATGCTTTGAAAAAAGGAAATATATAAAATTTCTTTTAAAAAATATAACTTAATATATATCTATATAATTACTGATATTAATATTTAATAAGAGTGTATATATAATAAAAGTAAGTGTGTATGTTTTTTTAAATATTTTATATCCTAGAATATATTATCTAAATGTAACGCGAAAGGTTAGGGGAATCAAAAATGGGTTAAATATTATTAAGTATAAAGTCGAGAAAGGGGGAAATAATTGGAAAAGTAATAAAAAATAGGGAGCTTTATAATTTATATAACATTCATATTTTCAATCCTCATATAGAGTAGTTCTTCAAATTAAAGATACTTCGGCCAGTAAATCTTTTTTATTGTCTAGACGTTTCGACAAAAATATTTGTACTCGTCAGGAGCGAACAAAAATTAAAACATTTGGCAAAGCTTTAAAAATTATTCTTTTAACGATTTGCCAAATGTTTTAATTTTTGTTCGCTCCTGACGAGGACAAAAGATATTTGTCGAAACGTCGAGACAATAAAAAATATTTACTGGCCGAAGTATCTTTAATTTGAAGAACTATCAATGCCGGCCAGGCAGCCTCTATCTTTACGATAATATAGAGTAGTTTATAATGAAAGTGAAAATAGCACTATATTTTAGGTATATCGTAGAAGGAGTTGAAAATAGACTATAGGTCTAGTTTTACATCAGAAGCTTTATTATAACGTTTGCCAAGCATTTTAAATATATATTTATCGTAAAATACTGCGTACATTTTATTACATCTAGATTATATAAAAGGGTATCTGCTCTAAAAAGAATTCAGGTAAGTTGAATATACCTTTCTTCCTCATATTTAACCGGCATATCTAAGAACAAACAATATCTTCTCATAAAGATTTACAACGATGGATAATCAACTATATCGTGTTTGTGCTTAGTATGTTATTAACATCTCTATTCAACAAACACATTTAACAACATTCATATATAGCAAGTTTAATATCAAGTCCTTTGTAAAATATATTTGAAATATCAAATTGTAGACAAGACTATTTGTGAACTAAAAATGAAGGCGTAAAAAGCTTGTAGTTCTTAAAGTTGGATAAAAAAAGGACAACATTCAAAATTAGAGCATGGAATAGTTAGGAGAGTAATATTGAAGGAAATAACTAGATATTATAAATATATATATGATTTTAATCTTGGACCGATTGTGGAAGAAAACTTGCTCGTCTTAAAGAATCAATTTATATGAAGATTCATCGCTAACAACGACCCTGACATCACGAACTCATCACAGAGAGGAAGATCAATTCCAAAATGAATTTATAACATTGGATAAGTTTAAAACACATCTTTTGTGGTAAAATAAAACATTCTAATATAAAAAAGTGAAAAATAGGTCTTTGCTAAACTCGAAAAGAGAAAATAGAAATTTCAATATACAAATATATTATTGATATTTTAAAATATCATTTAAAAGAGAAGAGGGATTTGAACGAGAAGATTATTTTGTATAAATAACAAATGTGTAATATTTTGATAATAATAACAATAAAGAGTAATATTGATTGAATCATTCCTAGCTCCCTCTGAATGACTTTATTGTAACACTTTCTGTGCTAGAAGCGAATAAAACTAAAGAGGATTTGAAGAGCAAAACGCCTTACAATCGACATTGCTAGAAAGGAAAATCGGCAACCTGATTGGGAAGTAGCCAGGATTTTTCAAGGAGACTTCAGAAGTAGAGTGGAAACTGTGAGAATTGAAGATGGTCAAAATGAAGATTTGTTTATTAAACAACCTTTTTTCTCTCTAGAAGATCCGAAATCTAAACGCAATCATAATCCGAAACAAACATCATAAACTAATGTTTAAAAACCAATTTTAACTGGATATGACCAAATTCTTGATGTTCGTAAAGTATTTATAAAGGTCAGGAGAATAGTAAAGACGCTGCCTTCCTGTACCGTGTGAAAATAAACAACAGCAATCCAAAATTTCATGCTATAAACGGTTGCTTTTTGAAATAAAATAAACTGTAGCATGATATTGTGTCTTCTTAGCCTAGATTTTAATATATATACTATTTAAAAGTACTTTTTTATTAAATATTATATTTAAATATAAATTAATATTGTAAAATAATTTGTGAGCGGGTGGTGGGGATACCTAAGTCAGTTGTGTTCACTAGAGAATAACTTGGAAATGTAAACTATAGCGTGTATTTTTCCCCCAAAATAAAAAACAATTTTATACTTCCCTTACTGTAATGATAAAAATAATCAGGTTTCTCCTCTAATGAACCAGGTCCTTCCATTATTTTTATCATTGCAGTAAGGCCATTAGAAAATAATTTTATTTAAAGAGAAATATACGCGCTTTAAATAGTTTACATTTCCAATAAAAAACTTGGTGCCATAATGCATCAAGTTTAGTAAGTAACTTACTACAGTACGGAGAATACACTAGAGTAACCGTAGTTGGGATTGAGTACTAGGCTAACGTGAGGTATTCTGTAGCTCCAAGTACAAATTTCCCGATGACCTGCCTGCCCGACAGTTTATTTGCCTGGCTATTTTCCCGACAGATATGTTTGACCGAATATTTTGGACATTGTAAATTCTTGCCTGACACCCCTCTCTTTTTTGTGAAGGCGTAATCTCTCATTTCTTTATTCTTATAAATTTCATAGTATTTTCTTCCATATTTAAATATGATCAAATTATATTACTAAAATTATTTATATTCTTTTGGATCTTAAAATGCAATTCTGTTATAAAATTGTTCTAATGCCAATCCAAATAACCTGTCGGGCAATCATATTACTCGGGAAAAAGAAAACCTGTCGGGCAAATGAAGAAGTCGGGCAAATGACCTGTCGGGAAGGTGGGGTGCGGGCGAGGCGGCGCGGGGCGAACGAGCGGTGTGTGCGCAGTCGAGCACGGACTCCGGGGGACCCAGGAGCCCCAGCAAGCTGCCCCACTTCTACTCCAGCTCCATGCTCCCTCCACCTCCCCCCGCCCCCATGGCCCGACCAGTTGCCATCATCCGATCCACAGGTATTACCTCATGTAGTAAGTGTGTGCTATTTAACCATTCTTCTCTTACATCTTATTTTAACAATGTGTTGGGAACCTTTGCAAATGTATAACGTTTACTTGATGAGGAGGATACCCCGGACGCTTTTAATATCAGAAAAAAAATGTATTAACATCATTATTTTGGTAGTAATTGTTGGTGTTGTAGTAATTGTTCAATACTACAATACAACGGCAATAATAGCTGATAATTTAAATTGCTAAAATTGTGATGAGCAGGTTTGTTTGCAAAATATTCTGACGTGAGGAAGTAATTAATTCTTATTTTTTATTGATATAAAAAGACAATCCAGCGACAATTTTTATTTTATCATCATGAAAAACTGTTCTTGACAAAGTATCTCAAGAAAAATATGACATTTTATTATTTTCTTGTTATTGGAGTTAACGGATAAATAGAATTAAAGTTGCATTCTTGAACCATCTAGTCGAAGGAACAATCAACTTGCTGAGTGCTTGAAATTCACATTATAAACTCGCTAAAGTGTCCACAGAACGAATGAAAGTAAAATATCTGCTAAATTCTGTAATATGGATTCTATATTTTATTCGTTTACTATTTAAGATCCATTCGTTCCAAAATAACAAAATCCGCCAAAATTTCAAGCATGCATATATATCCAACACCGTTAAATATTTACTTTTATAAAAATAAGACGTTTTCCATTTTTAAAAAATCAAAAACTTTTAATTTTACTACTGAGATAAAGATTTGACATGTTTGGCTTATCAGTGGTGAATCTTCCCAGCGGTTTGAATGAGCTTTGTGAATATTTTCAATTATAAGTTCGTTTTTTCTGTTATTACTGATAAAGATGATGTTCCAAGCATGAAAAATTAATTAAATTGGATCTGATTCACACCTCGACCAAATCTAAAATATTTATTTTCATCGACGCTCTTCGGTGAATATCATTCACCCCTTTATGAGGATTAAAAATAAAAATAGACTTTGAAGAGAAGCAATAAAAATGATCCAAAAAAACTTTATTTTCAATCCTAGTGGTGGTGCTTCACAGTGTTTGGCAGTATTATCAGTCAAACCTGTTCTTGGAGGTTCTAGCTTTCTCAAGACCTCTTTATTTTTCAAATCCATATAGCAATCATGACAAAGGTGGATGATGTTTACCGAAACGCTTATGAGAATAGAGATTTTTTTTCAGTCCTAGGCGTCTCTTTGCTACTGAATATGAGTAGAGACAAAATCCTTGTTTAATATAAATAGAACATTTTAAAAGATTTGAGTCCTTGCTCCACCTCTGAAGTAAAGGATCACCCTGCCGAGCTCCAGCACCAGCGGGCGGTGGGTGCAGGTGCTAGCAGCCCCTCGGCCGACCACTCCGGCAGGAAGCAAGTGTCCACCCCTCCCACCAGCAGCTCCACTGGGCGCCAGCAAGCCCATCACCCCGGTTAGCTACCACAACTTCATCACTACCTGCTGACTTTCAACTTTAATTAATATTGCAAATATAATATTTCATATATTAGATCATAATATATTGGATAACGTTAACCTTGTATATTTGTCAATGCTGTACTCTAGTTTCATGTTTATATTGATGGCCTCCTACTATTAGGTCAACTGCATATTGATGTAAAAGCAAAGGGAAAAAACCGCCCCCGCGCAAAACAGACGTCTATGCAAAACACTTACTTATTTATATAAAATATCATATTTTCTCCAATGTTGAATCGAAAATATGATATTTTATATAAATAAATAAGTTTTTTACATAGAGATTCTCTATGCGTTATTAATTATCTTCTTAGCATTATAATATACGCCTTAATTGGTTCATATGTAGACATATAGGGTTTCCTCGAGACATTGGCTCTCTGATTGGTTATCTTCTATCACATGACATTAAGCAGCCAATCAGTGTTGAGGTAACCAATGAGTGGGCATATTTTTTAGCTCAGTGGTTATATAGAGGTGATAAATAAACGACCAAGGGTTCGAGTCTCGGAATTTCCTCTATATTTAATGCATTAATAAAAATATGTTATTAACTGTTTTGTCATTTCGCTTATAAAAATATTTTACGATTGTGGTTGAAGAATCATATTTTAAAAATTATTAGTTATATATCTTTGTATTTTATAGGTATTAGACATCTTGAACTCTTTATTTTGTAATAGTAATTTCAGAAGCCCAGGAAGAGATTAATTTATTTCTCCGACACATTACAAAGTTTAACTCTTCTTGAAATTTCCGCCGTTTCATTATAAGACGAACTAAGGCTCCAGTAAAATACAAATCCAGACTGTGAGGTCCTTGTCAAGATTGAAGTAAGTATAGTTCAGCAACGTGGCGGTGTGTGTCGCAGGGTCCAATAATGGCGTGGGCAACTCCCCTTCCTCCAGCCCCTTCAACAACTTTGCTCATATCCATCCCCAAGCGCCACAGGTAGATTTGCCATTCCTATCCGCTTGATTTCACTCAGTAGAATTATCACCTACACGAGGTCAAGTGTGTTTGTTGGATAGAACTTTGGATGACTGATTAAAGCTTTCTCTAGCATAAATCCCCGGTTCTAATTAAAGCCACGATATTGTAACACCGCTATAGTGATACGTTTCTTTATCATAATAAAATCGGGCTAACCTTCAAATCAACAGTCCCTCATCCAGGTTCAGCATGCGAGAAAAACAATTAAAAAGAATCTTGAGTTGTTTTTAATCACACGCTAAGCCTTCATTAAAAGCCATTAGCTTGAAAGCTAACCCAATTAAAAAGAAACGTATCAATATACACTATATGAGCTACTTGTATATGAGCTACAAACACGCGCGCGCAATATTTATGTTCTAGTTGAATATCTCTCAGAAGATAGTGATTACTTAATCAGTCATTGTAATTCAAAGAATTCAATCGGTTCATTTTAATGTATTGTAGCCATGATTAAAGAAACATATCGTTTCAACGTTTATTCTTAAAACAAATTTATGATGTATTTGAAAAGTTAAAAAAAAATAGATACGGTGTCATTGCGCGCGCGCTTCGAGATAAAAAGTGACGGTTTCCAATTCCGAATTAAAGAACCTTTCAATAAGATTGCTTACGAATGTAGCTTGCTTGATAAGTTAGGTCAAAGTAATGTAAATATGTAACAGGGCTATTGCACTTTGTAGGGGCAAAGTAAAACTGGGTTCTACATGAATATACCTATGGTACGTTTATAGTACAAACAATATCAACCCTCTACCCGCATTGGCTGATTGCCTAGCAGTACTACTGCCATTTTAAAGATTATTCAAATTCGATAAGGTGTAACATTTTAAAACTTGTGTTAAAAATCTTATCCGGAGAAGATATGAAATCTTTAATATGTTTTGGAGACCATAACAAAATCTCGATCCAAAACTGATAAATCTGGAAAATATATCAAAAAGAGAAAAAGAAAGCTATATACTACTAAAGCTAAGAAATATTTTAGAGCTAAGGGCGTTCTTAGAGCAGATTGGGAGCAAAAAAAGGGGGTAGAAAGAGACGACTAGACATTGAAATGTTCGATTTTAAAATAACTTAGAATTTTATTATTTTATAACTAATTAGTTGTCACATAATGTTATCGGTTCATGAAGTTTTGTGTGTGAAGTGATATTTCTTAAAGCTGACCTTATATTCAATCAGTCAAGCAACTTTTTCCAGCCGAGGGTAATTGCTACGAACCCTTTTAGTGACCGTGTAATTTTAGAATAATTTAGCTCCACTGGAGTTGCTCGAATTGTGATTGACATTTTAAATCCGAATTTATAACTTTACATAGAGGCAATCAGATTTATATATGTGATGCAAAATATATATATCAAAATATACACAGACGAATATTTTAATGAAATAAGACGCAATAAAAATATTTTTACATTTTAAAATAAAAATAATAGAAAAGAAGTGTCGTGTTTTCAATTTAATATTAAATAACTGTATAAATGAACATAATAAAATGAGGAAGGATGATATTTATTAGTGAAAAGCTTCTCTCCCCATTACATTTAAGCGTTGTTTTAGCGCATTTTATAAAAGAGCGTTTTGACTATAAAAAGAACTTGCAAGAAGCAGCATGGTTGGAGTGTTGGTTTCTCCGTAGGATGTTAGGAATGCTCTCAACCAAGGAATGATGACAAACGGTATGGCTGCTCCAGCAACACCTGTTCTCGTACTCCGGCGGGGGAGCCCCGGGCCCCAGTCTCAGCCCGCCCGGCATGTTCCCGTCCCCGCCCAGGCCGGCCCGCTGGAACCCGCCCTTCATCCCGCTGGACGAGGAGTACAGCATGATGGCGGGGCTGATGGCCGACCCTCCCGCAGCTGCGGACACCTCGCCGCACATTATCTCGCCAGAAGGTGATTTTGATGGCGTTCCGATGCCTTTCTGAAACTTCTAATGATATACTTTAAGGTTGTCCCAAAAGTTCGTAAACACTTGCAAAAAATTGAATTACCAATATTATTCGCCGTTATGTATAATGTCTTTGTATTATTGTATAAAGTAATTGTATTATGTATTATTACGTATTCGCCATAATAATATTATTCGCCAAGTAATAAGAAAAACACGAACTTTTGGGACAGCCTTATAGTACAAGTACATGGACAAAACTTGAAGAAATTCGTTTTTAGCATGTATATCTGGATTCAGATAATAACTCTGAAAGATATTTGATACACAGTGACCTTTAATGAAGACATACTAAATAACCAAGTGTGAACAAAATTGCCTCCGTCTTTATAAAAAAAAACAGACAACCGGAGACATCAAAGACTTTCCACTTCCTTAAGTTTTGTCCATGAGTGTATATAGTTTAATGCAAAAGCGAGTCATCTGTATATTTGAAATACAGAATATTTAATCGCGAATGTTTTTTTTTAATAAAATGATTTCTTACTGCCATTGGTGTTATATATTAAATTATTGAATTCACTGTGCGAGGATTCACTACTGATGAGCCAGGCCCTCCCAATATTTTTATTTTGAAGTTAGAGCAGTAAGAAATTATTTCATTTTGAGAAAAAGAAATATTCCCGCTTTTATAAATAGTTTATATTTCTAGATGTGTAGTTTATCTTTTTAGCTCTCGGTTTACTATTTGAATGATTACTGTCACTTCCCTCGAAATTTTAAATGTATCAATTTTTTCTAATCTCATTTTAGTTTATTTTCTTTGTCATATATGGCCTTATCATCAAGTCTATCATAAAACAAAACTAAAGACGATTAAAAACCTAATCGGTCAATTCCACACAATGGTCGCAATAGAAGTTCTTGAGCTCCAAAAGTAGGATTTTAGGACTTCCTATAAATTACTTCCAAGTATAATATCTCCTTCCTTGAAAATTGAAAGACTAATCTTATCCCGTTTTGCTAGCAACATTATTTTGTATACAAACTTTTAAAGCTCTGTTTAAATGGATAAGACAACACTTTTCCATTTTCTAATTCTTACAAATACACTATTTTTATATAAAAAAGAACTCTTAAAATCTAATAAAACATATTTTTAAATAAACTTATTTCGTTCGCTAATTTTCAATGTGTTTTATAAATATCTGAGCAATATATATTAAACAAAAAGTAGATAAGGTTAATTTTATCTTTTATATATATCACCTTGATTGATTGATACCTTGAGAACCTTGATATATTATTATTTTAAAAATAATAGGCATTGATATAATATATTCATATAACATTGCGGATGTATGTACTGATTGAAAAGTAAAGAGATTTCAAACAATAGAATATAGACCAGGTAAATATTTCCCTTCACAACTTTTGTAGATGGTTTGTCTGGCCCAATCATTACCTCAACCGACCTTACATTTTTATTGTTATTATTATTAAAATTAGCTTCGTATGAGTCTCCCGAAAGTAGAAACACCATAAACAAATCCATCGAGACATAAATGTATATTTATAATCGATATATACAGTAGAACCTCCCTGTAAAGGAGACCTAATTGCAGAGCCAAAGTGTCCTTTAGGGAGAGGTGTCCTCTTACCGGAGAGTTCATAGGGGGACATAGCGCTCTAAGTCGAAATAAAGAATGAAGAAGAAGAGGAGAGTTGCTAAATTGTAAAAATGATAATTTTGCGAATGAAAACTGTCCTTTGTGGAGATGTGTCCGCCAGCGAGGTGTCTGCTAAAGGGAGGTTCTATTGTAGTTCCAAAAATATGACAGAATATTCTCAAATTACCGAATATGGATTTCTTATTTCGGCGCTCAGGCACACATGCACAAACACGCAAAACATGGATAATCCTAATCTCACTTGAAAGTGACCATTCCTTGGAGGTTATATTAAACCAGGTCCTGTCTCAGTTTTTACTTTTATTTTTCAAAAGTAGTTGCTCATTCAAGTGTTCTCTAATCAGATGTGATACTCGTGAATGTCACACTGCATTTCAAAATCAAATGAATAAATATTTAATATCAGTGATATACCTTTATAGATTAAATACCAAACGCCAGATGACATTTTAAAAAGCCTCTTGAATCTCTGGCCATTATCAACTAAACTTGAGTTCGGTAGATGACTGTGTTCCCGTGAGATCAGTGCTAAGGCTGAGCGTGTGCAGATCGATTCTTCTCCGTGGTGCAGACTCCAGGCGAAGGGGGGTCCCGCTCAACAGGCACCCAATTCCCCTTCCAAGTCCCAACCTTCCTAAATCTCTTGCCTTGTACAGTTCAGCTCTTCCGCCCATCCTAGCAGCAGCAGAGTCGTAGCTAGAGTAGCTTCTTCTTTTCTCCTTCCTAACGTTTTCCTCCTCTCCTCTCCTCTTCTTTCCGGACCTTGGTGCCAGCCAGCCTTGCCATCTGGACCACATTGAGTTTTGCTACTAGCAATATTTTCCTGGTGCCTCAAGCAATAAATTTTTATTATATCCTACATTCGTAGGACATCTGTATTATAATGATTGCCTTACAACTAGTCGCTAGAGTCAAAGTTTTATTGTTAACCAGTTTGCCTAAATTTTGAATTAATATTTAAAAAATTATAGCATGGTTTATATAGATTTTGTTTTGTTTTGTTTGATTTATAGCTCTTTTATATACAAAGATTTTAGCTTTTATTTTACGCCACTTTAAATATTGTTATATATATAAAAATATATATTATATATATTATAAAAGTATATAAATAATATACAAATGTATGATTCACCAAATATAAGTTATTTACTAGATTTGAATCTATACCAAGGTCCACATTTGTAAATTAACTACTACATTTTTGAATCTAGAGTTAGAAAACTTTACATTTTCTAGGTTTCTGATACATCTTGATTAGTCAAGAATGCAGAAAAAGGAAAGAAGAGCTATGCAAAGTGGAAATCTTTAACAACGAGATTTGTATTTTTTATTATATTGTTTATCACAACACACGTCATCATCTCCATCCATTTTAGTTAGTCTTCCTCATCGTTTTGTTTTGTTATTTGTTGTTATAAATTAGAGTTATAATTATTATTATTATTATATATTATTATTATGATAGTTAAAAAGCTTTTTATTTAAGATTTGAGTTGTTGTATGTGTATATATATTATATATATAAAAGCCATGTATATACAGTGTACCTTGACTCTCCCTCCCGTCCCGAGTGTGAGGGAGCAAGGGCAAGCTCAGGCCAATAGATAACAACAACAACGATGATTAATTTTGCCGTGTCTTCCTTTTGTAAATTTCGCTGGTAGCAAAGTACCTCTCCCTCGCCAGAAGTGCCTCGCCGCCTGCCTGCCTTGCTCCCTCCCGTCACTCCGGGGGGAAGTGTTCCTGGGAGGACTCCACTCTTGTGTTAGGAAAGTTCCGTGCTTCCTCCCTAAGTTCCACGTTGGGAATGTTATACTTTCTTATTATTCTCTCACTAACCGGCAGCCATTGTTTGTTGTTGTTATGGCTGCTTTTCGGTAGAGCCACAATTTTCATCAGTTCTCCTGGATATTCTGCTAAGTTGGTTGGTTGGTAGCCCAGCGATTGTTGACTAGACAGACTGTGATTTCTTCTTGCCTTGGTTTTTCACATCTCCCACTTAATTCTTACTTAGATATAAATAGTCAACTTTCCCTAACTCCACCAGCGCCGCTATTTTTCTCTTTGTCCCGGTGTGCCAATTATATGAGGAGTTGTAGAAGATGCCTTGGTTGTGTCCAATGTACAAATTTCAAAAGATAATAATAAGGGCCTTACTCTCTAACTCTCTAGCCTTGATTCTTTAAGTAGAAGTTTATATTTGGCTTTTGTTCTTTCCCCTTTCTTTTTGAAATCCTTCCCTTCCATTGAGATCAGATGATGTACATACCAGCTGAAAGAGAGGACGCCAGACTGAGCGGACCTGTGATCCACGGGAACCAACTTGCTCATTTCTCCCTTCCTCGCGCTCAACTCTCTCACTCTTTCTCTCGCTCTCTCTCTCTCCTCCTCTATCTAGTTCTCTAGCTCTCTCTTCTTCTCATGCTCTCTCTCTCATTTCCAACAGTTAGTCCTATTTATCATGGTTTAGATATTTTAAGATTAGATATAAAACTTCGATAAAATAAACATATTTTCTATATACTATATAACTCTGCACTTTCTAAACTTTTTCTCCCTTGTTAATTATATAAATAAAACTACTACAAAAAACTTGCTAACTTAAAGAATGCCTTTTAAAAATTAGAGAATCTTTAAAATAAAATTTTTAATACTTACACGAATCGTGTCTGTTATTTTCCTCCCTATACACGACCAACATCTTGCGGGAACATGTATTATTGAATGTGATTTTGTAGCTTAGTATACTGTGGGAAAAAGAACAAATGATTTAATTTTGGGAAAATAATACAAAAGTTAAATTGTACTAGGATCAAGAGTGGTTACATAAAGAAAAATGCATCTTCTGTTCTTGTGAATAAAAGATGCTGAGGGCATGCGCCGTCTGTCGGAATAAATATAACATTTATTTTGACTTTTGACGCAAAATATAACATTGTTGGTTTCCAATTATGGTTTCCAAAGTGTAAATGTTTTATGATTTTAACATTTTGAAGAGATAATACTTGTTCAGCTCACAAAACTTTGAAAATAACTATAAAAATAAAATATAGAAGATTTTACCAAAAGAGATTTTAAAAATCACTTTTTAACAAAAAAGTATTTAAGAAAAGTATCTCCTTCTCGTGAAACTGAAAACTACCGATGGCTCTCGCCATCTATCGGAATAAATATCAAATAAGTACTGAATTCCAAATATTTTTCCAGAATATTGGACAAATACCCTTTTTTATATAAAGAAAACCCAACCACGTACGCGTTTCAGGCTGTTGTCTCTCGTCAATGTGGTGTAGGCTGTACCTCAACGACCCAAAAAGATGGTCCTAGAAGCTCCCTGAAAAGAAAGGACCAAATCTAGGACTAGCTTTTTTGGTCGTTGAGGTACAGCCTAGACCATACTGACGAGGGCCGACCGCCTGAAACGAATACATGGGTTTGGCTTTTCTTGATTTATCAAGAAAGGTATTTGGCCAATATTCTGGATAAAATATTTGTAAATCAACACTTGGTTGATATTTATTCCGATAGAGGCGCGAGTCATCGGTAGTTTTCAGTTGCATATATGATCATTAAATATTTTTTTCTTAAATTCTTTTGTTAAAAAGGCGATTTAAAAAAAAGTCTATCTTTAGTAAAAATCTTCTATATTTTAATTTTAAAGTTATTTCTAAGTTTTGGACTGAAAAGAAATTTCTTCAGGATTTGTTAAATCACAATATATATATTTTTATATACTTATAAACATTTGTTCATACAAATATACAAGGTGGGATGAATAAATAAGGTGAATTATAATTTATTTAAAAAAATAAGAACGATATTAAAAATTAGGACTTGATTTATTAAAAATAATCACCTTGGCTTTCTATACATGGTCTCCATCGTTCTGGCAACTTGTAAATACCCTCTTTATAGGCACTCTTAGGAAGCATGTGAAAAAAATCTTGCACCACTTTCTGGACATCTTCATCCGAGTTAAATCGCTTTCCCTTTAACTCCTTCTTTAGTAGTCCAAAAAGGAAATAGTCAGAGGGGGCTAGGTCTGGACAATATGCAGGATGTTCTAAAACTTCAAAACCTAATTTAATGATTGTAGATACAGTTTTACATGATGTATGCGGCGTTGCATTATCATGAAGGAAGAGAACACCTTTACTAAGCTTCCCTCTTCTTTTGTTTCTTATACTGGGCTTTAGCTTATTTACAAGAATCTCACAATAAAAGTCGCTGTTCATACGTTGCCTGGATATTTTTCTATCCTCCAAAATTAAGTTTTCTACCGCATTTATCGTGCTTGGCGTCGCTGTAACACTTGGTCGTCCAGGTCGCTCAATATCGGTACATGTAATTTGTCCATTTTGAACTCGTTAACCCATTTATAAATGTTTTTTTGAGACAAACAAGACTCACCATAGATATTTTTCATTCTTTGGCATATTTGAGATGTTTGAATACCTTCTGCATTCAAGAAACGAATAACTGCACGTTGTTCAAGCGTGGTGCAATCCTTCAAGGGAGCTTCCATTCTAGTTTATTTATAAGTCTCGCGCCGCGCGTGGAAAAAAGAACAGAACACCTTAAATAGTCTCTCGATGTTATATTTTAATATTCTGTGGTTTAAATTATTTTTGCTTTTTAATTTTTAAGAAATCAGATAATTCACCTTATTTATTGATCCCCCCTTGTATTTATTTTTATTGCCAAATTAGGACTGAAAACTAAGAGTAGTTTAATATATACATTATTATTAAAATAAAGGCATATTTTGGATCAAAAATATTTATTAAAATTCAATATTTCGATGAGGCTGTTCGCCTATCTTCATTTTTCCTAGAAGAAAATAGGCGAACAGCCTCATCGAAATATTGAATTTTAATAAATATATTTGATCCAAAATATGCCTTCATTTTAATTTATCAAAAATAAAATTTTCGATATTCAACAACACATTATTATATAAAAATAAAATGAATATCCAACGAGGACTTTGAAACCAATACTAAATACAATCTCTCGAAGTGCACACCTAAAAGTGAAAATAAGGTTGGTATATATTCCATTTCAGAATGGATGAATCTTTTTGGTGAAAAAATACTCTGGGATATAAAAAATAGTTTTCTATGTGCGCAAAATTATTTTATTTAGACAAAAACGAAAAAAATATGTTTTCGGGGAATCTCCTTGACCTACATTTACTACAAAGAATGGCAAAGTACTGAATGATTTACCATTATGCTGGAAAATTTATGTATCTGCCACTCTATAAATATAATACAACTGCTTTACAGTAGAGAGAGGTATATTGAAGTTTTGTGAACTATTGTTATGTTTAAACGATAAGGAAGAGTAAGGAGAAAAGATTTTTATTCAATTAAACTTGTGACAAGCTTTCGGGCAGTCACGCCCTTCAACAGGTAATAAAAAGAACAATTGACTATTAAAATAGAAAACAAACTGAGCTTTAAACAAAAATGATACAACTGCAGCCTGGCCGCGAGAAAACGTGAATTCGGGAAAGTAATGTGAGGTGGGGGGGGGGAGGAGGTTTATCCGGTTTTTAAGTTAATACATATATCATGATATTGGTTAGGTAAATCTATATGTCGATTAATACTGTCATTAGAAATGGATAAAATGGCCTCTATGATTAATCTCTGGTGTTTACTGGGAATGTTATTGTACAAGGTGGTGGGAGAATCTAAATTGAAAGAATGGCCAGTATTATGGGTGTGGTTGTATATGAAGGATCTGCCGTCTTTATTATTGATGCACCTACCATGTTCGATCATCCTGATGGCCACGGATCTACCTGTCTCACCTATGTAGGTTGCACTACAATCGTTACATGAGACTGAATAGACTGAGCCACCAGAAGATCGAACAGTGGTAGGTCTCTGTATGCGGGTAATGGGATGTCTAAGAATGGTGGCCAGACTTCTATTATTTTTAAAATAAGTATTGATACCGTGGGATTTAAGCATGCGGGATATGGTAGCGGATTGTGATGAAAAAGGCAAAATACAGGTATTTCTATGGGCTGTAAGGGGTTTCAACTTAGCAGAGTTGTATTGGTATTTGTGTATGAAATGGAGAGGGTATTGTGAGAGGGCAAGCTGTTTTTTGATGTTGGAGAATTCTATTGACCTAAATATGGGCAGGGAGCAATGTGTGACCAATCTTTTGGTAAGTGTTCTGACTGTATTAATTTTATGGGATAAGGGACAGGAAGAATTGAAATTGGTATAGAAAGTTGGGTTATTGATTTTATGATATACTGTTGTGTGGTAGTGTGATGGGGTACGAATAATGAGTATGCCGAGAAAAGGTAAAACACCATGGTGGCTCGGTCTATTCAGTCTCATGTAACGATTGCAACCTACATAGGTGAGACAGGTAGGTCCGTGGCCATCAGGATGATCGAACATGGTAGGTGCATCAATAATAAAGACGGCAGATCCTTCATATACAACCACACCCATAATACTGGCCATTCTTTCAATTTAGATTCTCCCACCACCTTGTACAATAACATTCCCAGTAAACACCAGAGATTAATCATAGAGGCCATTTTATCCATTTCTAATGACAGTATTAATCGACATATAGATTTACCTAACCAATATCATTATATATGTATTAACTTAAAAACCGGATAAACCTCCTCCCCCCCCCCACCTCACATTACTTTCCCGAATTCACGTTTTCTCGCGGCCAGGCTGCAGTTGTATCATTTTTGTTTAAAGCTCAGTTCGTTTTCTATTTTAATAGTCAATTGTTCTTTTTATTACCTGTTGAAGGGCGTGACTGCCCGAAAGCTTGTCACAAGTTTAATTGAATAAAAATCTTTTCTCCTTACTCTTCCTTATCGTTTATACAATCTATGGAGAAAGTTTTCAAGTAATTTTATTGTTATGTTTCTTTTCAAATAAAATAATTTGCTAGTGCCTTTACTGCAAGGATAAATACAATGGGCTAATACACAAATCCGTGATGAACCCTCCCAGATGTTTCGCCAGTTTATGTACCATACCGCTCTCTAATATTATAATGTGCTGTTTTGCTTTTATATCTCTCCGTACTGATTATGAACTCTTGCCAATACATTTTTAAAGGGAGAGGTGCTTCTTTTGGTATCTGAATGCCATCCTCTTGAAACTTTATGTTGTATAGAGAGAAACATATTTGTTTTGAAAATAGAGCAATCCATATTTAAATCTTTATAAAATAAAAAGGCATATATTGGCTTGAATAAAATATTTATTTGCCAATATTTCAGTTGGTTGAACGCCAACCCTTGTCAAGGCATTACATTTTTGTATAAACCATTTTAAACCAATGTAATGCCTTGACAATGGTTGGCGTTTAGCCAACCGAAATATTGGCAAATAAATATTTTATTCAAGCCAATATATGCCTTTTTA
>CP092886.1:31715634-31726871 GCA_030710605.1 Cordylochernes scorpioides | reverse complement strand
AGACGTTCAAGATTTTGTATGATTGCCTGCCTCCAAACAGTGTCGAAGGCCTTACTGATGTCCGAGCTGATGACAAGAGTTTTCCTCCAGTGAGCTTGTCTTTCTTCAATTAATTGAGTGATACTCGCCAGTGCATCTTCCGCTGAACGACCATTTACGGTACCCAATACGGTTTGTATTGATCTTCAAAGAACCATCCATGACGATCCGCGAGCCTCTGAAGTCGGGCCAGGATACATCTCTCAAATACTTTGGCCATAGTGTTCAATAAAGTAATAGGTCTGTATTTCTCCAGCTGACTGGTGGCTGAATTGGAGGATTTAGGCAGAAGTATGAGGCGGCCTTCTTTCCATTGACGGGGGAAGTGGCCCATACGAAGGCATTTGGTGAACAATTCGGCCAGCAGGAATTGCAAGGAAGGGCCGCCCAGGTCTAGGCATTTTGAACCAAGACCGTCAGGGCCCGGGGCTTTCCTTTTTCCACAGCGATGAATGGCTCGCAAAACTTCCCAGGGTTTGAATTCAGGTTCGTCTGAATGAGCAGAAATTGCATTCTTTTGCGGGTGAGGTCTGGTGTCAGGTAGGAAAAAGTGATTTTAACAGGGTCTGGCAAGTCTCATGAGGATTGTAAAGAGAGCCGTTATCATGTTTGAGAAGTGGCGGACCTCGGGGGGAGCCGCGGCCCCGGGCGATAAATCGATGTATGTCACTCCAGTATGCGAATGACACCTCCTTGCAGAGATTAAACCAGGATTTACTTTTAGCTTTCCGTATAGCCGCCTTCAGTCGCTTATGGCAAGCTCGGTATAAACCGCGGAAGAAATTCCTAATAGAACACCGGACTTTCTGACTATAACGGCGGAGGGAGATAACCAACCTTCTGATCCGACTCAGTTCGGGGGTCCACCACGGCTTTGACGGTCTTGTAGTATTGGAGCGTCTCCCCATGGAAGAGTCACAAGCTGATTGCAGGATGGAAGTCAGAAGGAGGACCACCCTGTCAATATCTTCTGGGCTAGAGGCCTCGTTTAATAAGGTAGTTACACCATCAAATTATAGGGGCATTACCCTTATAAGCAACTTGTCAAAACATTTTACATCCATATTAAAAAATAGACTAAGTAATTGGATTGAAAATAGAAAACTCATAGCGGAAAACCAGGCATGATTCAGAAAGGGCTACTCGTGCAAAGACCATATCTTCACGCTTACGTCACTAATTCAAATGACATTAAACCGCAAAAGGAGGAAACTTTACACATTCTTTGTTGATCTTAAAAAGCGTTTGATACAGTTCCACATCTACTATTATGGAGAAAGCTTGCGCTTGTTTGGTTTAAGTGGGCGATTTAACAAACTTATACAGAACTACTATGCTCAAATGATGGCAGCGGTCAGATGGAGCGGCTCTTTTACAGAATTTATCAAATACAATCAGGTGTTCTTCAGGGTGAACCTCTGTCACCGTATGTATTTATTATTTTCAATAACGATCTGGTTGCTACGCTGGATGATTCTGACCTGCCAGGTATATACTTACCGGGCCATGGAACTATACACCTGCTCCTGTTCGCGGATGATATAGTCTTCCGTGGTGAATCCAAGATAAATATCCAAATAAAGATTAATTTAATAAAAAATATTTTGAGGAAAATAGTTTAACTCTGAACCAATTCCAGTCTAAAATCGTAGCGTTTCGAAATGGAGGCCGCTTGGCTAGATCTGACGTTTGGTTTTGGGGCCAACAACCTTTGACAGTTACCTCAAAATATACGTATCTTGGCTACCCCTTAACAATCAAGAATCCAACTGCTTACGTGGCGCAGCACTTTAAAAGCAAAGCATTGATTGCTACAAACGCAGTATGGAGAATACTATCTAAGTCAAGAACCATATCGTTCGGAGCAGTGATGAAATTACTTGACTCCATAGTTTTATCCACGTTATTATACTCGGCCCCACTGTGGGCGACGAATCAGATAGGAGTTGTAAACCAGATCCAGGATATTTTTCTTAAGGCGATTTCTTGACCTTCGCAAATTTACACTCCGGGCTATATCTTACGAACAGAAACCGAAAGGATGTCCCTTGAATTAAACATTACGAAATTGATTATAAAGTTCTAGATACGGATTTTAAAAATGGACAGGACAAGATTACCTTATGTTTGCTTGTTTCAGCTCTAGGAAGTTTCAATTTTGGGAAAAGCGGGGAACAACTTTATTTATAACCTGAATAACATCATTGACCTCTTGGGGTTTTTCTTTTCTTAAGTACTGTGAAGATTATATGGTTTTACGAGGAGAAATGCCTAGAATAGTTCAAACCACAGTGGACCAGCTACTCCAATTTGACCGAGCTAAGATACAAAACTCAACTCATTGTATACACTATCAATCTCTAAGTAGCTCCTTTATGACGGAGGACTACTTACTATCAAACCTCTCTTTGAAAATAGCCCGTCAAAGGATGCTATGGCTATTTTCCCCCCAGGATATCACGAGATTTTGGAACAGCGACCCTTTAAATTTCTACTTCTGCAATGCTGGCATCCAAAAAATTTGGTTCATTATCTATTCCATTGCCCATTCCTACAGGAAAAGAGACTGGAAATTCGCGAAATTTCGGGGCTAACTCACTATAATGAACAACATGTATATACAATTTTTACTACTCTCCAGCTGGATAAAACATTTGTTTATAAATATTTAAAATTTTTCAAGGCGATTGACAAAATGAGGGAAGAAGTGCTCAACTCCCCAGACAACGGCTGATTGCTCCACCTCCCCTCTAAATTGCTTTTCCTCCTCACTCATGTACATATATAACCTCTTAGGGAATCCCCTTGTAAGACAATAGTGTCTTAATGAAGGTTTTTGTTGTTATTGTTGTAATAGGGTAGTTACCTGGTGGAGAGAAGAGTTAATGAAGTATTTAAAGGTCTGTTCTTTACATGAGGATTCAACCCAGGAGGATTTTGTCTCGTTATTGACCATGTTTAGGAATGTAGTCCAGATAGGTATATGGTCAGTGAAGGCCATCTCATCTAATAAACCTCTAGTGACATGGATAGCCAGTGAGCTGGATGCCAGAGTTACATCTATAGAAGAAGATAAAGGCCCATTTGACCAGGTCGAGTCCACAGGAGGTCCCAAGAAATGAAGTTCATTGAAGCTGGCGAACTCTTCAAGATTAGCACCCTGGAAGTCCAACCTCGCACCGATGCCCCAGGTAGGAGAGTGGGCGTTAGTGTTCATACCCAGGATCACTGGAAGAGACGCCCGTCTTATCGTATCTTCCAGAAGAGGGATGAAATCATCGACAGCTCTAAGGCCGTGCCAGTAGGCCGAGTGCGCCACGATGATGCTCTGCTCTAGACATATGGCTATGGAGGGTTATGGCGGTGTCTGGGGAGGTTAGAGGGATGGGATGAAGGTTGCTACATGCCACAATTCCCGAGGGGATGTAGGCGCCTGGGACAAAAAAAAAGCCTGAAACCCACGTGTGGGCCAGAAGAAGTTAGTTGAGAGTTCTTGCAGGAGCACGATGTCGGCCTGTGTCGAATTTGCCAAATTTGCAATTTCAAGAATGACAGTTGGTGATTTTTTAGCGTTCACCCGCAGGACACGCAATGGCCTAGACATTGTTTCTTGTTCGGGCTATTCTCTCTTTTACAAAGGGACAGGTAGATAATGTGGCAAAGTGGTTGTGGGAGCTCCAGATTTTTTTTCTGCAGCGGCAGCAGCGGCTTTGGCTTGGCTCGACCGAGCATCGGATGCCCTCATGCTCTGCAGAGCCGCAGCAATAGCAGATTGGATGGGCAGCTGGACAGGCAGAAGCGCGGTGGCCGAAGCCACAGCAACGGAAGCATTGCTTTAAAGTATGACTGCGCTCATACCTGTGCACTAGACCCGCCACAGGAATACGTCCATGTTGACCGAGGATTTCGGCGACTTGGTTGTCCACTTCGATGAACACTGTACTAGTGCTGTGTGCCGCATTATTCGATCGATGGACTACCCTGATTTCACGCTTTTCCAGGAGTGACTGCACGGAGTGGTTGGAGCGGAAGCTCTCGCATATCTCATCGTCCCGCACCTCCCCGTCCACTCTGAAGAGGCAGTATCTTGGTAGGATAACCGGGCACTCGGGGCAGCTTAGGCCCGTTGGCAGGGAGGTCAGCCCAGTGGCCAGCTACTTTGCCATTTGGGTTGTTTTGGGGTGGAAAACCACCTCGCCGCTGGTGTTGATGGACGCCACCAGGTGTTTTGATGACGCTAGGGAAGGATGAATCTTTTGAATTTCCCTCAAAAATTCCCTTGGGTTGCTTTGGGGTTAGCCGACCTGACGACGACATGCGATTCGAAGGAAGGAGCCAGATTCACAAATGTGGATTTCGCTTTGGGTTTCGGAGGTGCAGGCTTTACCGGCTTGTCTTTCTCTGCCACAACCGAGGGCGAAAGAGGTGGAGGGAATCGGGACGTTGGCTGTGGGATTGGGTCTTCCTAGACTGGCTCCCTTGAAGGCGTCCTTAAGAAGAAGTTCTGCCTTTTGGACGAGAGTCAGTATCAGTCCTTTGGTGGCCATCTGTATTTTTCGGGGGAGTCCAGGCTGGTGTCGGCAATGATCGCTTCGAAGGTTGGGCACTCAAAGTTGAACAAGTTCGCCGTGCTGTTGAATTTAAATTGGTGATGGGAAGACGGGAGGAGGTCTTCGTCCTCAGAACGCGGCCGCTTGTTGGCCTGCTGACTTCCTCCACCACCGCCATCATACTGGTTCAGCTCCATAAATAAAAACTATCAAAAAGCAAATCTACTCCAAAGAGAGTAAAAAAAGGCAGACCAGACAAAGAACATTATTCCGTTAACGAGATGAGGTGTGTATGGTTATTGGTTCGGCCAACAACAAATATCCAATTTATATACACATATATTTTTACATAATGAGGTTTTGAAAAATGCAAATAATCTTCATCTATTTACATGCACAACAATTTATTTTACCATCACTACAGCATAAATCACTCTTGGTGAAATTTTTTTATTGCAATTCAGAATCTGCCACTGAAGCTTTACAAGCGTTTCGTACCTTTAAAGGTATTCGAAGCGGTAAAGGACCCATGAGTTGCTACTCTCTAAGGCGAATGATAAAAACTTTGGAGAAGACTGGATCTCTGGAAGCAAAATCTCGGAGTGGAAGACCATCGACATGCAAGTCAGGGGTTGCTACGGTTTCGCAGAATGTTGAAGCTATTGAAACGTTATCCACGTATGGAGAAGTAAGTGCTCGACAAACGGGGATTTGGTATGGAACAGTTTGGAGAGCACTAAGAATTTGTCTTAAAAAATACCCGTAAAAAAATTCAAAGACTTCACGAGCTAAAAGTCGGCGATTTTGAGAAGCGTCAAGAATTCGCTTCATGGGTTTTCCGGCAAATTGATATTGATGAAAACTGGCTGTTGAATGTTCTGTGGACAGATGAAGCTCAATTTTCTCTGAACGGAGAAGTTAACACTCAAAACAGCCGCATTTGGGCATCAGAAAACCCTAGGATTTTTACCGAAATGCCACTTCATCAGCCCAGAGTTATAGTTTGGTGTGGGTTCACTTCTTCTTTTATTATTGGGACATTTTTCTTTGAAGAAATAAATGGAAGAACATTTAAAACCATTTCTGTAACTCTCTCTGGTGAACGTTATGTTCAACTTTTGAGAGAAAAGGTTATCCCCATATTGCAGGACAGACAAGCACTGAGCGAAATAACATTCATGCAAGATGGAGGACCTCCTCATATCTCCCGCGGGGGCCAAACAATTGCTGAAGGATACGTTCGGTGAAGATCGTGTGATAAGTCGCCACTTTATACACCAGTGGCCTTCAAGATCACCAGACTTGACGCCTTGAGATTTTTGGCTATGGGGGTACATTAAGTCGCCTGTTTATCGATGCCGGCCTACCACATTGGCCATGTTGAAGGCTTCTATCAGACGGCACGTTTCATCAATTCCATCAGATATGTTATTTAATGCTGTCCAATCTGTCATCTATCGTCTGCAGGCGGTGTTTGAGAATGAAGGTCGCCACATTGAACAAGGATTCTGACCTAATACAAGAGAGAAGGCAGTTACCTCATGTGTTATAAAAGCTTCCATGTATTATATTATCTACCAATATTTTGAAATTCTTTGTGTTGTGTTATGGGTAAATAAATTCTGTCCTCATATCTTGTCTCTTTTTTATTTGTGAAAAGTAATTTTTGTTTGTTTGTCATTTGCTCACATCTTATATTATGTCGTGCAGACCAAAGTGTTATAACTTCTCGAATAACACTGTACACACAATTTTACCCCTTATGTTTAATTTAACGCTTTTCGCTCATTAAAAGAAATAGCATAAGGAATATTCTCTGTAACCCCCCACCTTTAGAAATTTTGGGCAAAAAAAATAATACAAAATGATTTTACTACCACGTTTTTCAACGCAAAAGGTTGATTTAAAAATTATATTTATTTGAGGGGATACATTTTTAAAAATCGTGTACAGTATAATAAACAATGATAACATTTTACAAGCCCATAGGATATTTGGAATAAAGTACGACAAATGTATTTTGTCACTCCCATCTATATTTCATTTGTTGGATCATGACAAATTTCCAGTTAAATAGTCGAGTGTCGCCAATTATTCAAGAAATTACACATTCCTTATAGCAAAAAATCCTATTAGTAGTACCATAATAATTTTTGGTACTATATTAACATTTCAAAAAATCGTGTATTGAATTCAGCTATGTTTTTCAAACATTCAATATATTTGACAAAACTCTGTCAAAAATATAAATGTTTTTTGCTGCATGTTTTAATTTGCATATACCTATTTTACATATCTCAGATTGTATTTAAAAATCGTTAACCATTTCTTCTAACTTTTGGCGAAATGGTGCTTTATTAATTAACGATTTGATATTATTAGGATTCTTTCCTGGTATACAAAAAGGAAAAATACGTGTCGATCAGTTATATTTTTCAATTAATCAAACAATTTGGCCGCTGAATTTCTGATTCTGGTACAGCGCCATCTAGGGAATGAAATTGTAACTAAAATCAATTTCGAAATTTTCAATATTTGCCATTAAAAATCCCATTGCATTCTGAACACAATGGTGTTTACCGCATTGCTCTAGCGCAAATATTCGCGGAGTTATTTATTTTTAAAGTTGTGCGGGACTTTTGGATCACCCTGTATATTAAAATGCTTGAATAATTATATTTTCACAGACAAATATATATATTGATGATGGCGCTCTGCCTTCTGAAAAGCACATGTGCTTTTTGTCAGGATATGCCTACTTTGTTATTAATATACAGCTTGTTCTTCATGTTCAAATGTAACATAGGCTAACACCAAAATTTCTTTGAAGAGAGGCCTCAGTATGTCTGACATAAATAAATCTCGGGAAAAATTATATATTCAGAATAAAATTATGTTGAATAACTCTCTGATACCTTTTTAAAAATAACTATTAAAATACACCACTACTATACTATACTAACACTAAAAATATACTAAATAACTAAATGTATAGCTCAAAATTTGCACAAAGTGATGAGCATTCGCAACAAAAGTGGGATGTATCCGCTCCAGTGGAGAAGTGCTGACGCTCTGTGAGGCTCATCCGCCGGAAGTCCCTATTAAACTAGAACAAAGGATCTCTTCCATAAAGGTCGTGCGGAAAAGCGTCATAGCGCCCACAGCTGCCAGGACGAAGCGTGATCTATTAAATGCCTTCCTCCAGATTGTAGCAATTACTGTAGGCAGGTGAGGTGGGAGGCACGGTCCCATCCTCACGTTGTCCTTCACTCAAATTCTTTTTCAGATGTACCGGATAATCATCTTAACGAGCGACAAAAATAAAAAGGCACAAATGAACAATGTGGTAATTTCTACGCATGTAAATGGAACTTTCCTTACTTAATTATCTAAACGCTAATTCAAATTGCTTTTTATCGGATCTAAAAACTGTTATAAATATTTAGAAAACTTTGTAAAAATGTGGTAGTACTAGAAATGTGCAAAATCGCTCTCATCGTTCCTATAAGACATATTGATTAGGAGGATTATTTATTATGTTATTTTGATTTTCATGTTCACAACACCTAGTTCTTTGGTAACTCCTCTGAAATATGTCACTGGGGATCGACACACCATCCTCACTGTTGCCTCCTGTATTTCCCTCGCGGTGACTGAGCGTGCGCTAGTTTGAAATATTGCCACGTGGAAAATTGGGGAAGACCAACTTCTGGATAAGACAGCAATTTATTTCAGGCAAGAACAAACTATGAGTGTTAAACAAAAGATAAGCCACGAGGGAAATTTACAGAGTAGCAAAATATAAACATAAAAAAATGACCACTCTGTTAATAAAAAATAATAAAATTAATAAATACTGTGTTACATAGCTTCTTCCCTATGGGAGTTGTGACCCACAGCTAGCAATTATTGTAGATACTGACATGGATCTGATGTGCTTCTGCCAAGGATTCCATCGAGGTCTTGGAACTTTCTCCCTAGTACCTTTGCGTCCTTTTTCTTGCAGCGTGAAGAGCGGATTTGTCGTCGTATCGTCTATAGGGACATCGTCATCTTGGAGGGAAGCCTTGGCTTTAGCACGGCGGTGGAATCCTGGAGTCAGTCTCCGAAAATGCAGATCACAGCACCCATGGCTTCAAATTCTTCTCGGCGATCTTCAGTTTGTTTTCCCTAACTTACCCAGCGTCTCCACCAAAATGCCACGTGGAAAATTAGGGAAGACCAACTTCTGAATAAGACAGCAATTTATTTCAGGCAAGAACAAACTATGAGTCGTAAACAAAAGAGAAGCCACGAGGGAAATTTACAGAGTAGCAAAATATAAACATAAAAATGACCACTCTCTGTTAATAAAAAATAATAAAATTAATAAATACTGTGTTACAATATGGTTGCAACATTTCGTCCTACAACGCATCTCCTTCACGGACCTTGCTACCAAAAATATCTTCAGCTAGTGTCTGTAACGGCAGCTGGTACGTCTGCAGTCTATCATAATCAATTCTTGTTTTATATTGTTAAATTATTATTAATCAGTGAGAGCAGATTATTATCAATGATGGTACTTTGCATAGTCATCATACAAGTGAATGATCATGGCGCATTGTGTAATATATATGTCGGATTGCATAAAGATATTCTTTTTAACTTCCCATTTACTTTTTTCTGCCTAACGTCAAAACAAACACTAGGGCGTTACATGGTGACAGCGGTACTCGAACACAACGCAACAAGGTAAGAACAATTTATTAATATTTCCAAATTCTTTTTTTAAAAGTATTTTCAGAACATCTCAAAGGAAATTGAATTTTCACAATAGAGATACGAAAATAATTTACTTTCTAAGCAGAACGAAACATTTGCTTTCAACAATTATAGTAACCGAAACATGGCGAAAAACGCAATTCGACCACCAAAAAATTAGGCCAAAATTAACTAAACAAAGAGGGCTGGGAATTTTGTCTTGAAAGCTTTGGATGATATGCAGACGCTACTCAATTAAGCAGCAAAGTACCAGAAGTACAGGTCGCTATCTTTATGACTTTATGGACGAAAGGCCAAAAGCATTTTAAAATCTTCCAGCCTATAAGCAATAATCTGAGCACTGTGAAGATAAGTTTAACAGCTATTTTTCTCCAAAATAAGCACTATCATTGAAAGATTCAAATTTAATCAGATAAAACAAAAATAAGATAAATCATTGAACGATTGTCATACTATGATAAAATTACTACAGATAGCAAACTGCAAATATACTGGCATGCCAGATGAATTTCTAAAAGATCAAATAGTAGTAGGAATTTCCAACAACGAAACAAAAGAAAAACTTCTTAGTGAGGTCGACTTTAATCTAGAAAGAGCCACACAAATCTGCATAGCATGTGAAAATGCCACAGACCAAAATGAAACATGTACTCAGACAAACAAGTTTCTGTGACAAAGACAAGCATTAAGAAGTAGGAAAATAACCTAAAAAACTCGACTAACCTAATTAATAGTCTTAGAAAACTACAGAAATTGCGGTAGACCACACAAAATCAATGTCCAACATAGCAGAAGAAATGTAACAATTGCAAGAAACTCAGCCTTTTTGCAAATATTTGCAGATCCAAGAGCACGAATTTCAAAGTCAGACATCGTTGAGTTACCAAAACCGGGAGAGAACGGTTCAATAATTTATTATTCAATAAGTTTACCACACCAACCTGACCTGAGATTGGTAGGAAGAAGTCGAACTCAAAGGCAGAAAGGTAAACATGAAACTAGACACAGGTGCACAGTAACGTGGTGTCACACATCCTGGCACAAGGAGACTAAATCTATAAATAAAAAATTCTCTGGTAAAAAAGTTCAAACTCCTTTTCAGGACATAGAATTCCTGTCGAAGGACAGGGTCTCGCAATGTGCGTGAGGAAAAACAGAACCGCGAACATATGTTTCACCATATCCAGAAATAACACCCGTCCCATCCTAGGCAGACAGACCTGTTCAATTTGGGTCTTGTCAAGTGAAAAAAGACCTGTCGAACAATTGAAAAGGCAACAACTACAAGAAGTAGTTGAATGGATTGTATTTTTAAAAGGATCTGAATATGAGGCAAAGTTTCGGACTTCCGACATGAACATGCAAGTAAGACCACCCAGATCCATACCTCTGTCGATTAAATAAATAGTAAAGAAACAAATTAAGGAAGTGGAAGACAATATGATTATCAAAAAAAAAAAAAACTATTCTACACCCATCTTCAGTCAGATGGTTATAGCAAAACAGAAGGAGAAATACGTATATGCATGGACCCATCGGACATCAATAAAGTAATTCTTAGAAGTAATTTCCCTTTGCGGATTGATCAGATTGCAGTCAACCTACATGGTTCAAGGTACTTCCCAAAGTTGGATCTGAAGAGAGGGTACTGGCAGATCAAAGTGACTCCCAACTCAGCACTCCTTGGGGAAGGTACATGTTCTTGACAGTTCCTTTTGGAATCAAAACTTTCCCTAAAATATTCCAGAAAATAATGACAGACTTATTCCAAGACCTAGAGGTTACAGAAAATTCAATGGACGATATCCTTATCCATGCTCCGGATCCACAGACCCTGGAAAGAAGGACAAAAACCATACTACAGAGGCTTGAAGATACTGGAAT
>CP092886.1:31693030-31715534 GCA_030710605.1 Cordylochernes scorpioides | reverse complement strand
TCTCATAAAATTTATACAAAAATATGCACTGTAGATGGTACTTCAGAACTTCAACCCATGAAGAAAATGAATCTACTGCTAGTAAAAACAGTTTGTTTTTGAAATTGAAATAGTCCCCCATGTGAACCCTCCTCCATGGTCCTGCATATTTAGGCCAACTCTCAGTCCTTTGAGGAGGCAAACTTTCATTAGAAAGACAAGTTCTGCAATTTTTTGTAATTATTTCTATTGAAGAGTCCATGCCGGGCCACCAATAGATGAACGTGCCATCATTTTCATTTTATTAGTTCCTGCATGGCTCTCATGTAAAATTTGAAGTACCCCTTCATGTAGACTTTTTGGGATAACCATCCTATTCTCCAGAAAAATACATTCTTGGAGAATGGTAAAGTCATCAATCCTTTTTAAATAAGGAATGAGATCATCATTGGGACTTGAGGGTAACTCCCCTGTCTCAATAATTTTATACAATTTGAATAAAGTCCTGTCTAATTGTGTTTCATGAGCCACAAGAACATGGTCAATGATGGAAGTATTTAAGAGTAAAATTTCACCACTCCCATCATTATATTCCAAATTATCCTCTGGACACTCTGGAAATCTAGAAAGGAAATCTGGAATAATATTATCTTTTCCTTTTTTATACTTAATTTCAAAACTATAATTTGAAAGAGTTAGAGCCCATCTATGAAGTCTATTTGCAATGAGTGGAGGCAAATTTGTTTTATCTCCAAAAATAGTTATTAAGGGCTTGTGATCAGTATAAATGGTAAATTTCCTACCAAAAAGGTAATTTTTTAATTTATTTACTGCAAAGACAATTGCAAGTCCTTCTCTTTCAACTTGAGAATATTTTCTTTCATGAACATTTAACGTTCTAGAAATGAAACACACAGGCTTTTCCTCCCCATCCTTCAAATGTGAAAGGGTTGCTCCTATTCCCACCTGACTTGCATCACACGAAAGAATCAAAGGCAAATATAGGGAATAATGCGATAAACATGTGGTCTCATCTAATGCATTTTTACAGGAATTGAAGGATCTATCTGTCCCAGCATTCCAAGACCATTTAACATTCTTTTTTAATAGGTTGTATAAAGGATATGCTAAATCTGAAAGATTTGGCAAAAATTTACTATAAAATGACAAAAATCCAAGGAAGCTTTTTAATTCAGTTATATTCTTAGGAACTGGACAATTCTTTATGCAAGCTAGCTTGTCTTTCAAGGGGTATATACCAAATTCATTAATTTTATGTCCAAGATATTCAATCTCATTTTTAACAAACAAGCACTTATTTTTGTTTATTGTAAAATTATTTTCTTTAAGAATATTAAGTGTTCTCTTAAGAATATCTAAATGGCTTTCCAAATCCTCTGATGCGATAAGAATATCATCAAAATAAATGTAAACATCATTGATTCCCGAGAAGAAGGATTCCATTGTCTTCTGAAATATTTCAGAAGCAGTCTTTATACCAAAGGCCAAACGATTATATTTATATAAACCTTTGTGAGTGGAGACAACCAAATACTTTTTTGAAATATCATCCATCTCAATTTGATGGTAAGCCTTTGACAAATCTAATTTAGTAAATAATTTCTTTCCTTGAAAATTACTCAAAACTGAATCTATGTTAGGAATAGGATATTTGACATCCTCTAAGTAAGGATTTAAACTCTTTTTAAAATCAGCTCAAAGTCTAATTTGGCCATTTGGTTTTGCAACACAAACAAGTGGTGAAGCACAATCACTTTTATCTATTGGAGACAAAATATTCAAATCAACCAATTTATCAATTTCATTTTCCACAAGTTGTTTTAATGCAAAAGGAACTTGTCTGAATTTGTAAAATTTTGGGATAAAGTCAGCCCTCACATCAAGATGGCATTTGATACCTTTAATAGGGTCAGATTTGCATTCAAAAATGGACTCATAATCATTTAAAAGTGAATCTATACTAAAAGAGTCCAATTTATGCAAATAATTGAATGAGATATTGAAAAGATTAAGGAAATCTCTTCCTAAGAGAAATTTAGAACAATTTAAATTAGTTATTAGTATTTCAATGGTTCTAGAAACATTTCTTAATTTTATATCAAATTTAGCCTTGCCCAAAATAGGTATTTTAGAGCCACTATAGCCGGTCAAGACTGTATTACATTTATTTAATTTAACATTTTTGAAATATTTAAAGTACTCATATTTAGTTAATGTAGTAATGGCTGCTCCAGTATCAATTTCAGCCAACAATTTTATATTATTTACATATACTGTTTCAGTCAAAGGAGGATGTAAATTTATATTATTCAATGATAAATTATTTTGAGATCCCGAAGGATTATTATCATTAGCATGCTTTTTAAATTTATTAAAAGTATTTTTGGGATTTCTGGGCAATTTACGGGCAGAACTGTCGTTTTTTATAACATATTGTAGAAATATGCCCTACTCTACCACAAACTCTACAATTAGCTGATTTAAAAAACAATTATAGTGTAGATGGTTGCTCTTACCACAGTGTTTGCAGGGATTATTGATGGCATGAAGATGCTGTGGGGACCGATGGGCATCTTCAGATCTCTTGAGGTTGTGTAGGTCTTTATCTGCAGACTCCGCAGACAGAGCGATGTCTAATGCTCCCTCAAAAGTCAATCCTTCTTCCTGTAGTAGCTTCTTTTGGGTTGGTGTATCAATGATGCCTGCTACAAATCTGTCTCTTAGGGATTCCTGCAGAAAATCTCCAAAGTTACACCTTTGAGCCTGTTCTTTTAGGCGTATTATGTATTTAGATATTGTTTCGCCTGATTTTTGATCCATTTTCTGGAATATGAATCTTTCATATATTATATTGGTCTTAGGATTGAAATGTTTCAATAAGATTTTGCATAATTTATCAAAGGGAACTTGATCAACTTCCTCCGGAAAAACCAAATTTCGCAAGATACCAAAATATTTAGGCCCGATGCATGATATCAGAAATGGCGTTTTAAAGTCTTCCTTAGTTTTAGAAATTAGCATGAATTGCTTCAAGCGATAAATATAATTTTCAACATTTTCTAGATTTTCGTCAAATCTTTCAAACATACCTGAAGACATTTTTAAAGTATAATTTCTTTTCACTATTTAATTTCTTTTTTCTTTACAAAATTTGCTTTTCCTCGTCGCCAGTTGTTTTAATGCTTGGTATTTAAGATTTATAACACATTTATAATTTAAATATTTTATTCAATTAAGATTAAAATTACACAAGCATAACATTTAAATATATATCCTGCCTAACAACTCTCTATACTAACTATATAACATTAAGCGATCTATTTACAGTTTGTTTTGGTCACTGGTCCAATATTTTTATTTTCATAGACCAAATTATAAGATTAATTCACAGATGAAAAATATGCAAAATAACTAAACAAATATATACATCAATTTGATATTTATTTAAAACAAATGAATAACTATATACATCAATTTAATATTTATTTAAAACAAATGAACAACTATATACATCACTAACTATGTACCTTCTTTCTTAATTTAACTACCTGATCCAAGTACAATTTCATTTTTGTATTATTTTTAACGTTGATTGGAGTTCTCACGCCCTTCCGGCCTAAATAACTGTTTCGTGTTTTTTTAAGAAGCCCCAAAGACCAGCTTTTTTGGTCGTTGAGGTACAGCTTGCACCACGCTGACGAGGGCCAACAGCCCGAAACGCGTACGTGGTTAGCTTTTCTTGACTAATAAATAAAAGGCATTTGGCCAATTCTGGAATAGTTAAAAATCAACGATTAGTTAATATTTATTCCGATAGATGACGCAAGCCATCAGCAACTTTAGTTGCACAATCAGGAGATACCTTTTTTCTTTATTTAACCACCTGATCCAAGTACAATTTCACCTTTGTACTATTTTTCACTTAAATAAAACTATTTAATCAAATATATACGTATTTCTCAACCTCATCACATCCATAATTTATTAAATATGCTGCTTACTCGCCATTCATACTAGATTTTTGTGAAATAGAAATTCTATATTCCATGAGTTTCAATTAGATGAAGAAATGCATCAAATCAACTTTTAAGATCCATTGCTTCACAACTTTTGAAGATTTTGGAATAATGTCAAATAAACTTTTTTTGAAATATTTTCGTTCTGTAAAATCATGAAATTTCCAATGAGGTCCACCTCCCTGAACCGCAACTTGTAAAAATTAAAAATGACTCAACATGACATAACCCAACCTCCAATCAGAGACCACCTACAGAAGAGACCAGGTATATTCGTTTTCTTTCTTTTTTCTAGATCACTCATAGTCGCTCTATTTAAAGTATTATTTAAAAGTAACAATCCATATAATTGATAGAATGATCATTATATCCAAAAATGGAACAATACACTATCGATATACATAGAGAAGTATTCATTAAAATAACCCCTTTGATCAATATTGAGTAAAATTAATTAGGCCTCCAGGGAAAAGCGTCTTTTCCCAGGAGGCCTAATTAATTTTACTCAATAGAAAAGTATACCATCTCCAATGTTATACCAAAAAGATGATCACTACAAATGGTAAGGTTAGTGGCGCATTTTACTTGATCATAATTTTTGTTGCTTTCTTTTCTCCAAAAATTGATTATGTGTTTAATATGTGTGATAAATTTGAATTTCTCTATCATTTACAACGGACCGACTTAAGAGGCTTTTATGGCCATTATAAAAGGGTATTCATGAATAGAAATTTAGTTTAAAATATACATTTAAAAAAATGCAAGAAATATTAAAAAGTGAATACGTGTGCATGTGCTTGCTTCTAATTTTAGGGAGTTTTAAAATGGCAGCAAAGAAAGATAAAAATTTGCGTAAACCTTGTTTAAATAGAGATAAAAGGTTGCTTTATCTCTTAGCCGCTGAGGAGTTCTGCTAATTTAAGTTCAACAAAGCATTTGAGTGGTCGGTTAAAACGCGTGTAATTATCCTTAAGATAGAGGCTGCCTGGCCGGCATTCATATTTCTTGAAAAAATAGATATCGATTAATATATACTATTGTGAAATCTTTTAAATGTTATTGTTATTTTTTAATATTTATTTTTGTTTATAATTTCTTAATATATATATATATATATGTTTATCATAATTTTATTTCAAAGATCATAGTTTTTTGTGAGTTAAATATTTATTTTTGACTCGTGCTTTAGATGTTGTACAAAATTTCGAATATCGCGTGAGAACGCCCTTAGAGCCTTAGAAAATTTTTTAACGCCTTGCTAAATGTTTTAATTTTTGTTTGCTCCTGACGAGGACAAAAGCTTTTTGTCGAAACGTCGAGGTAATAAAAAGATTTATACCTGCCGAAGTAACTTTTTTCAAGAAATATCCTTAAGATATTTCAAATTTTATTCGGGAGACTTTGAGCATGTACATTTTCTTACGTAGAACGAAAAACAAAACGTAATGGCTTGCATATATCTTAAACTCCATACTAAGTCTAATTCACAAAAACTAACTCTATCACAGCTCTTGCCAAAGTTGTTTCCATACTCTTTGGCTAGGAGCCCGTAAAACCATATTCTCTCTTACCAAAGTTGTATAAAAATAACCTTTAGAAGGAAATTTTCTATAAATAAATCTTATAAATTAAATATTTAATTTAACTTACTTTAAAATATTTCTGGAAATAATTAATTTTGCCATTAGTATAAAAAAATAGTTATATTAAAAACACATAGCCTCCCTTGGTCCTCATTAAAACGTTTTGCTCTTTGTGCTTTAATACAAAAGTAACATTGCGCGGATGACCAAAAGCATGCTACGGCGTGTACTTGTGTAAAGAGTGAAATCTGAATTTGCAATATCTGAAGACCCATTTCAATGTGAATTAGGTAAAAGCAACCAATAAATCAAGTCACAGGCTACTTGCACAACGCCGCCCAATTAAAACTCAGTAATAAGTTGTAAAAAAAAAAACACAATGGTTGCCTGTAAAGTCGGTTTTACGGGCGAAGATTTTACGTGACAACGGTAGAATATTTATTGATATGAATATAATTAAATTGCACAATAGGAACAAGGAATTGAATTAAAATAAGAATTGCACAAATTTTAACTATAGAAATATATTTTGTTTACTAAAACATTGTACATGTAAACTTAAACTTAACTAATTCCTATTTGAGTGATTTTGTTGAGGATAGGACGATGATAGGAGAAATATGAAATGAAAGGAAGTGTTTCTGCTGTAATGTGTCTTGCGAAAGTCAAGTCGATAGTTGTTCCTTTTAACGTAGTTGACTTAGAAACGTTTGATACGCAATCAAGATTATACGTATTTTTCATGAAATTAAGAAACGAGTTGTCAGGCTTTACGTTTTTGTTAAAATCACCACACAGAAGAATCGGTATACTAGAATCAATTTGCACGAACGGTGGCACGTACTGGCTGTTGTGAATGTACGGACCGAGTCCTTGCCATAGTAACATTCCAATATCCTGCATACTAGCTCCTGGATGAATATATACAGCACCGAGTATAAACTTGAAGCTAGTATTAGCGGCGAAGCAAGTAACTTCAGTCATGCACATGTCACCCTTGGTTTTAATGACACGAGTTACGTCTGTAATCGCAACTTGGAACACTTCCGCCGTAGATGTCGATGATAATTTACGATAGATCGCCACTCCACCAGCCGCGTTGGTATCTGAGTTAGGTCGATTATTTTCCCTGGATACGCACTCATAACCCTTGATTGGAGTTGGTTCACAAGTGTCGCGCATCCACGTTTCAGTCAATACTAAATAGTCTGATCGTGGTATCACTGTATCTGTTTCAATGTCCGCGGCATGGGCACTTAAACTTTGACAGTTGATGTTCGTTACAATAAGTTGTCCAGCGTCGGTTGCGTCGTCACAGAATTTTACGGCTTGTTTGGTAATTGTGTCTAGAGTGTGTCCACGAAGTCGTAAGTATTCATTGCGAATATCTCGAGTAGTCTGTGAGTCGTTTCCATCTCGGCCATGTTTGAAAACCAATGGAGAGTCCTTTTCTGTTATGATGTACAATCCGTCGATACTTGTGACGCGGCTCATGGCTACATATACCAATTGCTGTGGTTGTTTTGAGGAGTACTTGTAAACAATTGTAGTAAACGTCCCACCTTGGGCCTTGTGGATCGTAATTGCACAAGCAGGCACGCAAGGAAATTGTTTTCGCTTGCACTTCACTGTTTTTGTCAACGAAATGTTTACCACTTTCTTGTGCACTGGCACCCAATCGACGGATAAGGTGTTTGGTTTGCTGTGCACATGTGGTCGACATTTGATTTTTGCTTTGGTACCCGTATTTTTGTCTTCAAACTGGAACCATAGAGTGGCGATTTCATCTTCAGCTGGCGGCAAACTTGTGCTGGTCGATGGTCCTCCTGGAGCAGAACGGTCATCTGCATTGGCTGGCTGACGTTCGATGTATAGCAAAACTCCAATAGCCCCATTTACCAATCCATCGGCGACGTCTATGTTAGATGTAATCATGTACGGATATCCTACTGCTAATGGCAACATGTATGGCAATCCGTCGGTTTCTGCAACCGACATCTTGTGAAGTTTCCCTTGCTCCCGGCTCTTTTCAGAATTGCTGGAATACCCAAGCATAATATCAGTGGCGATACAGTTGTGTGCGTTTTGAATTGCGTTTCGATTGTATGAATCTACTTCATGGTTGCTGTAATACAATCTGACAGCGTTGGGTACGTTCTCTTTGCACCAGGTGGATTGTTCCAGTTGTATTGCTGTTTGGCTTGAAGAAGTAGTCGGTTGTACATCAGTCCGAGAAGATGCTGCTCTACGTTGTCGGAATGCACGTTGCCGTTGAGCGTTAGTTAGGGGAACGCTCGTTCTCTCCGCCACGACAGGAACGCTTGTTCTCTCCACCACAGAACAAGACGTTGAAGCAGGTGACTCTGACGTACCGCTGGTGAGGGCTATGTTAGCAGATTTACGTAGCTTGAACCTGCGTTGCCTCTCCGCAGCCGCTTTTGCAAAGGCTCTTACTTGTTCAGGAGTTCTGGTCAATGCTTTTCGTAGTCTGTACTCACGTTGTCGCTGAGCATTCGTTCTGGCGGTAGAGGTGGTGTGTGGAACAACGAAAGGTACTGCAGACGTTGACGGCACGATATCCTCCGTCTCCATTGAAGTACTGGAAGTTGAAGGCACCGTTTCCATTGTTTTGAGAGTGGTGATTCCTGTTGAACATTTGAAATTGAATGGATGAATTTTTAATTTTAAAGAATCAATTTGAAAATCAAAACACTTATTCAGATCGAAGGTTCAAATTTTTGCTAAATAAATTTGAAATTAAATAAAATTTGTAATTGTAAATGATGAAGTTGAAGATTAAAACATTTACTTATATTAGATGTTAAAATTCTTGCTCAACACAGTTTAAATAAAGTTTTCTTATATCTGCCACTTTTTCTTAATATTTGTAATTTTAAATAATCAATTCGAAAATCAAAACATTTATTCAGATCGAAGGTTCAAATTTTTGCTAAATAAATTTGAAACTATTTAAAATTTGTAAAATAATAATTAATTAATTAATTAATTTTAAACTAATAATTTACTTAACACTATCAACATAGTATGACATAACCTATAAACTCAGTTTCTCAACTTTTGTGTCAATCTAACAATTAATCAATCAATCATAGTTTACGATAATGAAATATCAGTGTACAATTATTTACCTTTATTGTTGTAGTTGTTGTAAATGACGAATCTAAGCACTCCACATTTTCACTACAGACACAGCTGACGATACTTTAACCACACGTGTGAACTTGTATTATGACGCTTTCTTGTTTTTCCAACGCCAAGAACGTTCGAGAAAGACAAAGACAGAGACAAGCATGCGCCGATTCAATGCGCCTAATTCTCTAGCGCTGCGCGCGCAGCACTCTCGTTCGGTGACTCATCGTAACGTTACCGGGCGTTACACTTTTTCATAAGTGACTCCCAGCCGCAACCTAATTTAAGACGTTGTCACGTCAAAAAATTATCTCGCATCAAGAAATATTTAGTAACTTGAGACAAGCGATATTCTCACTAAAAGAGTCATTAGAGAGAATCTTCAATGAGCTTATTTCCCTGAGCAAGTTAACAGTCAACGAAGCGTCGGAAAATAAATAACTCAAGAATGGTCTCTCTCTCGATTGCATCTATATTCTTTTTTAAAGAATTTTTTTTTTTCAAGAAGCCTTTGGTAATGATACGATTTCACAATCGCTTTGTTTTGAATGGCATAAAAGGTTTAAAAAGCCAAAAGTACAAGACACACAAAAAGTTCAAGATGAAAATTTTTGCCTGTGATATTTTTCGACAGTAAAGGTATCCTCTTAGAATTTGCACCACATTCAATTTTTAAATTCTCTCTTTAGAATTTCTGGCAAAGCAAGAAAATTTGGTTCTTCCTAACCATCCTACTTTCCATAACTTCCTCCTAACGAATTCTTACTTTTTATCCAGAATTGAAAATAAAAATCTAAAAGAAAGGACATTCGAGACGACAGAATCCATAATAGATAAAGCTAAGAGAATTTTGAGAAGCCGGATGTCGGAAGATTTTTTCCAGGTATTTTATCTAGTGGAAAAAAAGTAGCAGATGCGTATAGGTTTGGAAGGTGACTAATTCGAATATCCAGTTTTTTCTATATTTTACGCATTCTTGAAACCTTTTGAATGCACACGCTTACTCACCTCTCGTATAATATTGTAACGTAACAAATTGAGGAAAGACAAACTTCAGAATGACGCGGCAATTTATTTAAGGCAAAACCAAATTAAGACTAATAAAATAGCAAAGAGGCAATGAGACAATTTTTCAGTGTATCAAAATAAAAATATCGAAATTAAAAATATTTTCATAGAATAATATACAAGTATAATATATTTGTATAATATGCTACAATATTATTATTAAAATTCGGAGAAGAGATCGAATCATAATATATTCTTAAAGTTACTGGCCTTACGTCATAAAGATCGCTGTGTTGCTTAGTTGAGATTTGTCAACTCCAACCCTAACATAAATGTTAATAAATAAATATTTGAATATATACATTTCATAATGTCGTAGCGTCTATGTGCATGTGTGTTTCTATATGTAGTACACTCAGAATAAAATTCAGTGGGTTAACTCACTCAACATCTAACTTTTTAAATCCATTTTTTACATATTCCTCTGCATCATATATTTTTCCTCTTTCATGATTCAAGTCGTTTTTTAATATATACTTGAACTATTTTTCATATTTATTAGAGTATAAAAGGTGTCCCTTTTTTTAAAGAGGGACATTCTCGAACTGAGATAAATTCGACTCCAAACAAGGGTATTTTGGCCACGCAATAAAGTCCACCTTATCTACGGGCATTACCTTTTAACGGCGTCCCACAATTTGGGGCTTTGTAAGCCAAATACCTCATCGGCCTAGTAGAGCAAATGCTGAACTGGTTTCCTCTAGAATTCAGTATCTTTAAACAGGATCCTACAAGATTGAAAATTTATTGTAAAATATTGTAGCATCATGATTAATGCGCGTATTTTAAAAATTATTTATAATATTATTTTTAATATATTTAAAATTTAAATTATATATATTTATTTTTATTTAATACAGTTTATTTAGAGATTATCATCATTCCTTTCTATAGTTTCATTCCATTTGTAATATTTAATTGTACATATATCTTGATTGGTTATTGGAGCGAGAGAGGACCTAGACCAAGACTGCGGATCGCGACCTACGAGGAAGACAAGAATAAATAAACGCAATAACTTTAAAAGGTAATTTATTTTTATTAAATTTTATTTATTTACTTTTATTTATTTGCTTCGACTATGGAAACCCACTCGGGAAACGTGTATAACACCAAGAAGGAAGAAACCAAAGTCGACGACCCTGCAAAGCTGCAACTTGATGCAACAATATAATACTTTGAATTTTAGAAAAATAATTCTTTAAACATGATACATATTAGTGCGCCATATATGTTTTTGGAAATGTAAACTATTTATCTCTTATAGCGTGTTTGTTTCTATTTGAATAAAACAATTTACACTAGAGAGAGAGATAGTGCCTTTATTGCAATGATAAAAATAATTGAAGGGGACCTGAGGCTAATTAGTATTTACAATATTATCCAGGTAGTTGGCGACTTCTGTACAATATTAGAGCGTTATGGTAGATTAAATTGGCGAAACCGCTGAGAGGGCTCACTACTGATGAGCCAGGCCTTCAATTATTTTATCATTGCAGTAAGAGCACTAGAAATTTGTTTTATTCAAAAAGAAACAAACGCGCTATAAATAGTTTGCAATTCATATATTTCTTTGAAAATGGATTAAAATATTTTGGGGAAAAAAAAGGTTTAATGGATGTTAAAATAACTATTTAAAAAATATCACTTTTCGTTATATAAAGAGCTAAATGTATTTTGGAGATGTCATAACCACTTTTCAATGTAACACGAATTTTTTTTTTCTATTTTGAAGAATATTTCAGGGCTCGAGCATGAAACTTACATGAATACCCTTCTATTTATGTGTAAACTAATGCATAATGATGCGCAAGCTAATTTTTTTAAATCTGCATGACCAAAATTAATTTAAGAATCGATTTTTATGTTTGAGTGCCAACAAAGTGACGTTGTTCTCACAGTTATTGCACGGAGTGTATGATGTAGGATTACTTGTGATGGTTTATCTTATGGCGCAGTTGAATGTTGCAAGGATGGCAACCCCCGTCAATGAGTTAATCAACACACACACGTACACTCTCAAGTTCTAACTCTGAAGTAAATTTTACTAGGAAGTTTACAATCAACGAATCTATTTATATAAAGGAAAGAAGGAAACTTTATTTACACTGTTTCCCCTCTCTGTTATATCTTTTATTGCCTCACTACACATTTTTATTTCTTTACTCTCGTTAACTATCTTTCAATAAAGATCACATGATCGCCCTGACGTTTGCTCCCATCATTTCTTACCTTTAAACATAATAGTTATATATGGCCGAGGTGTATTTTCAATACAGGGTATGAGTGCCGGCGAGTCAACATCCATTTTTAATGCAACATCCAATATTAATAGAACATCCAACACCATCTATTTTTAATACAATATCAATTTTCCACACAGAATTCAATATTAATACCGCTTACTCCTGTAAAAGGGCTCTATAGGGTCCGAAAAAGCTCAAGTTAATTAAATTATATTTTTTGAAAGGCACTCTACCCTGGATGAAATTTTTCTCTCAAAAAAATGATATTATATATGGGATTATATATATTATTTTTGAAAATTTTTATACAATATTTCTTTTATATTTGTAAGTCACTTTAAGAACTCGTAAGAGATTTCTTTCGAAATAGATTCTGGAATGCACCCTGGTCAAGAAGAAAAATTGTTGTTATTGTCATTTAAATACTTATAAAAAGGCGCTGTCTGAATAAAAATCAACTAATTTTTAACAATCACAGCATTTATTATAAAGGTTGAAGATGATTGATTCAAATGACCTCTGATGTATTCTGCTATCTTGGGGAAAAGTTTTGAAACTGAAGCGCAAGGACTTAACTGGGCTTCTTTCCCGGGGCGGCAATAGACGTTTTTCTCGGGCTTTAAAACGGCCCAAGTTTGGCGCGCCATCAGGGAATCGTCTCTATGGTCTAACAAGTGTTACAAGTGTTGACAATTCTAAGAGTTTGAAATATATCAATAATATAGAGAGAGCTTTATCTATTAAATTTGTGATAAAATTTTAACGCTTATATACACACGTGTCTGTGTGCACGCGCAAAAAAAAAGTACCTCTCTCTTTTTTAATAAATTCACAAAATGCAATTTAAAAATGTATATTCTCCGTGAAGAGCGCCTAGATCCAGAACTGTGACTAAGCCACAACACCAATTAATCTGCCTTTAAGCTGATGAGGGCTATAGCTCTCAAACTAAGGTATACAGGTTGACTTATTAGCCAGGTTTTGTCAAAGATGGTGCTGTGGTATGCTGGTCTAGGCTTTCTGCACTGGCGATGATAATGATACCGAATTTAATGCATTTCATAAAGGAGATGTGCTTCTTTTGAGACACATATGTTTTCTTTCTAAAAATTCTTAAATAAATAGTAATTAATTGTAAAAGAATCACTTAAAAATTAACAGAATTTTCCTTTACATAGAGAGCTATGATGATCATAATGTTAGCTAAGTATTTTATACTACTCGCGTACTCTGCACACGACCTTTAACCTTAACTCGATTTTCACACTTCACATATGGAGGGGTGAAAATACTTCACATTAACTTTTTTTTCGAAGAATTTAATAACATGGTTGATATATTTTCAATCTTGGCGTCAAATACACAAACACAGAAAGGCAAAAATACGCTTAATTCTGTAAATATCTTTCTCTCTCATATACAAAGTTTTGCTCACCATATAGATACTTCGTTTTATGTATGTTAAGGATTCCTTTTCCTTAGCAGCGAGAAGGCCGTTATTCAGAGGACTGTATAAGTCTTGATCTACCCTAGATGACACCCTAATGGTGAATCCAACCTTTAGCCAACGAGAGAAAGAAGCACGACCAAGAAAACTATTCACACACTCACTTTATTTTAAAAACTCAAATATATACAAAACAGTCATTGGTCAATATTTACATAATCACAGAAAATTGAATTAAATATTAATAAACAATATCACAGAAAATTGAATTAAATAATAAATAATCATAGAAAACCCAACAATGTAGCTAATTAAAAAATACTCAAAATAAAATTCATGTGATAAAAGGTAACTCAAAATCACAAGGCAAAATTCGCTTGAGTCTGTATAATTTATTTTAAAAACATATTTGTGTTTAATATTACCTCGAATTATATAATTAAAAACAAAGCTCTAAAAAGTAGAATGTTTATGAAAATAATTTTTTATTTTTAATAAAAAATGTATATATTGGATCAAAATATCATTTATATTACCAAGTTGATCCAATATATGCATTTTTAAATAAATATTTATTTATGGATTGCTCTATTTTAAAAATAAATTTTAATGGAAACTTCTAAAATGGAAAAGTACTTTCGATCTGTCAAAAGTACCCCAAACGAAGGCAATTTCGAAGCTACAAGAATTGTACTATTTTGTATTGTGCTGTGTAATTGTACTATAAGAATAAAGCTCATTCCAAATTTTTATTCCTATTTTATAAAACCAAAATCCCGTGCAAGTCGTATCCATCGAAATGGTAAACACTATATGTAATGGTAACACCGAAATTTTTGTTTTGTTTAAAAGGGTAAAAATTTGTGCTTAATAATGTTATTTCTTATATATAGATGTCGCTTATTGAGTTCTAACTATATCGTGTCTCGTTTTTATTATTATTAGACCCGTAGATAAGCCATTAGCTCGAAAATCGCTCTATACTTGTCATTATAAAAAGAAATATTTGTTATCAACTGAATGGATTCATTGTTACAAACGCTTTTACGACTAAGTGGTTACTAATAGGGATAGGTAATTAGTTTGCCTACATATTTGCCATTGATATTTTTATATTTTAATGCAGTTGCATGCAACCTTATATTTCCCGATACTTCTTGAATGCATATGCAATATAGGTCGTATTTTGGATTTGATTAAAAGGTTTATTTATTTATATAATATAAGTGCATTTCGAGGTTGTAGGTCCGATTCGTTTTGCACTGACGATGGGCAACCTGCTGGCTTCACACCTGCTTCAACCTCAGGAGCGATAAAAACAAAGTGGCGTAAACATGGCTGCCCCAGGTTCCCAGGCTACAAAGGACCTCCATAAAGTATGTCGGATGGAGGAGGGTCATAAGATTTGGACAAAGCCAGGGGCCCGGCGATCACAACGGCTAATTTCCTCTCCTTCTGCTTTGGCATCGTAAATATCGGCCGCGATATTCTCCCGCCACAACTTGTCAACTTTTGCCAAAATTACGAGGAAATAGGTAGAAGTTGGCTTTGTAGCGACCCACAGGGCTTCTTTGTGCTTTTATCCCTGCGCGAGTTTCAACAAATTCCTTATTGGCACATTTTAAATACACATTTTATCTTTGGAGTAGGGGAGATAGGAACTATGGAAAAATATTTTCGCCTTTTTTAACAAAAATATAGAAATATTTGGATTCAAAATATAGCCATGACGAAGTTCTATTAAGAATTTGATTTTTGCTTCATACATAGATAACGGTTAACCGTAAAAAAAAAAAGTACGAGGTCAAGAAAATTAAAATAAGGTTAATAAAAAAAATATTTCCATAAGAAGGCAATGGCATTCGACGCCATCTAAATCTGCGCTCTTTCCTATTCCGAAAAAGAAAAAATTCGATGTCATAAAAATTCTTTCAGGAACGAGAAAATGGGATGTCATTAAATTAATGTGCGGGAGAAACATGACGAAACAATAAAGTCTTCCAGGCCGCCCGCCGATTAGATTAGGCCGCAATAAACTTAGGTCCTGTCACAGCCTCTCACATTTCACATTAAGAACTAAATTAGATAAAATAAATAAATAAGTCAACGATAACTTATCATAATGTGATTTTTCCTTTTTAAGCCTGTTTTCTTCTTTGCAAAATGCACCTTTGTTCATCGTAAACTCCGCACGTGACAGCTGCAGAGCAGGTTTTCCTAAGTGCATCTGCATTTGAAGATTTCGCTGGTGCAATTACACTGTTTTGTAGGCTTTCTTGTAGTAGATTTGAATTATTATAAAAGTACATTCACAATGCGTTTGCATTGTTTTGAAAGATTTCTGAATAGATTTGAATTGTTATGAATATTTTTCACTGTGCATTTGCATTGCTTTGAAAGCTTTCTTAGTAGATTTGAATTGTTATGAAAATGTATTCACTGTGTGTTTGCATTGTTTTGAAAGTTTTCTCAGTATATTTGAATTGCTATGAATACTTTCACAGAGTGTTTTTGCATTCTTTTCGAAATTTTGTCGGTGCATTTGTGTGTGAACACTTTTCAGGGGGTAGTTGGTATGTTTGAATGATTTTAAAAACTTTGACGATTTGTTTAAATAGTTTAGGATTCTTGATTAGTGTGTATTTATACTTGAATTGTTGTGTAATATATCTCTCTATACTTGCATTTGAAAAATTTTATAGAGTTTTGGAATCGGTAAAAGTGAATGCATTTTAATTATTTAGAAGTATTTTCGATGCATATGAAATACATATTTTAAAACCCCATAATTTTATAAATTTGAGTTATTATCAAGTTAGTGAGTACGCACCAAAGTAAAAAGACCAAATTTTTAACAGCTACTTTAAAAAGTCAACATTTCAAAAGCCAATGACAACAAAAATACTAAATCTATGAATTTTTATAAATAAGGAATAAGTTTTCATATTTCGGATATATACAATTTTGTGGTGCTGGAAGCGATGACCTCATTGAAGGACGTTTGGGTATTACTGTGCCTTATAAAACCTTTTTCGAAGAGGATTTTGTCTAAGTACGTACTTTAAGAAGTAGTAATACGTAGGAGATTGTGGGGCGAATTTGGATATCAAGAGTTTTATAGCCCAACTTATGCCGCTATCATCGTATGGCTATTGAGATGAATGGCCAGGAATTGTCTTGAAGAAGGATGGACCATTTATGTAAATCGATGCTGAGCACATGTGTCTAAGTAAACATAGACAATGTTATATCTGCCATTACTTTGCATAACTCCCGATATCAAAAATAAATATTAATAGAAGAGCATATTTGAATAGCATATAAAATATTTATTTAATATGCAGTACTGGCCGTTAAGATTGCTATACCAAGAAGACGTCACACTACATATGATCAATCCCAGAAATCGGTGCTCGTGTGGGACAAAATCAGAATACCGTGATACAAATACTGGATCGATAGATGGTTTGATCGACAGGAATGATTCCTTCGTTTTAATCGCACCACTAAGATCGAGGATAATCATTGGATCGTAATTCAACTTCAAGAACCCTTTTTTTTCAAACATTAAAGTAAGAAATGCAATCTTCTGTCCATTCTGTTGAACCTCGTCTGAATCATATGGGTAACTTTGCAAGGCATCCAATACTAATGATTGTACACCATAACCCTATAGGGCTGGCATGTTGAACACCATGTCAAACGAACTGTACGAAAGTGTGTTTGAAGAGGAATGTAGATTCTACTTGCAACATTACGATGATTGTAGCCATGTATGGTGAATAGAGAATGCAGCACTCCTGCATTATGCATTGAAATACTCGTCTGGAGTTTTGGCTTAGGATTTTACTACATTGGATTTTACTATTGCATTAATATAATTCGCATTGTCAGCTTTGTCTAAGGCCAAGTTTCAACAAAATATTGCACGATCTCAGGGGATCCACTCAACGTTAAATAAATGTCATTGAATACTAACTACTATACTACTTTTGTTCTCCAGAAATGTCATCCTCGAACAGATCTGCTGAATTGTTGTCAATAGTTATGCGTTATTGAGGTTTTAAATGCTTTTTATTCTCTATTTAGCTTGGATAAGATACCGTAATAAGTCGCATTTCTATATGTTTCGATCAATTTTCGATTCAATACTCGAAAATATTTTTTAGAATATACAAGTATATGTACAAGTATCTACAATCTACTTGTATGTAGGATTCGAATATAGAGCTTATATTGTTACCTTGACGATCTCTCAAGTTCTCATGTAGAAACGGTACTCTAGAAAGATGACATGTGATATTTAAGCTCTGGGATTGCCTATAGAAAAGAAAGCTTCGGACCAGCGAATAACTATTCCGCGCGGAAAGCTGGCTCTCAGCTAACACAATGAGTCCATTCACTGGAGTCATTAGGATCTCCTAGTGCGTTTTTTGGCCTGTGTGCATTAATAGCCAACGTTTGTAGCTGCTTGGAGGCCTTTCTTGACTAGGCCTCTTTTGTACTTTTCTTAGAATCTGTTGATAGAGCTGATTTCCACTCCAAAAACTCTTGAAACCCCACACTCCCGTTTGCTCTCAATTTGTTGCAAGTGTAAAAGTAAATTGAAGGACGTCTAGAAATCCATTTGATTGGAAACAATAAATGTTTATCTTGATTTGAGAAACTGTTGGTATAATTTCTTTCTATAAAATCTTTATATACAGCTGCACACTATCAATAGCGCTCCTAAAATAAGCATACTCCTGGTCTCTTCTAGAAGAGGCCTATCCTCAATGATAAGGTATATCAGGTCTTCTTGGTGCTACAAAAATGGTCACCCAGGTAGATCTCTCATGGAAGGTTTTATGAATATATTATCATTGTATTACTATATAATGACCGGCATAGAGATGGTGAAAATAATAATGAAAATATTAATATGAAAAATATGAAGCATGTGGTAGGCATGTATGAAACTGCTTCCTATAATTTTGCAGCTATTTCTAAATGTCCTTTTTTTCATACCAGGTTAATTTGGCCTCATGTGTCTGAGGAGAATGAATTAAATAAGCCTAGCGCATAATTCTATCCATGGTTATTTCCAATCACTTTTAGTAAGGGTTCATCACTTAAAATCATTGCTAATTTTCGTTTTTTCAGTAATATAAAATTGAGTATAGAATTCTAAAAATATAAAAGACAAAGCAATATAGGGGCGATAAATATCTATCAATTGTATGTGTGAAACTTCAGAAAATTTATAAATTCAAAATTCATTTGGATCATGTTCACGCTTCACTTTTCACTGTATCTTCCATTCGTTGTAACTACATGCTGAAAAAGGACAAGGCCTGAGAGCTCTCAATAAAATATATTTTTAAAAAAGTTGCGGTAAATTATTAATATAATATTCAATTATATTTAATTAATAACATTTGTTTTTTTATATTTATATATAATTTATCAAAATTATTGTATGTGTGTTATAATACTTATAGAGCTTTGTGATGCAAAGAAATCCTTGATCAAGAACTTCATGATGAAAACAAAGATTCGTCCTTTAAGGAGATGTGTCAGATAACAAATCATTGCGTGTAATTTGGGAGAAAGATCAAACATCAGCGTTCCAGACAATTTTATTTGTCATCAACGACTCACTCCAAATCTTAGTGTAATTTCAACGCTACCAGTAAAATGAGCGCTATATTCGCACCAGGTGGGTATAGCTTGAGCGCTGTTTTATAAACTTTCCAGTATTATTAAAGATATTGAAAAGGAATTTTCTACTCAAACTTTGATATTTTCTATTGTAAATGAATGTTGCCAGGGCATCACTCATATTTGGTAGTAAAAAGTGCATCGCCTACCTCTCTATAATTTATGCCTTCTATATGTAACATTTATTTTTGACTCTAATTAGAGTAAATGTCATTCGCCGAAATGTCGCGAAAAATAAAGATTTTACTTCTGACCAATGTGATTTTATAGAGAACACCCGTATGGAAATCTCGCGAAACTCGCGTGTGTCGCGACACTACTCTTGGTAAACACTGGTCTAATTATATGAAACTTCTTTTAGGTCTCAAAACTTGCTCCACATTAGATTTGTAGAGGGAAATAATCAACGCTTACTTCTTATTGACTAAGACCAGGTGATTGCTAGATGGAGTTTCGTACAGCTTCTCAAGTTCATGAGAGCAGAGCTCTGTAGATTAGCCTCGGCCATCTGGAACTAATCCAAGAGTACGTGCGCGTGCGTATAGCCCTTCAAACACGCGACACAACTCTGTTTAAGACGCCCCTCTTAGCTGAGGGTTTTGGAAGCAGGCCATGGCTCCAACATCTAGCTTCCCATGTTTACGCAACAAAAATCTATTTTCAACCACAGTTGAAATTTACATAATGAAATGTGTGTGCCCGTAAAGAAATTCTCTGAACGTCCGGCTTCTGCCACAAAATTTGCGTTTTTTTTTTTTTTTTACATTTTCTATGAAATTTCATTTTTCACAATATTTTGAGCGTGTGAATGTTTCTTTTCTTTTTCTCTTCATTAATTTTACTTAAAGCTCCCCAATGTATTGTAAGCTATACCGTTATTAGACCAGTCCCTTTTATCTCTGAATATGGTCCCATATAAATAATGTTTCTTGAACTCTAAATCTTTTTTAAAGGAAATTTGACACTATTAAAATGTGGTAGAACCTCCAAAAGATTAAAGCTGTTAATAGAGTTTTGAAAGTTTTCATCAAAAAATTAAAGATGCACATTGAATCCGATTATATATGCAAAGTTAACGTTTTAAAGGTTGAATTTTATCTTTGCCATCGGAAAATACGTATTCTGTGCCAAACAACGTTATTATACAGGAAATAAAAACTATGCATTCACATCAAAGCACTAGAAAATTTATAGGCTGAGGCACAAAGTGTAAGAAGATAGGCCATTTGGTTCTGCCTATTGTTTGGTTCAAATTGCAATGGGCGATAAGCTTATTTTTGCAAATTTGATTGATATTTTTTCTATATAGATGGAATTTTGCCGGAAGAATAATGATCTAAAGAGACAAAGGTCGCCTCTCCCGTCAAAATAGACGTCAAAAACCTGACGCCATCAATTGACCGTCGCCGCAAACTAGCGGCCTCTGGTCGGTGACAAAGCCACAACACCAGCTTTGTCACCGACCCGAGGCCGCTAGTTTGCGGCGACGGTCAATAGATGGCGTCAGGTTTTTGACGTCTATTTTGACGGGAGAGGCGACCTTTGTCTCTTTAGATTTTTCTATATGTATCGAAAGTCAATAATTAATAATTTACATATATAACATATGAAAGTTAGTATAAAAGATAATTTCCATAGATATATATTATAGAAAATGACTATATACAAATATATCTCTCTATATTCTGCATTTATAGCAACATCATAATACAAAACATTTCAAACAAAGACGTTGATATCAATTTGGGAACAGGATTAATGTATATGTTCTGCAAACTCAACTGACCGCATGGAGAGAATCAATAATTAATTGCATTAATAGTTAAAAAGGATATTTGCAAATAAACATAGTTAATAAATAATAAAAAATATTCGCGACGATTTTTGTTTTTTTTTACTTTATTTAAAAGGGCACGCTTTTTTTTTTTCGCGCGGTCGCGCTTAATCATGATAATGGTAAAACAAAGACGTGTAACATATATACAATCTAGATTCATGAATTTGACTTTTTAATTTTTTTTTTCATGAATCCAGTTTGTATGTATGTTGCACGCCTTTCTGGACCCATTAGCCTGATGAAGTATGACCGCGTGAAAGATTGATCTATTAAAATAAAAAAGAAACTCTTTGAAATTATTTTCACTTGTTTATTAAGTAAATTAATTACACATGATAAACATAAAAAAAGGCATATCCTGACCAGGAGCACAAGAAACCTCTGGGACCAAAAAATATTTTTGGTCGCAGTGGTACAGCCTACTCCACGCTGATGAGCGCCAAAAAGCGCGAAACGCGTTCGTGGATGTCTTTTCTTGATTTATCAAGAAATTGGGTTGGCCCAAATATCAGGGAACAGGTTAAATCAATGATTAGTTGATTTCTGTTCCACCAGATGGCGTTCTGCCTTCTGTAAAGCACATGTGCTCCGGTCAGGATATGCCATTTTTATTTTTGATTTCAACACCTGATCTTTTTATCTTTTATTTTTTCTTTCATTTTTTCATGATATACATAGTAAGAGCTCCAATTGTATGCAAAATGATAAACTATTTACGCTCATACGTTTCTTTCTTCTTTTTGTTTAAATAAAACAATGTTCTACTGCTCTTGGAGGGTTCATGACTGATGAACCGGGCACTCCAATATTTGATCATTGCAGTATATGAGCAGTAGGAATTTCTTTTCAAAAAGAATTAATAAACACTTGCGCGGTAAATAGTTTATCGTTTAGAAGTAACAATCTTCTTTCCTCTTCTCCACTCAATCATATTAGGGTATCAAGCTTGTAGAGCTTGAGAGTTTTGATGGTATCTGCTGGGGATGAGTAGAGCTCATCAATGGATGAGTCAATACAATCAATAATGTGTTTTGGGGTTGCAGGTTGAGAATTGCACTTAGTACATAGTGCGAAAACCTTGCAACCATTCTGGAAAGTCATTGTCCGTAGCTGACCAGACTTAAATCTGGAAATTAAAGACTGTTGTTCTCTTGGGAGGACAGAACCGGTGCTTGTCTCTCCTGCTCTGTACCAGTCATGTTCAGCATTAGATTTTCATTCCTGCAGTCATTGGTACCTTGATGGCACGGAGGAAGTCTCTTTCGTCTAGTTGGGATAAGTAACAATGGTACAGATGTATATCATTATTATGAAACACCACAATATACTCTTCTCAAGATCACAGTATAGTGTTCATTGTTGGAGGGATGTATGGAAAGAATACCAGGAAGGCCGGAAATGGAAGTCATAGATGTTTCGTAAGACCCTCGAGTTTCATTTTAAAAAACCATAGAAAG
>CP092886.1:31596163-31692930 GCA_030710605.1 Cordylochernes scorpioides | reverse complement strand
GCCCGCATTCTTTCGATTGTGCGCCAAGTGGCGAAAAATGTTTCCTAACAGTATTAGGTCACCGGCCTTGTCGGGAGCGTCAGCTATCTTTTATGGCTCCCCGGTCCGGGCTAGAAGGCCATTTGGTAGAGAATGACTAATTCTCCCCGGGCTTCCTCGCCAGACTGACTCACTATTGATCCCCACATACCTGGTCCGCCCGATGTAGCGCGCGCTTCACTTTCCTCAACCCCGTTTTTTAATGAAATAAATCACAAAAATTCTGTATACCTTTTTTATTATATGCAATAAAGCAATAATTTAGAGATATTTTATTATAATAGTGATATGTATGTGGGCAGTATTCCTATTCTTTCATAGCTTCCTTTCTATGGCTTTTTTAAATGAAACTCGAGGGTCTTACGAAATATCCTATGACTTCCATTTCCGGCCTTCCTGGTATTCTTTCCATATATCCCTCCAACAATGAACACTATACTGTGATCTTGAGAAGAGTATATTGTGGTGTTTCATAATAACGATATACATCTGTACCATTGTTACTTATCCCAACTAGACGAAAGAGACTTCCTCCGTGCCATCAAGGTACCAATGACTGCAGGAATGAAAATCTAATGCTGAACATGACTGGTACAGAGCAGGAGAGACAAGCACCGGTTCTGTCCTCCCAAGAGAACAAGAGTCTTTGATTTCCAGACTTAAGTCTGGTCATCTATGGACAATGACTTTCCAGAATGGTTGCAAGGTTTTCCCACTATGTACTAAGTGCAATTCTCAACCTGCAACCCCAAAACACATTATTGACTGTATTAACTCATCCATTGATGAGCTCTACTCATCCCCAGCAGACATCATCAAAAGCTTCAAGCTCTACAAGCTTGATACCCTAATATGATTGAGTGGAGATAAGAAAGAAGAAGATTGTTACTTCTAAACGATAAACTATTTACCGCGCAAGTGTTTATTAATTCTTTTTAAAAATAACTTCACACTGCTCTTATACTGCAATGATGAAATATTGGAAGCGCCAGGCTCATGAACCCTCCAAGAGCAGTAGAACATTGTTTATTAAAAAGAAAAAGAAAGGAACGCATGAGCGTAAATAATTTATCATTTTGCATACAGTTTACGCTCTTACTATGTATATCATGAGTTAATTAATTTACTTAATAAACAAGAGAGAGAGAGTGAAAATAATTTCAAATAGTTTCTTTTTTATTTAATAGATCAAGCTTTCACGCGGTCATGCTCCATCAGGCTAATTGGGTCCAGAAAGGCGTGCAGCATATATACAAACTAGATTCATGAAAAAAAAAATTTTTTTTAAGTCAAATTCATGAATCTAGATTTTATATATGTTACACGTCTTTGTTTTACCATTATCGTGATTAAGCGCGACCGCGTGAAAAAAAAAAAGCGTGTCCTTTTAAATAAAAAGTAAAAAAAAAAAAACTCCGCAAAAATTTTAATTTTTTATTAAGTATATTGTATGTATGTACATACATTTGCATTATGTGCATGTACATTAATCCTGATCCCAAATTGGTATCAACGTCTTCTTTGTTTGAAATGTTTTGTATTATGATTTTGCGATAAGTGCAGAATATAGAGAGATAGACATATTTGTATATAGTCATTTTCTATAATATATATCTAAGGAAATGGTATTTTATACAAACTTTCATATGTTATATATGTAATTTTTTATTATTGACTTTCGATACACATAGAAAAAAAAAAGGCATATCCTGACCAGGAGCACATGTGCTTTTCCGAAGGCAGAGCGCCATCTGGTGGAACAGAAATCAACTAAGCATTGATTTAACCTGTTCCCTGATATTTGGCCAACCCGATTTCTTGATAAATCAAGAAAAGCCATCCACGAACGCGCTTCGCGCTGTTGGCGCTCTCAGCGTGGAGTAGGCTGTACCACTGCGATCAAAGCGATTTTTGGTCCCAGTGGCTTCCTGAAAAACCAAGACATGGTTATTTAAGGCCAAACTTGCGTAAATACGCTTAACACATGAAAAAAAAAAAAGAAAAAAAAAGAGAAAAATATCAATCATATTTGCAAAAATAAGCTTATCGCCTATTGAAATTTGAACCAAACAATAGGCAGGACCAAATGGCCTGTCTTCTTACACTTTGTGCCTCAGCCTATAATTTTCTATTGTTATGATGTGAATGCGTAGTTTTATTTCCTGTATAATAACGTTGTTTGGCACAGAATATTTTCCGATGGCAAAGATAAAAATCAACCTTTAAACGTTTACTTTGCATATATAATCGGATTCAATGTGCATCTTTAATTATTTGTTGAAAACTTTAAAAACTCTATTAACAGCTCTAATCTTTTTGGACGTTCTACCACATTTTAATATTGTCAAATTTCTTTTAATTCAAAAAAACTTATAGTCAAAAACATTATTTATATGGGACCATATTCAGAGATAAAAGGGACTGGTCTAACAGAACGGTATAGCTTACAATACATTGGGGAGCTTTAAGTAAAATTGATAAAGAGAAAAAGAAAAGAAACAATCACACGCTCAAAATATTGTGAAAAATGAATTTGCATAGAAAATGTTAAAAAAAAAAAAAGGCAAATATTTGTGGCAGAAGCCGGACGTTCAGAGAATTTCTTTACGGGCACACACATTTCATTATGTAAATTTCAACTGTGGTTGAAAATAGATTTTTGTTGCGTAAACATGGGAAGCTAGATGTTGGAGCCAGGCCTGCTTCCAAAACCCTCAGCTAAGAGGGGCGTCTTAAACAGAGTTGTGTCGCGTGTTTGAAGGGCTATACGCACGCGCACGTACTCTTGGATTAGTTACAGATGGCCGGGGCTAATCTACAGAGCTCTGCTCTCATGAACTTGAGAAGCTGTACGAAACTCCATCTAGCAATCACCTGGTCTTAGTCAATAAGAAGTAAGCGTTGATTATTTCCCACTACAAATATAATGTGAAGCAAGTTTTGAAACCTAAAAGAAGCTTCATATAATTAGACCAGTGTTTACAAAGAGTAGTGTCGCGACACACGCGAGTTTCGCGAGATTTCCATACGGGTGTTCTCTATAATATCACATTTGTCAGAAGTAAAATCTTTATTTTTCGCGACATTTCGGCGAATGACATTTACTCTAATTAGAGTCAAAAATAAATGTTACATATAGAAGGCATAAATTATAGAGAGGTAGGCGATGCATCTTTTTACTACCAAATATGAGTGATGCCCTGACAGCATTCATTTACAATAGAAAATATCAACGTTTGCGTAGAAAATTCCTTTTCAAGATCTTTAATAAAGCTGGTAGGATTCTAAAACAGCGCTCAAGCTATACTAACCTGGTGCGAATATAGCGCTCAATTTACATGTAGCGTCGAAATTATACTTAGATTTGGAGTGAGTCGTTGATGACAAATAAAATGGTCTGGAACGCTGATGTTTGATATTTCTCCCAAATTCCACTTTCTCCTTCAAGGACAAATCTTTGTTTTCATCATGAAGTTCTTGGTCAAGGAGTTCTTTGCATCACAAAACTCTATAAGTACAATTATAACACACACGCGCATTAATTTTGATAAATGATATATAATTATAAAAATAATAATTGTTATTAATTAAATATTATCTAAATAATTTACAACTTTTTTTTAAATATATATTTTATTGAGAGCCTTCAGGCTTTGTCATTTCTCAACATGTAGTTACAACGAATGGAAGATACAGTGAAAAGTGAAGCGTGAACATGATCCAAATGAATTTTGAATTTAGAAATTTTCTGAAGTTTCACACATACACACACACAATTGATAGATATTTATCGCCCCAATATTGTAGGCTTATTTAATTCATTCTCCTCAGACACATGAGGCCAAATTAACCTGGTATGAAAAAAATGACATTTAGAAATAGCTGCAAAATTATAGGAAGCAGTTTCATACATGCCTACCACATGCTTCATATTTTTCATATTAATATTTTCACCATCTCTATGCCGGTCATTATATAGTAATACAATGATAATATATTCATTAAACCTTCCATGAGAGATCTACCTGAGTGACCATTTTTGTAGCACCAAGAAGACCTGATATACCTTATCATTGAGGATAGGCCTCTTCTAGAAGAGACCAAGGGTATGCTTATTTTAGGAGCGCTATTGATAGTGTGCAGCTGTATATAAAGATTTTATAGAAAGAAATTATACCAACAGTTTCTCAAATCAAGATAAACATTTATTGTTTCCAATCAAATGGATTTCTAGACGTCCTTCAATTTACTTTTACACTTGCAACAAATTGAGAGTAAACGGGAGTGTGGGGTTTCAAGAGTTTTTGGAGTGTAAATCAGCTCTATCAACAGATTCTAAGAAAAGTACAAAAGAGGCCTAGTCAAGAAAGGCCTCCAAGCAGCTACAAACGTTGGCTATTAATGCACACAGGCCAAAAAACGCACTAGGAGATCCTAATGACTCCAGTGAATGGACTCATTGTGTTAGCTGAGAGCCAGGCTTTCCGCGCGGAATAGTTATCCGCTGGTCCGAAGCTTTCTTTTCTATAGGCAATCCCAGAGCTTAAATATCACATGTCATTTTTCTAGAGTACCGTTTCTACATGAGAACTTGAGAGATCGTCAAGGTAACAATATAAGCTCTATATTCGAATCCTACATACAAGTATATTGTAGATACATGTACATATACTTGTATATTCTAAAAAATATTTTCGAGTATTGAATCGAAAATTGATCGAAACATATAGAAATGCGACTTATTACGGTATCTTATCCAAGCTAAATAAAAAGCATTTAAAACCTCAATAACGCATAACTATTTGACAATAATTCAGCAGATCTGTTCGAGGTTGACATTTCTGGAGAACAAAAGTAGTATAGTAGTTAGTATTCAATGACATTTATTTAACGTTGAGTGGATCCCCTGAGATCGTGCAATATTTTGTTGAAACTTGGCCTTAGACAAAGCTGACAATGCGTATTATATTAATGCAATAGTGAAATCCAATGTAGTAAAATCCTAAGCCAAAACTCCAGACGAGTATTTCAATGCATAATGCAGGAGTGCTGCATTCTCTATTCACCATACATGGCTACAATCATCGTAATGTTGCAAGTAGAATCTACATTCCTCTTCAAACACAATTTCGTACAGTTCGTTTGACATGGTGTTCAACATGCCAGCCCTATAGGCTTATGGTGTACAATCATTAGTATTGGATGCCTTGCAAAGTTACCCATATGCTTCAGACGAGGTTCAACAGAATGGACAGAAGATTGCATTTCTTACTTTAATGTTTGAAAAAAAAAAGGGTTCTTGAAGTTGAATTACGATCCAATGATTATCCTCGATCTTAGTGGTGCGATTAAAACGAAGGAATCATTCCTGACGATCAAACCATCTATCGATCCAGTATTTGTATCACAGTATTCTGATTTTGTCCCCCACGAGCACCGATTTCTGGGATTGATCATATGTAGCGTGACGTCTTCTTGGTATAGCAATCTTAACGGCCAGTACTGCATATTAAATAAATATTTTATATGCCATTCAAATATGCTCTTCTATTAATATTTATTTTTGATATCGGGAGTTATGCAAAGTAATGATAGATATAACATTGTCTATGTTTACTTAGACACATGTGCTCAGCATCGATTTACATAAATGGTCCATCCTTCACGGCAATTCCTGGTCATTCATCTCAATAGCCATACGATAATAGCGGCATAAGTTGGGCTATAAAACTCTTGATCTCCAAATTCGCCCCACAATCTCCTACGTATTACTACTTCTTAAAGTACTTAGACAAAGTCCTCTTTGAAAAGGTTCTATAAGGCACGATGATACCCAAACGTCCTTCAATGAGGTCATCGCTTCCAGAACCACAAAATTGTATATATCCGAAATACGAAAACTTATTTCTTATTTATAAAAATTCGTAGATTTAGTATTTTTGTTGTCATTGGTTTTAAAAATTTTGAATTTTTTAGTTGCCGTTAAAAATTCGGTCTTTTACTTTGGTACGTGCTCACTCTAACTTGATAATAACTCAAATTCATAAAACTATGGGTTTTTAAAATATGTTTTTCATATGCATCGAAAATACTTTTAAATAATTAAAATGCATTCACTTTTACCTATTCCAAAACTCTATAAAATTTTTCAAATGCACGTATAGAGATATATTACATAACAATTCAAGTGCATACACACTAAACAAAAATCCAAAACTATCTAAACAAATCGTCAAAGTTTTTAAAATCATTCAAACATACCAACTACCTCCTGAAAAGTGTTCACACACAAATGCACCGACAAAATTTCTAAAACAATGCAAACACACTCTGTGAAAGTATTTATTACAATTCAAATATACTGAGAAAACTTTCAAAACAATGCAAACACACAGTGAATGCATTTTCATAACAATTCAAATCTACTAAGAAAGCTTTCAAAGCAATGCAAATGCACAGTGAAAAATATTCATAACAATTCAAATCTATTCAGAAATCTTTCAAAACAATGCAAACACATTGTGAATGTACTTTTATAATAATTCAAATCTACTACAAGAAAGCCTACAAAACAGTGCAATTGCACCAGCGAAATCTTCAAATGCAGATGCACTTAGGAAAGCCTGCTCTGCAGCTGTCACGTGCGGAGTTAACAATGAACAAAGGTGCATTTTGCAAAGAAGAAAACAAGCTTTAAAAGGAAAAATCACATTATGATAAGTTATCGTTGACTTATTTATTTATTTTATCTAATTTAGTTCTTAATGTGAAATGTGAGAGGCTGTGACAGGACCTAAGTTTATTGCGGCCTAATCTAATCGGCGGGCGGCCTGGAAGACTTTATTGTTTCGTCATGTTTCTCCCGCACATTAATTTAATGACATCCCATTTTCTCGTTCCTGAAAGAATTTTTATGACATCGAATTTTTTCTTTTTCGGAATAGGAAAGAGCGCAGTTTTAGATGGCGTCGAATGCCATTGCCTTCTTATGGAAATATTTTTTTTATTAACCTTATTTTAATTTTCTTGACCTCGTACATTTTTTTTTTACGGTTCACCGTTATCTATGTATGAAGCAAAAATCAAATTCTTAATAGAACTTCGTCATGGCTATATTTTGAATCCAAATATTTCTATATTTTTGTTAAAAAAGGCGAAAATATTTTTCCATAGTTCCTATCTCCCTTACTCCAAAGATAAAATGTGTATTTAAAATGTGCCAATAAGGAATTTGTTGAAATTCGCGCAGGGATAAAAGCACAAAGAAGCCCTGTGGGTCGCTACAAAGCCAACTTCTACCTATTTCCTCGTAATTTTGGCAAAAGTTGACAAGTTGTGGCGGGAGAATATCGCGGCCGATATTTACGATGCCAAAGCAGAAGGAGAGGAAATTAGCCGTTGTGATCGCCGGGCCCCTGGCTTTGTCCAAATCTTATGACCCTCCTCCATCCGACATACTTTATGGAGGTCCTTTGTAGCCTGGGAACCTGGGGCAGCCATGTTTACGCCACTTTGTTTTTATCGCTCCTGAGGTTGAAGCAGGTGTGAAGCCAGCAGGTTGCCCATCGTCAGTGCAGAATAAATCGGACCTACAACCTCGAAATGCGTTTATATTATCGAAATATATTATATATGCATTCAAGAAGTATCGGGAAATATAAGTTGCATGCAACTGCATTAAAATATAAAATATCAATGGCAAATATGTATGCAAAACTAATTACCATTCCCTATAAGTAACCACTTATTCGTTAAAGCGTTTGTAAGAATAAATCCATTCAGTTGATAACAAATATTTCTTTTTATCATGACAAGTATAAAGCGAGTTTCGAGCTAATGGCATATCTACGGGTCTAACAATAATAAAAACGAGACACGATATAGTTAGAACTCAATAAGCGACATCTATATATAAGAAATAACATTATTAAGCACAAATTTTTACCCTTTTAAACAAAACAAAAATTTCAGTGTTACCATTACATATAGTGTTTACCATTTCGATGAATACGACTTTCACGGGATTTTGGTTTTATAAAATAGGAATAAACATTTGAAGTGAACTTTATTCTTATAGTACAATTACAGTACAATAAAACATAGTACAATTCTTGTATCTTCGAAATTGCCTTCGTTTGGAGTACTTTTGACAGATAGAAAGTACTTTTCATTTTAGAAGCTTCCATTATTATTATTTTTTTTTTTAATAGAGCAATCCATAAATAAATATTTATTTAAAAATGCATATATTGGATCAACTTGGTAATATAAATGATATTTTGATCCTATATTTGCATTTTTAATTAAAAATTAAAAATTATTTTCATAAACATTCTACTTTTTAGCGCTTTGTTTTTAATTACATAATACGAGGTAATATTAAACAAAGATGTTTTTAAAATAAATTATACAAACTCAAGCGAATTCTGCCTTGTTATTTTGAGTTACCTTTTATCACATAATTTTATTTTGAGCATATTTTAATTAGCTACATAAAACGAAGTATCTATATGGTGAGCAAAACTTTGTATATGAGAGAGAAACATATTTACAGAATTAAGCGTATTTTTGCCTTTCTGTATGTGTACTTGACTCCAAGATTTTGACAATATACCAACCATGTTATTAAAATCTTCGAAAAAAAAAATTCAATGTGAAGTATTTTCACCCATCCATATGTGAAGTGTGAAAATCGAGTTAAGGTTGAAGGTCGTGTGCAGAGTACGAGAGTAGTATAAAATACTTAGCTAACATTATGATCATCATAGCTCTCTCTGTAAAGGAAAATTCTGTTAATTTTTAAGTGATTTTTTTTACAATTAATTACTATTTATTTAAGAATTTTTAGAAATAAAACATATGTGTCTCAAAAGAAGCACATCTCCTTTATGAAATGCATTAAATTCGGTATCATTATCATCGCCAGTTCAGAAAGCCCAGACCAGCGTACCACAGCACCATCTTTGACAAAACCTGGCTAATAAGTCAACCTGTATACCTTAGTTTGAGAGCTATAGCCCTCATCAGCTTAAAGGCAGACTAATTGGTGTTGTAGCTTATTCACAGTCTGGATCTAAGCGTCCTTACGAAGAATATACATTTTATAATTGCATTTTGTGAATTTATTAAAGGTACCTTTTTTTTGCGCGTGCATACACACATGTATATATAAGCGTTAAAATTTTATCACAAATTTAATAGATAAAGATATCTCTATATTATTGATATATTTCAAACTCTTAGAATTGTCAACACTTGTAGCACTTGTTAGACCATAGAGACGATTCCCGGATGGCATGCCAAACTTGGGCCGTTTTAAAGCCCGAGAAAAACGTCTATTGCCGCCCCGGGAAAGAAGCCCAGTTAAGTCCTTGCGCTTCAGTTTCGAAACTTTTCCCCAAGATCGCAGAATACATCAGAGGTCATTTGAATCAATCATCTTCAACCTTTATAATAAATGCTGTGATTGTTAAAAATTAGTTGATTTTTATTCAGACAGCGCCTTTTTATAAGTATTTAAATGACAATAACAATAATTTTTCTTCTTGACCAGCGTGCATTCCAGAATCTATTTCGAAAGAAATCTCTTACGAGTTCTTAAAGTGACTTACAAATATAAAATAAATATTGTATAAAATTTTTCAAAAATAATATATATATTAGAAATTATACTCCTAAATATAAAAATAAAAGTAGTGTTCATATCGAATCTAAGGAAATAGAGGAAACAATTTTAAAAACTAATATTAAAAAAGCACCGGGCCCTGATTACATTAGTAACAATATGATCAGACAAGCTAAAATAAAAATAATCCCAATTCTGCATCAATTATTCAATAAATGTATAGAAATGGGATACTATCCGGATGAATGGAAAAAATCATTCTTAAAAATAATTCCAAAACCAGGCAAAACGAGTTATGAAGTAAATAAAAGTTATAGACCTATATCATTGACATCTAATCTATCTAAAACATTTGAGAATATAATAAAAAAAAAATTAAGTAACTATTATTTAGAAAATAATCTAATGAGCTCAAGGCAGCATGGCTTTATGAAATCTAGATCAACTATTACTGGAATGGAAAAAATTATAGAAACTATAATGAAACATAAACAAAAAGAATTGACTTCCTTGATAGCTATAGATATAGCTGGTGCATTCGACAATGCATGGTGGCCTGCTATTATAAAACGAATGGATAATGACAACGTTCCCTCAGATTTAATACGGATCATAAAATCTTATTTGAATAAAGAAAGGGAGGTGAAATTTACATACGAATCAGAAACTTTTTATAAGAAAATAACTAAAGGATGTCCACAGGGTGGACCTTTATCACCACTTCTGTGGAATATTTTGCTAAATGATTTGTTGATAAATTTCGAATCAATTAATGCAGATATTATATGTTATGCAGACGATGCTACAATAATTTGCTGGAATAAGACCACTGAAGGACTAAAAACCGCAAGTGAACACACCTTAAATTATGTGATCCAATGGTGTAATAGAAATAAATTAACGATCAGTACAGAGAAAACTAATTTGCTATACCTGCATAACAGAGAAAAAATACCTATCGAGGTTAATAACAATATAATCAGGCCGGTCAAGCAAGTAAAAATTCTGGGAATGAAATTTTCAAATCACAAATGGAAAAATAAAGTTAACTTTACTCCACATGTAAATGATATTCTGTGTAAGGCAGGGCGTATGAAAAATTTATTATGTTCACTAAGCGGTAACGTGTGGGGTTTAGATACACAAAAGAGGTTAACTTTATATAAAACTATAATAAGGCCTGTACTTACATACGGATCAGAAATTTGGCTTAAATATTTAAACAATCGTTCTAAACAAAAACTGAATTCCATGCAGTACCAGATCATTTTATGGGCAGTTAGAGCTTATAAAACCACATCATCTAACTGTGTGCATAGTTTGGCAAAAATTCCACTCCTAATAGACTATATAGAATCTAGAATAATCAAATATGATCTAACTCATCTGTCCACTGAAGATATAATTACTTATGAACCCCATGCTCCAAGTATAGTCAAATCATTCTTACACGCAAAAATGAAGGAAAATTTTGACAATACTAATGAAATTTTCAGAAGCTTTTTCGTGTCTGGAATCCCAAGATTTTTCCGTCCAAATTTTTATAATATCCAATTCATTACAGATCATGGTAATTTTGGGAAATTTTTGGCAACTATCGGCGCGGTGAAGGAACCAGGATGCTTCTGCGGAGGTGAAATTCAGGACTCGAAACATCTACTTATGAATTGCCCAATTTTCCGGGTTTATAGAGAAGACAAATTTGGTCGTATTGGACGGCTTGATGAATTTGTAGGCAATAAAGAGAGGTGCAAAAGTTTTGATCAATTTTGCAAATTTATTTACAACTTTCTTTTAAATTGGAAAAGGGAGAGGGAAAATTAGAAGGAAAAGAATTGCGATGCCTGCTTTGTGTGTTTTGCTTTGTTGTTTGTTTTTCTCTTCGGACAATTTTCTTTGTTAATTATGTAAAATAGTGAATTGAACAGGATTGTATATAGCCGATTTGTTGTGATGTAGAGAGAGGTCTCGACGCAAATATCCCTGAGTTTGGGATATCGCGTTTCATGATGTTAATAAAGTAAAGTAAAGTAATCCCATATATAATATCATTTTTTTTAGAGAAAAATTTCATCCAGGGAAGAGTGCCTTTCAAAAAATATAATTTAATTAACTTGAGCTTTTCGGACCTTATAGAGCCCTTTTACAGGAGTAAGCGGTATTAATATTGAATTCTGTGTGGAAAATTAATATTGAATTAAAAATAGATGGCGTATTGGATGTTTATTTATTTAACAGTTGGGAGAGACACGCCATATCCACAATTTGGATAATTGCGTGTATATTTTAAATTATATACAATTTATACAATTGAACATTGGGAATCATGAAAATTAAAAGTTCGATGTCAAATTTTGCATATAGTAATTATAAATAGTAGCTTGAAATATGTACATTCAATACTTTCGCCTCAAAATATACATCCTACAGAATCTATTAAACTTTATGTATTGGTCTTTATTGCAAGTAGCTTGTTTTGTATTAGTCAGGTAAAGTTGGTTCTCTTCCCTTAGATCAGAAGTTAATGGACAGTCTATCAGAAGATGTTCAGGGGTTTGTTGTTCGTTTCCACAAGTGCATGCAGGTGAATCAATTTTGCCAATTCTAAACAAATATGTGTTAAAGTCACCATGTCCAGTAAAAAATTGAACGTTATAAAAGTTGGGTTGAACATAGTTAGGAATTCTTGAAGTATCAAAGAATCCCTTGAAATTATCATTGGCACCCCCATAGTATTCCTCAAATTTCTGGTTTATAAAATTAGATATAATTTTTCTTTTAGTTGGATCTGATTTTTTGTATCCAATATTTATTTTTAGTATATTTGTTTCAATAAAGTCCGTGAGCTTTGGTGTTCTAGCAACAATATGAGTACAGTTTGAAGATGTTGAATTATAAACCTGTGTACTGTGCTTCAAAATTTTGTACTGCAGATAGTTTAATTTATCTTTGACTTTTTTGGGTATAAAGTTGTACCAGATCGTGGAACCATTGGATGTTCTATTAATATTGGATGTTGCATTAAAAATGGATGTTGACTCGCCGGCACTCATACCCTGTATTTACTTCAGAGTTAGAATTTGAGGAGTGTGTTGATTATTCTCATTGACGGGGCTTGCCATCCTTGCAACATTCAACTGCGCCATAAGATAAACCATCACAAGTAATCCTACATCACACACTCCGTGCAATAACTGTGAGAACAACGTCACTTTGTTGGAGATCAAACATTAAAATCGATTCTTCAATTAATTTTGGCCATGCAGATTTAAAAAAATTAGCTTGCGCATCATTATGCATTAGTTTACACATAAATAGAAGGGTATTCATGTAAATTTCATGCTCAAACCCTGAAATATGTTTCAAAATAGAAAAAAAATCGTGTTACATTGAAAAGTGGTTATGACATCTCCAAAATACATTTAGCTCTTTATATAACGAAAAGTGGTATTTTTTAAAATAGTTATTTTAACATTCTTTAAACCTTTTTTTCCCCAAAATATTTTAATCCATTTTCAAAGAAATATATGACTTGCAAACTATTTATAGCGCGTTTGTTCTTTTTGAATAAAACAAATTTCTAGTGCTCTTACTGCAATGATAAAATAAGTGAAGGCCTGGCTCATCAGAAGTGAGCCCTCTCAGCGGTTTCGCCAATTTAATCTACCATAACGCTCTAATATTGTACAGAAGTCGCCAACTACCTGGATAATATTGTAAATACTAATTAGTCTCAGGTCCCCTTTAATTATTTTTATCATTGCAATAAAAGCACTACCTCTCTCTAGTGTAAATTGTTTTATTCAAATAGAAACAAACACTCTATAAGAAATGGGAGTTTGCATTTCCAAAAACATATAAGGTGCACTAATAGCTATAATGTTTAAAGAATTATTTTTCTAAAATTTAAAGTATTATATTGTTGCACAAGTTGCAGCTTTGCAGGGTCGTCGACCTTGGTTTCTGCCTTCTTGGTGTTATACACGTTTCCCGAGCGGGTTTCCATAGTCGAAGCAAATAAATAAAAGTAAATAAATAAAATTTAATAAAAACAAATTAACTTTTAAAGTTATTGCGTTTATTTATTCTTGTCTTCCTCGTAGGTCGCGATCCGCAGTCTTAGTCTAGGTCCTCTCTCGCTCCAATAAGCAATAAAGATATATGTACAATTAAATATTACAAAAGGAATGAAACTATAAAAAGGAATGATGATAATCTAAATAAACTGTTTTAAATAAAAATAAATATATATAATTTAAATTTTAAATATATTAAAAATAATATTATAAATAATTTTTTAAATACGCGCATTAATCATGATGCAACAATATTTTACAATAAATTTCTAATCTTGTAGGATCCTGTTTAAAGATACTGAATTCTAGAGGAAACCAGTTCGGCATTTGCTCTACTAGGCCGATGAGCTATTTGGCTTACAAAGCCCCAAATTGTGGGACGCCGTTAAAAGGTAATGCCCGTAGATAAGGTGGACTTTATTGCGTGGCCAAAATACCCTTGTTTGGAGTCGAATTTATCTCAGTTCGAGAATGTCCCTCTTTAAAAAAAGGGACACCTTTTATACTCTAATAAATATGAAAAATAGTTCAAGTATATATTAAAAAACGACTTGAATCATGAGAGAGGAAAAATATATGATGCAGAGGAATATGTAAAATATGGAATTAAAAAGTTGTATGGTGAGTGGGTTTACCCACTGAATGTTATTCTGAGTGTACTACATGTGTAGACACATGCACATAGACGCAGCGACATTATGAAATGTATTTATTCAAATATTAATTTATAAGCATTTATGTTAGGGTTGGAGTTGTCAAATCTCAACTAAGCAACACGGCGATCTTTATGACGTAAGGCCACTAACTTTAAGAATATATTATGATTCGATCTCTTCCGAATTTTAATAATAATATTGTAGCATATTATACAAATATATTATACTTGTATATTATTCTATGAAAATATTTTTAATTTCGATATTTTTATTTTGATACACTGAAAAATTGTCTCATTGCCTCTTTGCTATTTTATTACTCTTAATTTGGTTGCCTTAAATAAATTGCTTCGTCATTCTGAAGTTTGTCCTTCCTAATTTTCTAAGTTACAATATTATACGAGAGGTGTGTGAGCGTGTGCATTCAAAAGGTTTCAAGAATGCGTAAAATATAGAAAAACTGGATATTCGAATTAGTCACCTTCCAAACCTATACGCATCTGCTAGCTTTTTTCCACTAGATAAAATACCTGGAAAAAATCTTCCGACATCTGGCTTCTCAAAATTCTCTTAGCATTATCTATTATGGATTCTATGGTATCGAATGTCCTTTCTTTTAGGTTTTTATTTTTAAATCTGGATAAAAAGTAAAAAGTCGCTAGGAGGAAGTTATATGGGAAGTACGGTGGTTGGGGAAGAACCAAAGTTTCTTACTTTGCCAGAAATTCGAAAGAGAATTTAAAAACTGAATGATTATCTGCCCCTGTGGTACGAATTCTAAAAGGATACCTTTACTGTCGAAAAATATCACAGGCAAAAATTTTCATCTTGAACTTTTTGTGTGTCTTGTACTTTTGGCTTTTAAAACCTTTTATGCCAACACACACACAATTCAAAACAAAGCGATTGTGAAATCGTATCATCACCAAAAGCTTCTTGAAGAAAAAAATTATATAAAAAGAATATAGATACATCAACCATTCTTGAGTTATTTATTTTCCGACGCTTCAGTGACTGTTAACTTGCTCGGGAAAATAAGCTCATTGAAGATTCTCTCTAATGACTCTTTTAGTGAGAATATCGCTTGTTTTAAGTTACTAAATATTTCTTGATACGAGATGATTTTTTTTACAACTTATTACTGAGTTTTAATTGTGTGGCGTTGTGCAAGCAGAGAGAGAGAGAGAGAGAGCCTGTGACTTGATTTATTGGTTGCTTTTACCTAATTCCTATTGAAATGGGTCTTCAGATATTGCAAATTCAGATTTCACTCTTTACACAAGTACACGCCGTAGCATGCTTTTGGTCATCCGCGCAATGTTACTTTTGTATTAAAGCACAAAGAGCAAAACGTTTTAATGAGGACCAAGGGAGACTATGTGTTTTTAATATAACTATTTTTTTATACTAATGGCAAAATTAATTATTTCCAGAAATATTTTAAAGTAAGTTAAATTAAATATTTAATTTATAAGATTTATTTATAGAAAATTTCCTTCTAAAGGTTATTTTTATACAACTTTGGTAAGAGAGAATATGGTTTTACGGGCTCCTAGCCAAAGTGTATGGAAACAACTTTGGCAAGAGCTGTGATAGAGTTAGTTTTGTGAATTAGACTTAGTATGGATTTTAAGATATATGCAAGCCATTACGTTTTGTTTTTCGTTCTACGTAAGAAAATGTACATGCTCAAAGTCTCCAGAATAAAATTTGAAATATCTTAAGGATATTTCTTGAAAAAAGATACTTCGGCAGGTATAAATCTTTTTATTACCTCGACGTTTCGACAAAAAGCTTTTGTCCTCGTCAGGAGCAAACAAAAATTAAAACATTTAGCAAGGCGTTAAAAATTTTTCTAAGGCTCTAAGGGCGTTCTCACGCGATATTCGAAATTTTGTACAACATCTAAAGCACGAGTCAAAAATAAATATTTAACTCACAAAAGACTATGATCTTTGAAATAAAATTATGATAAACATATATATATATATATTAAGAAATTATAAACAAAAATAAATATTAAAAAATAACAATAACATTTAAAAGATTTCACAATAGTATATATTAATCGATATCTATTTTTTCAAGAAATATGAATGCCGGCCAGGCAGCCTCTATCTTAAGGATAATTACACGCGTTTTAACCGACCACTCAAATGCTTTGTTGAACTTAAATTAGCAGAACTCCCCAGCGGCTAAGAGATAAAGCAACCTTTTATCTCTATTTAAACAAGGTTTACCCAAATTTTTATCTTTCTTTGCTGCCATTTTAAAACTCCCTAAAATTAGAAGCAAGCACATGCACACGTATTCACTTTTTAATATTTCTTGCATTTTTTTAAATGTATATTTTAAACTAAATTTCTATTCATGAATACCCTTTTATAATGGCCATAAAAGCCTCTTAAGTCGGTCCGTTGTAAATGATAGAGAAATTCAAATTTATCACACATATTAAACACATAATCAATTTTTGGAGAAAAGAAAGCAACAAAAATTATGATCAAGTAAAATGCGCCACTAACCTTACCATTTGTAGTGATCATCTTTTTGGTATAACATTGGAGATGGTATACTTTTCTATTGAGTAAAATTAATTAGGCCTCCTGGGAAAAGACGCTTTTCCCTGGAGGCCTAATTAATTTTACTCAATATTGATCAAAGGGGTTATTTTAATGAATACTTCTCTATGTATATCGATAGTGTATTGTTCCATTTTTGGATATAATGATCATTCTATCAATTATATGGATTGTTACTTTTAAATAATACTTTAAATAGAGCGACTATGAGTGATCTAGAAAAAAAGAAAGAAAACGAATATACCTGGTCTCTTCTGTAGGTGGTCTCTGATTGGAGGTTGGGTTATGTCATGTTGAGTCATTTTTAATTTTTACAAGTTGCGGTTCAGGGAGGTGGACCTCATTGGAAATTTCATGATTTTACAGAACGAAAATATTTCAAAAAAAGTTTATTTGATATTATTCCAAAATCTTCAAAAGTTGTGAAGCAATGGATCTTAAAATTTGATTTGATGCATTTCTTCATCTAATTAAACCTCAGGGAATATAGAATTTCTATTTCGCAAAAATCTTGTATGAATTGCGGATAAGCAGCATATTTAATAAATTATAGATATGATAAGGTTGGAAAATGCGTATTTGCCTGGTTCCAAAATAACTTTATTTGGTACCGCTCAAAAAGAGCATCCTAGCTTATGATATCTACAACAATAAATAACATGTGAAGGTTATTCACATATTAAAACAAAGTGTCCAATGTGGGATTAGATCCCGGTTCATGGCTGTCGGGAATCGAGGGTTTTAACCACTCGTCCACGGACTTTAATACGTATTTGGTTGACTAGTTTTATTTAAGTGAAAAATAGTACAAAGGTGAAATTGTACTTAGATCAGGTGGTTAAAGAAAGAAAAAAGGTATCTCCTGATTGTGCAACTAAAAGTTGCTGATGGCTTGCGTCATCTATCGGAATAAATATCAACTAATCGTTGATTTTTTAACTATTCCAGAATTGGCCAAATGCCTTTTATTTATTAGTCAAGAAGAGCTAACCACGTACGCGTTTCGGGCTGTTGGCCCTCGTCAGCGTGGTGCAAGCTGTATCTCAACGACCAAAAAAGCTGGTCTTTGGGGCTTCTTAAAAAAACACGAAACAGTTATTTAGGCCGGAAAGGCGTGAGAACTCCAATCAACGTTAAAAATAATACAAAAATGAAATTGTACTTGGATCAGGTAGTTAAATTAAGAAAGAAGGTACATAGTTAGTGATGTATATAGTTGTTCATTTGTTTTAAATAAATATTAAATTGATGTATATAGTTATTCATTTGTTTTAAATAAATATCAAATTGATGTATATATTTGTTTAGTTATTTTGCATATTTTTCATCTGTGAATTAATCTTATAATTTGGTCTATGAAAATAAAAATATTGGACCAGTGACCAAAACAAACTGTAAATAGATCGCTTAATGTTATATAGTTAGTATAGAGAGTTGTTAGGCAGGATATATATTTAAATGTTATGCTTGTGTAATTTTAATCTTAATTGAATAAAATATTTAAATTATAAATGTGTTATAAATCTTAAATACCAAGCATTAAAACAACTGGCGACGAGGAAAAGCAAATTTTGTAAAGAAAAAAGAAATTAAATAGTGAAAAGAAATTATACTTTAAAAATGTCTTCAGGTATGTTTGAAAGATTTGACGAAAATCTAGAAAATGTTGAAAATTATATTTATCGCTTGAAGCAATTCATGCTAATTTCTAAAACTAAGGAAGACTTTAAAACGCCATTTCTGATATCATGCATCGGGCCTAAATATTTTGGTATCTTGCGAAATTTGGTTTTTCCGGAGGAAGTTGATCAAGTTCCCTTTGATAAATTATGCAAAATCTTATTGAAACATTTCAATCCTAAGACCAATATAATATATGAAAGATTCATATTCCAGAAAATGGATCAAAAATCAGGCGAAACAATATCTAAATACATAATACGCCTAAAAGAACAGGCTCAAAGGTGTAACTTTGGAGATTTTCTGCAGGAATCCCTAAGAGACAGATTTGTAGCAGGCATCATTGATACACCAACCCAAAAGAAACTACTACAGGAAGAAGGATTGACTTTTGAGGGAGCATTAGACATCGCTCTGTCTGCGGAGTCTGCAGATAAAGACCTACACAACCTCAAGAGATCTGAAGATGCCCATCGGTCCCCACAGCATCTTCATGCCATCAATAATCCCTGCAAACACTGTGGTAAGAGCAACCATCTACACTATAATTGTTTTTTTAAATCAGCTAATTGTAGAGTTTGTGGTAGAGTAGGGCATATTTCTACAATATGTTATAAAAAAGACAGTTCTGCCCGTAAATTGCCCAGAAATCCCAAAAATACTTTTAATAAATTTAAAAAGCATGCTAATGATAATAATCCTTCGGGATCTCAAAATAATTTATCATTGAATAATATAAATTTACATCCTCCTTTGACTGAAACAGTATATGTAAATAATATAAAATTGTTGGCTGAAATTGATACTGGAGCAGCCATTACTACATTAACTAAATATGAGTACTTTAAATATTTCAAAAATGTTAAATTAAATAAATGTAATACAGTCTTGACCGGCTATAGTGGCTCTAAAATACCTATTTTGGGCAAGGCTAAATTTGATATAAAATTAAGAAATGTTTCTAGAACCATTGAAATACTAATAACTAATTTAAATTGTTCTAAATTTCTCTTAGGAAGAGATTTCCTTAATCTTTTCAATATCTCATTCAATTATTTGCATAAATTGGACTCTTTTAGTATAGATTCACTTTTAAATGATTATGAGTCCATTTTTGAATGCAAATCTGACCCTATTAAAGGTATCAAATGCCATCTTGATGTGAGGGCTGACTTTATCCCAAAATTTTACAAATTCAGACAAGTTCCTTTTGCATTAAAACAACTTGTGGAAAATGAAATTGATAAATTGGTTGATTTGAATATTTTGTCTCCAATAGATAAAAGTGATTGTGCTTCACCACTTGTTTGTGTTGCAAAACCAAATGGCCAAATTAGACTTTGCGCTGATTTTAAAAAGAGTTTAAATCCTTACTTAGAGGATGTCAAATATCCTATTCCTAACATAGATTCAGTCTTGAGTAATTTTCAAGGAAAGAAATTATTTACTAAATTAGATTTGTCAAAGGCTTACCATCAAATTGAGATGGATGATATTTCAAAAAGTATTTGGTTGTCTCCACTCACAAAGGTTTATATAAATATAATCGTTTGGCCTTTGGTATAAAGACTGCTTCTGAAATATTTCAGAAGACAATGGAATCCTTCTTCTCGGGAATCAATGATGTTTACATTTATTTTGATGATATTCTTATCTCATCAGAGGATTTGGAAAGCCATTTAGATATTCTTAAGAGAACACTTAATATTCTTAAAGAAAATAATTTTACAATAAACAAAAATAAGTGCTTGTTTGTTAAAAATGAGATTGAATATCTTGGACATAAAATTAATGAATTTGGTATATACCCCTTGAAAGACAAGCTAGCTTGCATAAAGAATTGTCCAGTTCCTAAGAATATAACTGAATTAAAAAGCTTCCTTGGATTTTTGTCATTTTATAGTAAATTTTTGCCAAATCTTTCAGATTTAGCATATCCTTTATACAACCTATTAAAAAAGAATGTTAAATGGTCTTGGAATGCTGGGACAGATAGATCCTTCAATTCCTGTAAAAATGCATTAGATGAGACCACATGTTTATCGCATTATTCCCTAAATTTGCCTTTGATTCTTTCGTGTGATGCAAGTCAGGTGGGAATAGGAGCAACCCTTTCACATTTGAAGGATGGGGAGGAAAAGCCTGTGTGTTTCATTTCTAGAACGTTAAATGTTCATGAAAGAAAATATTCTCAAGTTGAAAGAGAAGGACTTGCAATTGTCTTTGCAGTAAATAAATTAAAAAATTACCTTTTTGGTAGGAAATTTACCATTTATACTGATCACAAGCCCTTAATAACTATTTTTGGAGATAAAACAAATTTGCCTCCACTCATTGCAAATAGACTTCATAGATGGGCTCTAACTCTTTCAAATTATAGTTTTGAAATTAAGTATAAAAGAGGAAAGGATAATATTATTCCAGATTTCCTTTCTAGATTTCCAGAGTTTCATGAGAATAATTTGGAATATAATGATGGGAGTGGTAAAATTTTACTCTTAAATACTTCCATCATTGACCATGTTCTTGTGGCTCATGAAACACAATTAGACAGGACTTTATTCAAATTGTATAAAATTATTGAGACAGGGGTTACCCTCAAGTCCCAATGATGATCTCATTCCTTATTTAAAAAGGATTGATGACTTTACCATTCTCCAAGAATGTATTTTTTCTGGAGAATAGGATGGTTATCCCAAAAAGTCTACATGAAAGGGTACTTCAAATTTTACATGAGAGCCATGCAGGAACTAATAAAATGAAAATGATGGCACGTTCATCTATTTGGTGGCCCGGCATGGACTCTTCAATAGAAATAATTACAAAAAATTGCAGAACTTGTCTTTCTAATGAAAGTTTGCCTCCTCAAAGGACTGAGAGTTGGCCTAAATATGCAGGACCATGGAGGAGGGTTCACATGGGGGACTATTTCAATTTCAAAAACAAACTGTTTTTACTAGCAGTAGATTCATTTTCTTCATGGGTTGAAGTTTCTGAAGTACCATCTACCAGTGCATATTTTTGTATAAATTTTATGAGAAATTGTATTGCTCGCTACGGATTTCCACAAGTAGTGGTTTCTGATAATGGTCCTCCTTTCTTTAGCAGTGACTTTGGTGATTTTTTGTCTAAGAATGGCATATCCCATGTGACATCTCCCCCATATCACCCAAAATCGAATGGACAGGCAGAAGTCTCTGTAAGAGAGGTAAAGAAATTGCTAAAAAAGCAATTATATGAAAATGAGCAGGTGGAACTAAATTTGGCTCTGTCCAGGGCTTTGTTCTTTATAAGGACCGATGTAAATATTAGGAAAGGGACATCACCTGCGGAACTGTTTCTTGGAAGAAAGATCAGATCAAGACTTTCGGTGTTATCAAAAGAAGAAGTAAAAGCCTCCAAATTCAATAGTCAATATGTTAACAGTAAATTTAAAGTGGATGAGACTGTGAAGTTTAGGTGGATTACTAATGGGCATCCCTCTTGGTATACAGGAAAGATAATTAAAATACTAGGAAGGAATGTTTATTTAATAAAACAAGGTGACAGTCTAAAAAAGGTTCATCAAAACTACATTAGAAAAATGTTGCCTGGTAAATCACATCCCACTAATATGAATGATGCTGTACGTGTGCCAACTCCAATCTCGGAGGAGAAAAGTATTACAACCCCCAGGTATCCTCAGAGGGAGCGCAGATGTCCGCAGAGATATGGAGAGTAAATAAATAAATAAGGGGGGCCAAGCCTAAGAAGGGGGAATTGATGTATATAGTTGTTCATTTGTTTTAAATAAATATTAAATTGATGTATATAGTTATTCATTTGTTTTTAAATAAATATCAAATTGATGTATATATTTGTTTAGTTATTTTGCATATTTTTCATCTGTGAATTAATCTTATAATTTGGTCTATGAAAATAAAAATATTGGACCAGTGACCAAAACAAACTGTAAATAGATCGCTTAATGTTATATAGTTAGTATAGAGAGTTGTTAGGCAGGATATATATTTAAATGTTATGCTTGTGTAATTTTAATCTTAATTGAATAAAATATTTAAATTATAAATGTGTTATAAATCTTAAATACCAAGCATTAAAACAGTTAGCTTTTCTTGATTAGTCAAGAAACGGTGCTTGGCCAATTCTGGAATAATTAAAAATCAACGATTAGTTGATATTTATTCCGCTAGATGGCGCAAACCATCAGCAACTTTTAGTTGTACGATCAGGAGATATTTTTTCTTAGTTTTATTCTAGTTTGTAATGATAGTTCTATTATAGACTCGATCAGCTTTTATTATGAAAATATTATCTTCTATCTCTCATCATTCAAAGAAAAATACATCCAATCGTGGCACTATTCGTTACTTTGTATGAAATAAAATCTATAATGTGATGTAAATCAAAAATTGATGGAATTCCAGGTTGGAGCAATGAGAAATTAGGAATATAAGATATATATATATAGAGAGAGTTAAAAGGCGTTATATAAATTTAAAAAAGGCTTTTATTATAATTAAAACATCGAAGTAAATATATTAAAATGCTTGAATAATTATATTTTCACAGACAAATATATATATTGATGATGGCGCTCTGCCTTCTGAAAAGCACATGTGCTTTTGGTCAGGATATGCCTACTTTGTTATTAATATATATATTTAAAAGCTTGTTCTTCATGTTCAAATGTAACATAGGCTAACACCAAAATTTCTTTGAAGAGAGGCCTCAGTATGTCTGACATAAATAAATCTCGGGAAAAATTATATATTCAGAATAAAATTATGTTGAATAACTCTCTGATACCTTTTTAAAAATAACTATTAAAATACACCACTACTATACTATACTAACACTAAAAATATACTAAATAACTAAATGTATAGCTCAAAATTTGCACAAAGTGATGAGCATTCGCAACAAAAGTGGGATGTATCCGCTCCAGTGGAGAAGTGCTGACGCTCTGTGAGGCTCATCCGCCGGAAGTCCCTATTAAACTAGAACAAAGGATCTCTTCCATAAAGGTCGTGCGGAAAAGCGTCATAGCGCCCACAGCTGCCAGGACGAAGCGTGATCTATTAAATGCCTTCCTCCAGATTGTAGCAATTACTGTAGGCAGGTGAGGTGGGAGGCACGGTCCCATCCTCACGTTGTCCTTCACTCAAATTCTTTTTCAGATGTACCGGATAATCATCTTAACGAGCGACAAAAATAATAAGGCACAAATGAACAATGTGGTAATTTCTACGCATGTAAATGGAACTTTCCTTACTTAATTATCCAAACGCTAATTCAAATTGCTTTTTATCATATCTCTAAAAACTGTTATAAATATTTCGAAAACTTCGTAAAAATGTGGTAGTACTAGAAATGTGCAAAATGGCTCTTATCGTTCCTATAAGACATATTGATTAGGAGGATTATTTATCATGTTATTTTGATTTTCATGTTTAATAACACCTAGTTCTTTGGTAACTCCTCGGAAATATGTCACTGAGGATCGACACACCATCCTCACTGCTGCCTCCTGCATTCCCCTCGCGGTGACTGAGCGTGCGCTAGTTTGAAATATGATTGCAACATTTCGTCCTACAACGCATCTCCTTCACGGACCTTGCTACCAAAAATATATTCAGCTAGTGTCTGGACGGCAGCTGGCACGCCTGCAGTCTATCATAATCAATTCTTGTTCTATATTGTTAAATTATTATTAATCAGTGAGAGCAGATTATTATCAATGATGGTACTTTGCATAGTCATCATACAAGTGAATGATCATGGCGCATTGTGTAATATATATGTCGGATTGCATAAAGATATTCTTTTTAACTTCCCATTTACTTTTTTCTGCCTAACGTCAAAACAAACACTAGGGCATTACATGGTGACAGCGGTACTCGAACACAACGCAACAAGGTAAGAACAATTTATTAATATTTCCAAATTCTTTTTTTAAAAGTATTTTCAGAACATCTCAAAGGAAATTGAATTTTCACAATAGAGATAGGAAAATAATTTACTTTCTAAGCAGAACGAAACATTTGCTTTCAACAATTATAGTAACCGAAACATGGCGAAAAACGCAATTCGACCACCAAAAAATTAGGCCAAAATTAACTAAACAAAGAGGGCTGGGAATTTTGGCTTGAAAGCTTTGAATGATATGCAGACGCTACTCAATTAAGCAGCAAAGTACCAGAAGTACAGGTCGCTATCTTTATGACTTTATGGGCGAAAGGCCAAAAGCATTTAAAAATCTTCCAGCCTATAAGCAATAATCTGAGCATTGTGAAGATAAGTTTAACAGCTATTTTTCTCCAAAATAAACACTATCATTGAAAGATTCAAATTTAATCAGATAAAACAAAAATAAGATAAATCATTGAACGATTGTCATACTATGAAAAAATTAGAGATAGCGAACTGCAAATATACTGCCATGTCTGATGAATTGCTAAAAGATCAAATAGTAGTAGGAATTTCCAACAACGAAATAAAATAAAAACTTCTTAGTGAGGTCGACTTTAATCTAGAAAGAGCCACACAAATCTGCATAGCATGTGAAAATTCCACAAACCAAAATGAAACATGTACTCAGACAAACAAGTTGCTGTGACAAAGACAAGCAGTAAGAAGTGGGGGAATATAAAATAGCCTTAAAAAAACTCGACTAACCAAATTAACAGTCTTGGAAAACTGCAGAAATTGCGGTAGATCACATAAAATCAACCAATGTCCAACATAGGAGAAGAAATATAACTATTGCAAGAAACTCAGCCATTTTGCAAATCTTTGCAGATCCAAGAGCACAAATTTCAAAGTCAGACATCGTTGGGTCACCAAAACCTGGAACGGTTCAATAATTCATAATTCAATAAGCTGACGACACCAACCTGACCCGAGATTGGTAGGAAGAAGTCGTACTCAAAAGTAGAAAAATAAACATGAAATTAGACACAGGTGCACAGTAACGTGTTATCACACAGCCTGGCAAGGAGACTAAATCTTGAAATTAAAAATACTCCAGTAAAAAAGTTCAAATTCCTTTTCAGGACATAGAATTCCTGTCGAAGGACAAAGTCTTGCAATGTGCGTGGGGGAAAAAAGAACCGCGAACATATGTTTCCCCAGAGATAACACTTGTCCAATCCTAGGCAGACAGACCTGTTCCAATTTAGATCTTGGCAAGCGAGAGAGAGAGAATAAACACCTGCGGAACAATTGCACAGGCAACAACTACAAGAAATAGTTATTTTGGATTTTTAAAAGGATATGAATATCAAGCAAAGTTTTTTTTTCGTACTTTCGACATGAAGATGCAAGTAAGACCACCCAGGCCCATACCTCTGTCAATTAAAGAAATAGTAAGGAAAGAACTTAAGGAAATGGAGGACAATGTGATTATCAAAAAATAAACATTTCTACATCCATCTCCAGTTAGATGGTTATAGCAAAACAGAAGGGGAAAATACGTATATGAATGGAACCATCGGACATCAATAAAGTAATTCTTAGAAGTAATTTCCCTTTGCGTATTATTCAGATTGCAGTCAACCTACATGGTTCAAGGTACTTCCCAAAGTTGGATCTGAAGAGAGGGTACTGGCAGATCAAAATGACTCCCAACTCACAACGGTACGTTCAGCACTTCTTGGGGAAGGTACATGTTCTTGACAGTTCCTTTTGGAATCAAACTTTCCCTAAAATATTCCAGAAAAGAATGACAGACTTACTCCAAGACCTAGAGGGTACAGAAAATTCAATGGACGATATCCTTATCCATGTTCCGGATCCACTGACCCTGGAAATAAGAACAAAAGCCATACTACAGAGGCTTAAAGAAACTGGGATCAAACTTAATAGATAAATGAAAATTTCGACTTCAAGAAGTCCAATTTTCAGGTCATATGGTCACAACAGAAGACATTAAAATGACTCTGAAGAAATGCGTTTGATAGGAGAAATTAAGTCACCGAGCAATAAGCAAGAACTACAACTTATCTTAGAGAGCCATGATACAATCAATACCTGAGCAAGTTCATTTCCAACCTTGCAGATAAAACTAAAGACATGAGGATGCTTTTGAAAAAATATGCATCTTGGCGATCAAGACTTTGCTTAGAACACACACTGCACCAACTCTGAAATTCTTTAATCTCAACGGGGATCTGACACTATCAGTAGATGCCAGTTCATATGCCCTTGGAGCTGTTCGATAACATAAGCCTATCGTCTATGCTTCAGCTCTCAACTCCACTCAACAGATCTACGCTCAGATAGAGAAGGAAGTACTTGCCATCAAATTTGGATACCGACAATTTTACCAATTCATCTACGGAAAATCTGTTGACGTCGAGACGGACCACCGTTCCTTAGAAACTATATATTAAAGAAACCAATAATCAACTATTCCCTAGGCTATAGATCATTTTTCTACGGATTTAGAAGAGCTCGAGACTCAATATACTGGCATGACATGTCCCAAGACATCACCAACACAGTAGAAAATTGCAGGACTTTCCAAGCAAATCAAAGGAACAAGACAAAAGAACCGATTATGATTAAAGATATATCGAATATTCCTTGGGAGATAGTTCTCGTCGCCTATATTTTCTCATCAAAAGGAAAATTTACCATTTAATAATAGATATAACTACTCTGGGTTCATTGAATCACAATAAATGAAGACGATGAACTCTGCAGAAATGATTGGCTCTCTTAAAAATGGTTCAGCATACATGGCATTCCTAGACCTTTGGAAACTGATAACGAGCTAAACTTCACGTCTTACGACTTCAATGACTTTCAAAAGAAGTGATTGTTCGACCACCAGACATTAAGTCCTCTATATCCCATATTCAAACGGATTAGCGGAGAGAGCGGTACAGACACCCAAGAACCTCATTGGGAAATGTTTGGATACAGGACAATAAGTTAAAATAGCACTCTTAAATTTCTACAGCATTCCTAGGAATGATCTTCCGTCTCACCGGCTAGTGTTTATTCAGTCGCAGGACCAGGACTCTCCTTCCCACCAGCACTCAGCAGTTGGAATCATAAATCTAAAAGGGGTATCCACAGCACAGTACCTAAGAAAGAATCGGGGTAGAAGCAGGAAACCTATCACGACAAAGACATCTAAGACGACGCCAAGCTTCAAGAATGGTGAAAATATAATGCTGAAACTGCATCACCGTGAATGGATTCCTGCTAAAGCTACCCAATAAGTATTTCTAATGTCATATAAAGTGCAAACACCTACTGGTAAGTACCGCTGCAACAGCTCTTTCATGCGACACAGGAATCTGGAGAGTCCAAAGCAACGCCTAAGGAGAATCACAGAGATCCCTAAGTCAACTCTACCGGAAGGACCTTGCCCGAGCGGTGACAAGGAACAGGCTCAAGTTCCCGAAGAACTCGATAATACTCCAATACTCTTCCCAAGTCAGTAACCCAGAAGTGAGCATGACAACATGGTCCTAGCGTATCATAAAGCCTCCCAAACTATTTGAAGACGAACTTTCTTCAAGGGGGAAGATGTAACGGCAGCTGGCACGCCCGCAGTCTATCACAATCAATTCTTGTTGTATATTGTTTTATTTATTTATTTATTAATCAACAAGGCGGATAATGAAGTATTTTCGCCTATTACAGAGGAAAAAAACAAAAAATAACAAACAAATTAAAACTTCGGATTATATATTTACAAATTTACATATATTAATCAACAGAGTTCATTAAATTTATATAAACAAAGTGGTTGGATGTAAGAGAGATAAATAATTTAGATCTGTGAACAATCGATGTCTCACTTCTGCAAAGTTCAGGCAGTCATAGATAAGGTGAAAGGAAGTTCAGTTTCTCCGCAGGAAAAATTTTGTGTTTCTAATAGAACTATTTTATGTAAGTAGTGATGAAATTTTCCGTGTGATGTGACAAATTGATGACTATAAAATTTGAATGGAACTGTATAGGAATGCCGTTTTTAAAAATAGTCCCAATTGTAAAATTAGCATTATAAATGGATTGATACAACTGATTCTTAATAATAGCTTTTTCTTCGCCAAACATTGTTGTAAAGTTGAATTGAGTTGGCCAAACTTTCCGCAAACCCGATATAGATATTTCTTATTCTTGATATATCTCCAGTAGTTGAGTTAGACATATATGGAGAATTCGGCTATTTTCCATTTTCAGAATTCTAAGCAAGACTCCAAGTTTTAATTTCAACACGTATAACTCCCAGTGACGTTCGTTCACATTCCATGCGCAGAATATAACCGGGAGGGTATCTAGGTAAATTTAAGAGGAGAAAATTGTCCTCAATTCCATCTACCAAGATTTTCTGATTATTTATTCAAATCGGAGCTGCATATAGCAAGGTTGATAGAACCATTGAATTTAAGAGCCGGTGTGAGGATTTGATAGAATTGAATTTTGAGTTGGTCAATATTGCTCAAACCGCATTATAGCATTTAGCGACTTGTTTTTAAAAAGTTGCGCCGCCTGTTGAGTTTGAAGTTGTTAGTTGGTAACCCAATACGTGTATTTAGATGTTGTATTGAGAAGCAGTTGTCCCCAGAACCAAACGTCAGAACGAGTCAGTCGATCTCCATTCCTAAACACTATAACCTTTGATTTCTTTTGGTTCAAAGCTAGGAATTTTTTTCGAAATATTTTGAGTAAATTAATCTTTATACCAATATTTATTTTGGATTCTCCCAAAAGCACAATGCAGTCTGCGAACAGAAGGAAGTGTATGTTTCCATAATTCGGTAAATAGATACTTGGCATATCCGCATCATCATCATAGAGAGAAACTAGGTCATTTAGAAAAAGGATAAATAAGAAAGGTTATAGCGGTTCGCCCTGTAGTACTCTGGATTGTATTTTTATAAATTCCGTAAGTGAGCCATTCCATCTAACTGTTGCTGACATTTGAGTATAATAGCTCTGTATGAGGCTGATGAAATGATCGCTCAAACCACAAGCTGCCAACTTTTTCCAAAGAAGAAGGTGTGGTACAGTATCAAAGGTCTTTTTGATATCCACAAAAAAAGCGTATAACTTTCTCCTTTTGTAACCCAGCGTCACTTGAATCAGTGAGGTAAGTGTGAAGATATGGTCTTGACAGGAATATTCTGAAACCCGCTTTATTTTCCGCCAAGATTCCCTTTTTTTCTATCCAAATGTTCAACCTAATCTTTAAAATGGATGTAAAGAGTTTCAAGAAGTTGGATAACAAGTAAATTCCTTTATAGTTTGATCATATATTTGGATCGATGTTTTTGAAGATAGAATGAATGATTGTTCTTGTCAACGTCAAGGAACTGAGGATGTCATCAATATTTTATTGTATATATCTGTTAACAATTTCAGATATTCATCACGTAAATCTTTGCTTCGTTAGGTATGTTATCCAATCTTGTTACTTTACTATTTCTTTGTTTGGATATTTTCGTAGCAATCTCTTGTAAGCGAAATTTCACCATCCAGGTCAGATAAAAATGAGCTGGTAATGGAGATAGATTAACATTTTAATGTTAAAATAACATTAAAATAGCATTTAATATTATATTAACTGTGGAACACAGTTTAGCTCGTCAAATATGTTGTGATGAGAAATATCTAAACCACAATGTCAACTTGTGCGGTGTTTTTATTCAACATAAAAAAAAAAAAACTATTTAAATCAACAGTTATGAAAACAACTGAAATTTGAACTGGGAAACAGCTTGTATAGGAAATATTGGAAAAAAATTAACTATATATTTTAAAAAGTGGTTAACTTTACTTGAGAAAACTTGAAAAGCTTTATTTATAATGTTTTATTAAAACGGATATAAAAAGGCCTAAAATAGATCATTTTCTATTAAAATAAAAGTATATTTCGATAAAAACTAAAAATATATATAGTAAAATTGTTAGAATATTTTTGAAAAATCGAAAAATGCCGTTTAAAATGAAATTTTTTATTAAAGTATAAAATGTTATCTAATTATATAAATTTTTTATACATAAAATGTCGTTATTAAGCTTTCAAATGTGTTTCTTAGGAGTTCAAAACCTTTAATATTCGCATTAAAATAAAATAGGTCCCTATTAGAATGAAAATGTGCTTTTTAAAGTCATTAATGATCTTAACAAAAGCAGTACTAAATAAACTAATTTCATTTTTCAAGTGTGTTTCAATTTAAAATTTGAAACTAGAAAAAATATAACTCTTAATTTCTGTTGACTTTGCTTAGTATTATTAATGAAACTGATTCCAATAATTATTAATTAAACATTATATTTATTGATTAACAAGAGAGATAACAAAATATAAAAAGGAAACTTATATTGAAACAAAGGAACTCTTTTTTCTTGTTTTTTAGCGCCTATTTTCCCGTGAGCTTACACACACTCTGTGGTAACAAATAATTAAAATATGTACAACACACGCTCCCCTGTGTGTAAGCCCTAATCAGCAAGTCCAAGGCTATCTGCACATTTCCGTAGTTTGTCCATAGGTAGACTCTTCGTTAGTATATCCGCCTCCATGTCTTCACTTTTAGTGTATTCCAGCTTGATTCCATTTTGAATTTCCTCTTTCACAAAATAATACTTTCGGTTTATGTGCTTTGTTCGTGAAGTAATCTTGTCAGATTGTATCCAGTTTATTGCAGCCTGGCTGTCACTTTTCAAGGTAATTGGGAAAGTTAAATTTTCACAAAGTTCTTCTAGTAATCCCTTTAACCATAATACTTCTGAAATGCCTTCACATATTGAAATAAGTTCTGCTTCACATGTAGACAAGGCTACTAAATTTTGCTTTCTACTTCTCCAGTTTATTAAGTTGTTGCCAAGTTTGACTGTATAGCCTGAATAGGATTTTGCGTCTCGGGTTGTGCACCAGCTCGCATCAGTACTTATTGTGATATTGATGTCTTTTGACTTATATGCCAACATGTTATCTCTTGTTCCCTTCAGATATCTATAAATCCTTTTAACTCCAGTTAAGTGTATTTCTCTTGGATCATTACTATACTGTGATAAATTGCTGACGTTGAAGGATATGTCCGGTCGAGTACCCGTAGAGAGGTACATTAGTGATCCAATCATTTCCTGGTATACAGTTTTATCTACTGGCTTAGAGTCCAAATATTCATCCAAATTTTGATTTTGATCTCCAGGTGTCTGCACACTGTTGCATTCTTCCAGTCCAAATCTGTGAAGAATTGTATCAATATAATGAGTCTGAGATAGATAAAATCCATCTTCTGCCCTTTTTATTTCAATTCCAATAAATGGTTCGCTATCTTTCTTTTCTGTTAGAGTAACATATTTTTCTATTTCTGAGGCTAGGTTGTCATTAATTTCCTTACTAGTTCCAGCAATGATGAGATCATCTACATATAGACCCAGTATTGCATACTCTTCTCCTCTCTGGAGTTTATAGACACATGGATCACATTTGGTTCTAATCATTCCCAACTGGTATAAAATTTCATTGATCTTTTTGTTCCAACATTTTCCTGATTGTGGTAGACCATACAGGCTTTTTTCCAATTTACACACTTTGTTTTCTTCTCTTTTTTGTATAAAACCATCTGGTTGTCTCATGTATACTGTCTCTTTTAACTCACCATAGAGATAAGCTGTCTTCACATCATAAGTCTTTATGGTTAAAATCTTTTGTGTTGCAAGAGCTACTATTGTTCGCAAGCTTTCCTTTTTGAGTACAGGTGAAAAAGATTCCTTATAGTCCACACAATATCTTTGATTGCATCCAACAGCAACCAGTCTGGCCTTTCGTTTATATATGCCGTCAGTTGGTGTTTTCTTCGTACTGTAGACCCATTTACTATTGATGACTTTCATACCATTTCCCCTTGGTACTAGTGTCCATACTTTATGTTTCTCTATCTCACTGAGCTCATCTTCCATTGCTTTGTGCCATTCATTTCTTTCTCCACTATCCATTGCTTCTTTAAAGTTCTCCGGAATATAATGATCAATTTCCATAATTAAGTTTGCATTATTCCTATCCTTTATTCTTTGTGAGCGTCGAACTCCTTCTTCAATCAATTTCCTTTCTTGTTCTTCAAGTCTTGCTTTGTGCCGTTCTTCTAAGATGCTCTTTGTTTCTCCTTTCTTTCTTCCTCCTTTTACACATCTTTCCTGTATCGGTTCAGTTTGTGATGAGTCATTTTCACAGTCACCACCTAGTTTTACTGAAGTATCCTCCTGAGACTTCATTTTACTCTCTGTGACAGGATTGTCTTCTTTCAAGATAAGAAAGTCTTCAGCAACTATTTCTTCACAATTTCCTTTATAGGTCAAATTATCACAAGTAGTATCTTCCTGAATATCATTTGCATAATCAATTCCTCTCTTATCTTCACTAAATTTTACTGATCTGACTTCATGGATTCTCTTTGTCATTATATCATATATTCTGTAGGCTTTTCTTTTAATTGAATAACCAATAAATATTCCCTTTCTACCCTTTGGTGAAAACTTGTTTCTTCTTGGTTTGCTCTCAAGCCAATGTGTCAAACATCCAAATATTCGAATGTGTTTGACCGATGGTTTCCTGCCATTCCATCTCTGCATAGGTGTATTTTGCTTGATAGACCTGTGGGGTATACAATTCTTAATGTATGCAGCTGTAGCAATTGCCTCTGCCCAAAACATCATGGGTAATTTTGAGTCAATTAGTAAGGTTCTCGCTGTATCTATTAGAGTCCTATTCACTCTCTCTGCGACTCCATTACTTTGTGGTGAGTATGTGGTGGTAAGTTGGTGATGGATCCCACTTCTCTTGAAAAGTCCTTCAAATCTAGAGTTACAAAATTCAGTTCCATTGTCCGTTCTTACATCTTTTATTCTAAGACTTAATTCGTTTTCGGCTCTTGCTTTAAATTCTTCAAATCTTTCAAAGGTCTCATCTTTAGATCTCAGGAAATATACAAAGATTCTTCTACTGTAATCATCTACTATAACAAGGAAATACTTAGATCCTCCTAAAGATTGACATGGCATTGGTCCACATAAATCCATATGAATCAACTGCAGGGGCTTAACTGTATAATTATCTGTAATATTATATGGCTTCTGCACTAGTTTTCCCATTATACATGCTTCGCACTCTGGTAACCTTTCGAATTTTAGATCCAATCCTCTTACAATATGTCCTTGAATCATTTTTTTCATGTATTCTTCATTTATATGGTTTAATCTCTTATGCCATAAACTTATATTGCTATTTTTATTTGATAAATGTGTATTTATAACCATGACATTTTCATTTTTTGCTATTGGTACATTTCTTTGTTTTGTTTCCATCATAAACATTCTATCTTTAATATATGCTTCAGCAACTAAATCATTCCCTTCATTATAAATTTTTGCTCCATCCTTATTGAAAATAACTGAATTTCCCTTGTTGACTAATTCGTATACTGACAAGAAATTATTCCTTAAACTTGGTACATGTAAGATATCTTTGATGCGAATATTTTCTTGGCCTTCACTTGTGCATGTAGTAAGTCTCATATCTCCTTTGGCTATGGCTTGGGTAGTTTTGCCCTTTTCAGCTAGGTTGATTTCACTTTCATAATCTACCACATTTTCCATCAAAGTTAGGTTTGGGGTTAAATGTGCGGTGCATCCTGAATCTATACACCATATTTGTCTATCATTTCTCTCATCTGGTGAATCTTCAAATTCTTTTACATATGTTTCAAATGCTTGCTCATTAATTCCACTTTTCATAGTATCCACTAGGTTATTTGAATGTTCCCTACTGTATTTGTGATTTCTATAACCAGGATTCCATTTCTTTTGGTATCCTTGTTTCTGTTTATCTCGAAACCAGCAATCATTAGCTAGATGTCCCTTTTTATTACAAACAAAACATCTTTTTGGCTGAGATTTTTGAACTTTTCTATCTTTAATTCTGTATGCTTGTTCATGCCCATTCTCAACCGATTGATTTAATCTCATATTTCTTCTTGACTCCTCTTCTCTTAGAGTTTGTTGAATCTCTTCAATTGTTGTCTCTCTCTTTGATCGTAAGACAATAGCAATATTTTCATACCTTGGATGTATGCCTCTGACAATATGAAATGAAAGTTCTCTTGAGGGAAATTGATGCCCTAATGATGAACTTCTAGCAGCAATATTTTTTGCCCTTGTTATATATTCATCTACAGTCTCATTATCTTTCATTTTAATGTTCTTTAATTCTAAGCCTATATCAATAATTTTATCTTCCAAATTGCCTGTGTATGTTTTTCTCAGTGAGTCCCATACTTTCTTAGCATTTGTTTCTCCTATGAACATTCCAGCTTGTTCATTTGTCAACGTAGTGATGATTATCCCAAAAGCTTCATCATTTTTATCACTCCAAATCTCCCAAGAACTTTTGTCTTCCATATCAGGTTCTGGATCTGAAATTACACATTTAAATAATTTTCTTCCTCTCAGAACTGCGCCGATTTTCAACGCCCATATTTGATAATTATTTCCTGTTAATGGTTCAATTTTTGTTTGGGATAAAACATTATATTCAGCCATTTTCGTCTTTTGAGCTAATATAAACAAACCAATATATAATTTAAAACAAATATATATTTTAAATTTATTTAAATATTGGGTAGCTTTTAAACATGCAATATATAGATATAATTTAACTTAATCTATATAAATACCTTTAATCTTCTTATAAGTGCTTCAGTTTACCAATCAGAATAAACTTCTTGCTTAATCTTCAGATTGAATATTTTCGTTTTTGAGCTTTATATCAATAAACCAACATCTGCTACCAATTGTTGACTTTGCTTAGTATTATTAATGAAACTGATTCCAATAATTATTAATTAAACATTATATTTATTGATTAACAAGAGAGATAACAAAATATAAAAAGGAAACTTATATTGAAACAAAGGAACTCTTTTTTCTTGTTTTTTAGCGCCTATTTTCCCGTGAGCTTACACACACTCTGTGGTAACAAATAATTAAAATATGTACAACAATTTCAAATAAAATCAAGAAATATCGCTTAAAAATGAAAATGTTGCTATTAAAGTACAAAATATTTCTAATAAATTTAAAAATGTTGTTATTATAGTGTATAATGCTGTCATTAAAGTTTAAAATGTGCTGTCTTAAAAGTGCAAAACCTATAAACTATAGGTTTTTAACTTTTAATTAGACAATTTTATTTTATATTTAAACATTTTTCATTTTAATTTAGACACTATCATTTTTTATTTAGACAATTTCAATTTTAATTTAGACGTTTTAAATTTTAATTTAGACATTTTAAATTTTATATATATATAATTTAGACATTTTTCATTTTAATTTAGACACATGTACTTTTTATAGAAAAGTCCATGTGTCTAAATTAAAATGAAAAATGTCTAAATATAAATTAAAATTGTCTAATTAAAAGTTAAAAACCTATATATAGAATTCATTGAAATGGTTGGTGTATGTTCTAAAATTAGTTTTCTGTATATATAATTCCAAATATCTCTATTTCTAATAAATTTAATCTTTAAAAATGGTTCAACAAAATGCACAATTTTATACACCATCTCGTTGCTTTCTTTTACTTAAAAAGTGCTTAAAAGTAACGCATATAGTTTTTTTTTAACATCAATTTTCGTTCTCTCTCGCATAATAAATACACACATATTTAAAACACAAACAAATAGAAAACCGGAGCTTAATATAAATTTATCTATATATAGGAAAAGAGATTATATAGAAATATTGGCAAACAAAATAAGTGCACAAAATATATATAGCTTTTATAATGTTTAGTGTGAGATATGCAAAAATATATATATAAAAAATATATATACATATACATTTATAACATTTTAAAGCTCTATTTATTTATTCTCTATTATATAAAATAACTAGCCGAATGACCCGGGCAACGCCGGGTTTTACCCATTAAATGTTAAATGAACAACATTAAATGTTTTTATTCAAAAACTATTCGTTACAATTATAAATTGGCACGTGGATGTCACTTTTGTGAAACGTCCCTCTCCAAACTTTGTGTGTTTTTAAAATATAAAAATAAATATGTTAATTTTCACAACGATATTTGAAAATTATATTTTTTGATTTTCAAATACTATTCGTTACAATTATAAATTGGCGCCGAGGATGTCACTCTTGTGAAACGTCCCGCTCCAAACTTTGTGTCTGAGAAGCGATATTTTTATAGAAAGATGATCTGGCTTTTGTTTTCTGCTCGAATGAATGTTTTTCTGTTAGAATTTTGTTCCTGCGTACAAAATAATGAACTGGTTTCACCCGTGGTCTCTGCTTTTTGGAATTTTTCCCCGAAATAATTTTGTATCTGATAATCAAACATGATACAGCAATATCGTCATCATCATTTTCTGACTAAAAATATATAGTTTTAATAATTGTTTATATATTTTTTTGAAATAGCCTATCGTCTTCCCCATATTTTTTTACCTATGAATGGAAATTTTGGTTTAAATTAGTGAACTACTACGAATTTGTATACCGGACATACAAACAAACATACAAACATTCATTTTATATATATAGATATTAAAGACATATAAGCTTATCTTTATAATTTTATTTTGTTTAAAAATGGTTAATTTCAGAAAAAAATATTTCTGTGAAGATTAATCTGTGGTTTGTTTATTAACATTATTGTATATATTTTTAGTCATATTTATATTTATTTATTTATTTATTATTAAATATTTTTGTATAGTCTGTGTTATTAGTTTGCAGACTGGACCCGAACCACGTAGTTGGCGTTCCGCGCACCAGGTACCCGGTTTTTAAATAACTATGCAAAATTATATATAATAATTTTCAATATACAAAATTTGTATATTTGTATATATATATATATATATATATATATATTGAACACACGAAACTAATTTTGAAAACTATACTTAATATACCCCATAATTAATATTTAAAAAGGTATTTAGAATCATAATCAAAAATCTACTATTAAAAACTTTTTAATAGATTTTAAAAAATTCATATTTATTAATGATTTTCAGATTTAGAGTATTTCTACAAATTTTAAAAGAGAAATAGTAATATAAATTAGCATTTTTTACTTTTTGTTTGGACTTAGCAGTTCTTTTTCATTTCTTTATGTAAAACCAATAAGTAATATTTATAACTTTACTATATATTTAAAACTGATCCTGAATATCAACTCTCAACACAAATCACAGCATTATAAATAATGCAATACTTTGTTGCAATCGGTTTTAATACCAAAATACAAATTTTAATATGAGATTTTTACTTCAAGTTTTTTTCTTTATAATTTAATAGCTGGGAGTAGTAGTTTTTATATCTGAATTTAATGGTCTTATTGACTATATATTTAGTCTATTCATAATACAATTTTTGGTATTATTTCAATATTTTTGAAATTACAAATTCAAAACACTCCCTTTTATAATCAAAAAGGTCAAAAAATAGAAAATGTAAGCTGATAGGTTACAAAATATGTGGTTTATAAATGATTAATCAAGAAAATGGGTTGGTCAAATATCATGGAACAAGTTAAATCAACGTTTAGTTGATTTTTGTTCCAATAGATGCTCATATGAGTTGTCAGGATATTGCCTTTTTTATTTATATAGGCATAGGGTGCCTCTCCCATCATAAATAAACATAAAAACTAGACGCCATGTATTGACTGTCACCGCAAACTTGGGTAAGTGACAAAGATTTGGCCTAGCCAGTTTGCCAGCTGATCATTTCTTTGGCGGATGGTAAATATTCCATTAAATCCCTTGTGGCCTGAAGGGCCATTAGCCAGAAACCATTGTTTCCAGGTGGATGCTTCTCAGTTTGCCAAAGCTGGTATTGTGGCTTTGTCACCAACTCGTTTGGGGTCACTAGTTTGTGCCGATGGTCAAAAGATGATGGCTAGTCATGATGTTTATTTTGATGGTAGAGGTGCCTTATGCTTTTATATATTAAAAAATAAAGAAAGCATATCCTGACCAGGAGCACATGTGCTTTACAGAAGGCAAAGCGCCATCTGGTGGAACAGAAAGCAACTAATTTTATATATATATTAAAAACAAAAAAAGGCACATCTTTACTGCTCACATTATAATTTTAGATGGCAAAGCGCCATTTAATGGAACAAAAATTTATTTTTATATTTTTTCTCATTTTTTCACTTGAACACCCTATTCACACAAATTTGGCCTTAAATACCCATTTCTTGATTTCTTAGGAAGCCTCTAGGATCAAATTTTTGGACTTAGAGGTACAGCTTGCACCACGCTGACCAGGTCAATGGCTCAAAATGCATACGTGTTTGGCTTTCTTGATTTATCAAGAAAATGGGTTTGCCAAAAATCACATAGCAAGTTAAATCATTGTTTAGGTGACTTTTCTTCCACTAGATGGTGCTCTGCCACAAAAAATGCTGATGTGAGCAGTCAGGATATGCCCTTTTTGTTTTTAATATCAACACCTGACCATTTTTCTATTTTTCTTATTTTTTCACATACACATGTATATATATATATTGACACATCGTCAAAGGCAAAGCATACACACTAATTTATTAGTAAATGGAAATTTAAAAAAAGACTATGTACAATTATGAACATCTGAGAAAGCTCCCTCAATGATGATGTACTCCTCCAGATAATCAGGGGGTCTTTTTGTTAACTCACTCACCTCAAGGCTCAGGAAAAATTGTAGATAGAGGCCTTGGTGGTACAAGAATGGAGTTGGTGACTATAATTTTGGTTCTTTATATGCAAACTTTTAAAATTGGCTACAAATTCATAACTTTGAAACACTTCTATATACTAAGAGGTTTTTAAAATATCTGTCACCAATTATATTGAAATTGGTTGAAAACATTAGCTAATTTCATATAGTCTTGTATTCGAGTGTTGATAATTGAATAAAATATTAAATCAATATATACAGTTAAACCTGTCTATAGCGCCCCCTCTAAATAGCGCCTCCCTCTCTATAGTGCCCGATTTTAAATACGTAGTACGATGCGATTTACATTAAAAGTGAGCTGTCTATAGCACCCCCTCTTTATAGCACCCTATTTTGGTGAGTCCCAAGAGGGGGCGCTATAGACAGGGTTAACTGTATTCATTTATATATTGTGAAATGCATGTAACTTCCTCTTTCTTCATGACAACCTAATCAATAGGTGCAGATCCCAGGAGGAATCTGAAAAAGAAAGGATGTTACAACTGCAAGGATGGCATCCTTGTGTTGAGCTGTGACACCTGAATATGACAAGCATCAGGAAATTGAATGCTGGAGTGGGACCATGTTGACTGACCTGCAAGACAGTGTCAAGGGAGTCTACCTGACCAGAATGGAGTCGACCTTTGACAAGGAGAACCTTTATGGTCGCAGAGATTGGGGGCAAGTCCATCTACTGTACCTAGTTATTAATTCCACTTAAAACATCCTATAATAAAGTGTGTTGCGCTAAGCTACATGCAAAGAGAATCCATATTGTTATTTAGAAATCTTGGACGCAAACACAATAGCTCGAGAGTGTCATAGCAATATATATATATTTTTAAATAAAGCAATCATTAAGCAATACGCATTATTAACCATAACTGATTAATAATAATTTGAAGAAATAGTATACATGTGATATTGTACTGGGATAAGGTGCATAAATTATAAAAATGGCATCTCCTTATCGTGCAACTGAAAGTTGCTGATGGCTTGCGCCATCTATCGGAATAAATATCAACTGGAATAATTAAAAATCAACGAGAATAGTTGATATTTATTCCGATAGATGGCGCAAGCCATCAGCAACTTTAAGTTGCACGATAAGGTGATGCCTTTTTTATGATTAATAATTGTTTATTTAAAACTAATATGGTTGGATGCCAATTTACTTCTGGAAATTATCTGTTTAAACTTTCCATTCATAAGTAGAAAATAATCAACTTTTGGAGTGAATGAACTATTTTAAAGGAATTATTATTTCTTAATGAGAGATTATTAGTCTATATAATATTAAAAAATTGGCATATCATTAATTATTTATGTTTCAGCTCTATGGGAATGATTGTATGTGGATTGTGTAGTTTATCTACCTGCTTATACTATTTTTATTTTTGATAAGGCACAATTTGGATTATAGATTATAATAAAATAAAATAAGACCTAATCCAAAAAATTTATTAGTGTGTGACGTTTCGGCAACAACATTGTCACCATCAGACAAAATAATAAATGAAAAAAAATATCACCTTGAAAACACTTGAAAAGAAGCTATGGAATAGGCAACAGGTAGCTTGAGCATGTTATCCACCTTAGTCCCCTGTCTATCATTCTTTTAAAGGTCCTGGGTGCGTTAAAAATTCCAAACAGCATTATCTTGATTTGAAATAGACCATCTGGCATGACAAATGCAGTTTTCTCTCTGTCCTCCTTGTCTATTTCAATTTGACAGAAACCTGATTTCAGGTCCACCAGTGTGTATGATTTTTTACCTCTTAAACTGTCTAATGCATCATCAATTTGAGGAAGGGGGTACACATCCTTCTTGGTGACTTTGTTCGAACCTCTATAATCAGCACAAAATCTCCAGAAAACATCTTTCTTTACTAGAATGACTAGAAGAGCCCATGGGCTCCCTGATGGCTAGATGATGTCTACATCTAGTATCTTGTCAACCTCATCCTGAATGAGCTTATGTTTGACTCTAGATACTCGATAAGGCATTTGCATGGTTGTTGCAGTTTCCTGTAAAAATATGATGCTTAATTTGTTGTTGCCAGTGACTTAGTTAAAAATTTTGGCATAGTCATTTGCAAGTTTTAATATTTCTTGTTTTTCTCTCTCTCCCTTGAGTGAATGTTCTAGTGTGATACACAATTTGATATCTATCTCGATATTGGGTGGATCATAAGTTGGAGTTTCAGGAGGATATAGGGAATCATAATTTTTACAAATAGTGTGGTCATCAATTTCAGAGATGTGAGCAACATTCATTCCAGAGGGAATCAAGTTGGGTTGCGTGCTGCAATTAGTGGCCAGAAGTAGCCTAAGTGCTAGGTAATACTTTATTGTGGGAAACTGAGATTATAGTAATTTTTTCCAAAATTGATTTCTTAGAGCCCTTGGCAATTTTGATACCTGTGATTTCTGATGTGAAACAGATCATTTTACTTGACTTAGATGGGGATATATGGTAATATTTGATGGCAGGTTCTATAAATTTATCTAAGTTATCATTCTTTGTCTCTGAAACAAATATTTCAGACTGGCCACGGTGTCAATAATTGCCCTCAAACTTTCCTAGAATTTCCACTCTAGAATAACCTCTTAACTACAGTTAGGAAGCAACAGAAATTTGAATGGTTTTAGTAAGTTATTAAATTCAAGTTCTATGGTACATATACTGTTGGGAATAACAAATTGGTTGTTTGTGACTTTCAAAGTTATACTCAGCGCTTCAAATATCAAAATGTTTAATTTTCAAAGAAATGCATCAGATATCACTGAATATGATACGCCACTTTTAACCAAATCCCTAACATTGTGACTATTATTGATTATGTTAAGGTAATTACAATCGAGGTCTGTGTTTGGATATGGAGGGTTTATGCCTCTAGCAATCGCACCTCCTTTAGGGGTTTCGTCACAGTTTTTCTGACCAATAAGCCTAGGAGAGCATCTGGCACATCTGCTGGACAACAGGGACTGGAGTCTTTATTTTTCAAACTTTCCATAGACTGGATATGAAGATGGACCTCTGGGATTGCATCAGTTGTTAACAAAGCTGGTATTTTCTTCGACTTCAGATCTGGGAGTGTAAAAATTATCTCTATTATAGTAGGTTTGACCTTTGTTATAATATTGGGCCGGATTCTTTATTTTTGTAGTCTGCTGGCAACATTGCCCACAATAATGTACTACATGTCCATTCATTTGCAGTGAAAACAGATTGGAATATTATCATTCATATGGTATTGATCTGTTTTTCTTTCCAATCACAGTTTGAACTCTCTTTTCACTCTCTCTGCTTCGCACTGTTTTATAGCCACTTGTTGGAACCTTCAGATGTTTGAGAATTGATGCTACTGTTCTTGCTGCTCTTTGGGAAACCTCCTCCTCTAGTTGTTTGGAGGCACAGGAAGATACATGCTAGATATAACATTGCTGATCTCTTCTTTTACCACTCTCCAAATTCTGCTTTCAATATCTATGCTGCAATCCTCAGATATCAGAACGGCATTTGTAAGTCTTTCAAATTGCCTTCTGGTCTTGTTTTTAATGCCTCAATTCTATGACATTGTCTGCCAAACTTGTCGACTGTGTCAAATTCAATAGGAGTGCTTGATATATTTTTCTGCCACACTTTTAATGGGGTGTGCAACTATATTCTTTTCCCCCCCTTTTCAAGATTTACTTGGTGACAGGTTAAGTATGTTCTGAATATAGGAATATGCTGACTCCTTGATTTCCTTGGACACAAGTTTTCTGTTTGGCTCTGCCTTCTAGATAGATTGTTAATTATCACCAAACATTTCACAAAAATTACTATTGAATTTGTTCTGTAATGTTTATTCTTCAACATTCTCCAACCAGCATTTAACAGTGCCATCTAAAAATAAAATATCATTTGCAAGACACACCGAGTCATCCCAACCATTGTGTGTTGGCTACTCAATAAAAATCTTGCAGAAGGTAATCAGAGAATTTACCCGTAAAAGTAGGTGGGCTCCTCAATAGTTGTAGGCAGGCGATAGAAGTCCTCATGTATTGTCCTTGCTTGGTTTTTCACTGACATGATTTCTTCTTTTGCTTCAATCAGCAGTAAACCTTGTAGTCTTCAGATTTTTATTCGGTTGCCCACTTTTCAGTGGAATGCATGCAACATCTCCACCAGATTATAAGGTAATTAAGTAAATAAACATTTTGTCTTTTCATAAAAATCTAAAAAGATTAAAAAAGTATTTTACAGAAGTAAAGAGGCAGCTATTAATGTTTTGCTTAGTAATTAAATAAATGGATTATAAAATAAATAATTCAGTGATAAATGAATTAAATGTTACAATATATAAAAGTTGTGACCATTTATAGCAAGATATATATATCTATTTTTTCTGCTTCATATTTGATAACAATTGCACTATAAATAGCTTCATGTCTTATATTCAGATGGCAGGCCAATGTCTCATGTCTAAATTATACCCCTTGCAGGTCTTTTGCAATTTGTTTGCCAAAGAGCAATGCTTGATGCATGTATTTACTTATATTTCTATTGTCCTTAAAGTGAAACAGCTACAGGTTTCACAATAAAAACCTGTTTTTTTCTTCCACCAGGTGTGAATTGGGAAGAACAGAACTTACCGTCTGGCAGTCTGATATTAGCATTGTTGAACCCATTGTCCATTCTTTCCAAGCTCTCTTACTGAAGTTGAAGCTTTGATATGTATTGGGCATTCATTCTGCCAAGGTTCCAAAAACTCTTCCACCAACTTTCGCAATATTCTTCACGGCTGATTGGCCTTTATTTTTTCATGTTTTGGCTGTATATAATGTTTGAGTTTTTTGACAGTAGCTATTTCTAGACCCCCCCCAAAAAATTTTTTTTTTTTTTTGTTTTTTCTGAGAAAGTTTTATGTTGCAGAATAGTGGTAGGCAACAGCCATACCTCCCATATTTGAAGTGTTGTCTATAATGGCAGTTATTTAGCTGTGTTAAAGGGGAAAGCTGGATCACACACTTGTCCATCCAACAGAGTGCAGGCACCTTTTTCTTTCTTAAGGCAAGAGTTTGCCCCCACCAAAATTTGTGTTTTTTTTTTCAGTTCCTGTGGCATTACTTGTCAGTTTGGCATAATAGTCCCAGTTAGGTAACTCTGTGTTCTATAAAGGTCTTCAATAAGGATGAAAATTGTGCAGAATCTATCCGTGAAAATAAGAAAATGTCTGGCTCTTCAAGGATGTTCCCTTGACTCTTCAAATTTGTAAATTTTGGTAGCTTGGAAACTAATACCAGAATCGAAAAGAACACTTTCAGTTGTTGAAGAATCATCCAAAAAAGGACATTTTTAACGAGTGGATGAAATAGAAACCATGTTGTAAAAAGCAATTAAATGCAAGAAAAATAAGTAACAAAATGAGGTGAGAGGAGATGGAAGATGATTCAGTATGATTTTCACATGAGTTCCAGGAAAGGCAACACAGCTGCTGGCCTATAAATATCATCTATGTGTGTATATCTCAAACCAATTCAATACAATAGTAGATTGGTCTAGAGATTAATTTGGCGCAACTGCAGAGAGGGTTCACTACTGATGAACCAAGCCCTCTCATTCAATGGTAGTGGTGGTGTCTTGTCCATAGAGCAGATCAGATCGGTCCATGCACCCTGTGATCCCTGTGCACCGTGATCACAATACCGGCCAACTGAGGTGCCTTGTCCGTATATATGTCCTCTTCTGGATTGATGTCTGCCATATAGAGGGCTGCAAGGCCGGCATGGCCGGGTAACTGTATATATGGTCCGGGGTGAGTTGAGTGTTGTGACAGTTATTGCAGTTCCTGTAGGATCTAGTTATGTCTGGGTTTATCTTCATTCCTTTAAAATTTCCTGTTCGGATTCTTGAAATTGTTAATTCTCTTTTAATGTTGAGGTTGCATATGGGCTAGGGTATTTTAGTTTTTGTAATGAGTTTTGCTATTGCATTTGTGTCTTTCAATGTTATTAAACTGGTTTCCAGTGCCTGGTTTCGTCCTTCCTTCGCTAGGCCATCAGCCCATTCATTGCCCCCTATTCCAACATGGGCTGGTATCCATTGCACGGTACATCTTTTGCCCATTGTGTCAAGTCGGCTTAGGATATGTATTTGGTCTATTTTTCCCTTCTCTATTGTCTGTAGGGATGATTTAGAGTCTGTTAAGATAATAATTCCTCAGGTTTTATTTTCTTCTGAGGAAATATAGAGGTTCAGACTTTCTTTGATGGTTAATAATTCAGCAGTATAGTTCGAAGATATTTTCCTGCACTGATATTTCTGGTTGTTTTGGTATTATCTGGTAATAGTTAGTACTATGCCTCCTCCTCTATTATTTAAAGTTTCGTGAAAGGAGCCATCTGTGTAGGCTATGGCTATATCTTTTTTCAATCAATAACTTTGATCATTGCAATAAAGTCTGTAGAAATAATATTTGATGATGTTTTAATGTCCATCCATACAAAGTTCAAAACAACTACTCACCCGTGCAGGCCCAGTCACGCTCCGCCGCGGCACATGGGAAAACATACAATGTTCCCAGCACATCCCCCTTTTTAAGATTTGAAATATATATACATTACAAACTTTAAATGCATAATATAATTAATAATGAAGGTGATCCATGGGTTTAACAATTCTCCACTCCGGGTTCTTATCTGGCCGTCTTCTGAGTGGTTAGAGGGATAATTCACAACTGGGGTCTTTTCATTTTCAACCAGTTCCTCCCCCAAAGAGGTCGGCGTCGATGGGTCGGCTGGATATTGTACTGTATCTCCTTTTCGTAGATGAAACCTGTTTCGACGTACAGTTCCAACTGGAGTATCAACCATATATGACCTTGGTGTCGATGCTTTCTGCTTTACAATCCCCCAGATTCGCATATCTGTAATCCAAACCGTGTCACCTTCGGATAGCTCCTCCATGTCCGTAGCTCCGCAGCGTCGATCATATCTGGATTTCATATCCTTTCTCCTTCTCCCCTCCTTTCTTTTCAGGGTCTGAGAGTCCACCAACCGTGGATTAAGATTCTCTGGTGCAATTGGCAAGGTCGTTCGGAGTTTACGTCCCATGAGAAGCTCAGCAGGGCTGTAACCGTTCTCCAAAGGGGTCGATCGATACTCCAGGAGTCCAAGTGATGGGTCTTGATTTTTCTTGAGGATCAACTTAGCAATTTTCACACCTGCTTCTGCCATCCCATTGCTCTGCGGGAATCGAGGACTTGAAGTGACATGTGTGAATCCGTACTGCCTTGCAAAATTTTAAAATTCATGAGCAGCTTCAAATTGTGTCCCATTATCGCTTACAACAGTTTCTGGTATTCCATGTCGGGCAAATATGGATTTGCAACTACGCACCACCACATTGGCTGTGAGCCGATCCAGCTGAATTATTTCAGGAAAGCGAGAATAATAGTCAATGACGACTAGATACCACTTATTCTCGAACTTGAACAAATCCATTCCAATCTTTTGCCACGGTCGTGTAGGAAAGTTGGTTGGTATCAAAGGTTCATGTTTTGAGACGGCTTCCTGGATACAGACACTGCACTTTCTGACCGTTTCCGTGATCTCTTCTGAAATTCCAGGCCACCATACCGTCTCACGTGCGCGAAGTCTTGTTTTTGTAATCCCTAAGTGCCCAGCGTGCAACTTATCTAGGATCTCCAGTTTCATACTTGCTGGAATAACAAGACGACAGCTACGCATCAGTAGTCCATTTTGAACGCCAAGTTCATCCTTGACATGCCAATAAGAGAGCAGAGCCTGTGACATCTTCTTATCTGGCCAGCCTTGCTCAAGGTAGTTGACTACTGCTTTCAGGGTCGTATCTTCTTGTTGAGCTTCAAAAATCTTTGTCAAGATATCGTCTTTGTCGAGCTCTTCCAATCTTGTTTTGAGCTTTTCCATCAAAGGTATTGGTACCCGTCGAGGAGTATGCACAGCATATGGTTTTGCTCCGGGTTTCAATTTGATTTCGTAAGGGTTTCCGATCTGTCCCAGTCCTTCAAATACTTCAGGGAATTCCTTGATCGGGTTAATTCTCGTCGCAACCACTTCAATCCGCCTCGCCAAGTTCAAGAGCTCACATGCCCGGCAACTCAGAAGAGGTTCACTCAAACGACGAATGACATAAATCTTCTCCTTGATTTCATAATTGCCATTTCACAGCGCTGATATAAACATACCCACAGTCTGAAGTTCGGAAAATTCAGCAGCTCTAATGTTGATATCACTTTCCACTAGTCGTTGCTGTCCCATTATCTTCTTGAAGAGACACAGAGGAACACATGTAAAATCCGCCTGGGAGTCGAGCTTGAACTTCACCTGTTTCCCGTTCACTTGGATTTCTGCTGTCCATCGCCTCCTGCACTCGCTTTCATCATCATCGAGATTAGATGAATCCTCCACAGCTGAGACCTCCAGGAGAAAACCCATTTTTCTTCATCAAGTTCAGAAACAGCTTTGACTTCCGCAGTCTTCGCCTGCTTATCTGGGCAGCAATTTGCAAAATGGCCAGTTTTTGAACATAGGTTACATCTTTGTCCTTCAGCACGGCAAGCCTGTCCTTCCCTGTGGGTGAAACCTCCGCATTTTGGACATCGTGATCTTGTTTTGGCTGACTTCTCCTTCTTCCTCGAAGGCTGCTGTCGTTGTTTCGGTGATTGTTTCTTCGAGTTGAACTTCACCTGATTGACCTTTTGCTTGTTGAGGAACGCTGCAGGTCGACTTGCTGCTGTCGAATGGCTTCCTGCTGTCGAACCATTTTCACCGCCTTTTCCAAAGTCAGTTCGCTGTCCAACTGCATTCTTTCAGATAAAGCTTTGTCCCTCACTCCAACCACTATTCGGTCACGGATCAACTGCTCATGAAGACCCTCAAATTCGCAACTATCAGCCAATTTGTACAATGAAGTGATGAATTCGTCCACTGGCTCCCGATCCTCTTGGATTCTTGAATTAAATTTTGCACGTTCTTAGATAATATTCTTTCTGACACAGAAGTGGCTGTCGAACGCCTTGAGGATGGAATCAATTTTCGTTGCCTCTTCCTCCTTTTCGAACTTGAAGGTCCTGAATATATCATCCGTGCGGTCAGCCATCAAGTACATGAACAAATCGATCTTGTCCGCCTCCTCTTTCTTCTTCATTCCATTGACCACGAGGTATCGTTCGAATCTCTTCCTCCATTTGGGCCATTCATTGGGAGTCGAGAATTCGAAAGTTTCTGGAGGTTGAATCTGAGCCATGTTGAATTATCTTCCAAGGTACACAAAAATCGATATTTTGCAATATACAGGTTCTTATTTTATCCAGTTATCGCTGCCACCATGTTTTAATGTCCATCCATACAAAGTTCAAAACAACAACTACTCACCCGTGCAGGCCCGGTCACGCTCCGCCGCGGCACGTGGGAAAACATGCAATGTTCCCAGCACAGATGATATTATTGAAAAGAAATACATTGCCAGTAAATTTATTTGTTACAAATTTTATCGATAGTGGCAATTGAATTTATAAAAATATTTTGAATTTAAATATAAATATAATGCTGCATAAATGTAAAGGTAATCCAGAAATGCTCTGCTACATTTGTGAAAAATTTACAACATCCAAATAAAGGAAATGTATCAACCCAAAGGTAAAATGATGCTATAAAATATTTTGGTATGACTTTAGGTGATCAAGATAAAAGATGATTCACCATATTTTGTGTGGACTTATCAAAGGCATATTGTATGGTATACCAATAACACAGGTCTACAAAACTCAAAGTAGTTGTACCTTATAGCATATATATATCGGGATTCAGAAAAAAAACTCTGAGAGATATTTGATGCACAGGGATATTTATCACTGTGCATCAAATATCTCTCAGAGTTTTTTTCTGAATCCCGATATATATATATGCTATAAGGTACAACTACTTTGAGTTTTGTAGACCTGTGTAATTTGACAAGAATTTAAAAAGCATCATGAAGATTTTTATTTTCATGTTGGCAGAATAAAGGCGCGGAAGTCTTTGGGAATTTGGAGGCCAAATGTCTATGGGTGGGAAACAGATTGGGTGCTGTTTTGATTAAAGATGTATAAGTACTGTGAAGGGAGGTCAATTTTTAGTTGATACTATTGAGTCTGATTGAGATGAATGCTTCTAGGGAGATGTGCTGTTATTTGTTTTTAATGTTTGTAAAATGAGCTATGGCTTGGTGTAAGTAAAATGATGGCCTATACTGTGGATATGCTGATAGATTTGGGATCGGATGTCTCTATTGTTGATATATCTTTGATGTTCTGTTAGGTGGATGGAGATTTAGTGGCCAGTTTTGCCAGCATATGAGACATTACAGTTATTGCATTTTACTGAGTATATGGAGTCAGTTTGAAGGATTGGATAATGAAGGCAATTTTTACTGATGGATTTTCTACACATATGCCATGCTTTCTGAGAGTTTTAGCTATTATAATGTTGATAGAGGAATATGGAATTGAGCAGATAGACATGTATATATGGGGGCGGCAGGGAATATTTGGGTTGTAGGTGTATCTATGGATGAAGTGCCTAGGGTAACCTATGGCCATTAAATGGTTATATAAATTGCTTTTTTTTCAATGGATTTAAAACAATTTCAGTGTTTTCATTGTATTTATTTTGTGACTGATAGGGCAACTTGAAATGGATGTATGCAGTGGCTGTGTTTTTTAAAGTTAAAATATGTATTGGTATCTGGATATAGATCTGATAAGTATGTCCAGAAATGGAATAGGGTTGTGCTGTTCAGGTTTTGCCATGAAAAAAATTTCAGGGTGATCATTCTGTAATGAGTGCAATATATGGGTTCCTCTGTTTTTAAAACACGCAAAGTATGTCATCTAGATATCTTCTCAATGTGACTATATTCTCCTTGTGCCATTGGTTGATCCACTCATACAAACCTGTCATAACAACCTCAGCCAGCACAGTGGATAAGGGGCTACCCATAGGGAAGTTCTTTACTTGTTGGAAAAATTCATTCCCAAAGGAGTAGGGGCTCATTTGGAGGCATAATTTGCAGAGTTTTATGATTCGGCTTAGAAAGTTCTGTTAAGAAGGAGGGTATGCTAGATATTGATTAAAGTTCTTATGTTCCTGAATTAAGAGAGAGAGATAAGATGTTAGGAATTTGGCAAGTGGGTAAGCTGGGGATAAGTACTATGTGATAATTTGTCTAAGAGGGAAAGAAGATTTGTGGATCTTCGGAAGGCCGTATATAATTGGTAACATAGAGTTTGAGGTAAATTGCTTGAATTTCTCCAGGGTTACGAGTTGGTTTTTTTGAGGGAGCCATAAAAGAGCTTGAATTTTGCATGAATTCAGTTTTTGTCAGATACTGTCATGGGGAAAAAAGTAGTGGTATCATCCAGGATTAGCCTGGTAATCCGCGTGGTTCAGAAGCACAATATGAAACCCCTTGTCCAAATGAGAAATCACCAGATCTTTTCTCTTCAAATGGTTGATGATTCTGAGTTTTTTTTGGGTTCAGTTGTCAATATACAGATTTTTGTAGAATGGAGGATATGGTGTCGGATGGAGGATTTTTCTTTAGGACTAAAGTTGTAGATGGCTGATTCAATAATGGCAACTCTTCTAAATAGATAAGATTTTCCTGATATTCTATATTTAAATCCTTTGGATAGGTTTGCTGATTCAGAAGGTGTGAGTTGGTATTGGAAAGGTTGAAAATATTTGAACAGTTCTTGGTCAGAAGTAATTTGGGAAAGTTATATTTCCGCACCCAGTGAAGAAGTTTTTAGTTGTGCCTGTTTTGGATTACAGTATTTTTCTAAAGAGACAAGGGTCGCCTCTCCCGTCAAAATAGACTTCTAAAACCAGACGCCATCTATTGGCCGTCGCCGCAACTAGCAGCCTCGGGTCGGTGACAAAGCCACAACACCAGCTTTGGCAAACTGAAAAGCGTCCACCTAGAGACCATGGTTTCGGGCTAATGGCCCTCATCTAGGGCGGACTTTATTCCATGAGATCCACACAGGATCTGAAGGAATCTTGTCAATCCGCCAAAGAGGTGTTTAGCTGGCAAAGTGGCTGGGCCATATCGTCCGCCCTAGACTGACGAGGGCTATTACCCCGAAACCATGGTGGACGCTTTTCAGTTTGCCAAAGCTGGTGTTGTGGTGTCGGGTCACCGACCCGAGGCCGCTAGTTGCAGCGATGGTCAATAGATGGCGTCTGGTTTTAGACGTCTATTTTGATGAGAGAGACGACCCTTGTCTCTTTAGATCAATTTCCTCCCGGCAAAATTTCCATCTAGTATTTTTCTATTTAACTTCTCTAGTGACTGAGATGATAATATCAGTGAGCTCTGAAAAGGGACATAGAGGATAAAGTGAGGGCAATTTACCCATTGACCGTCTTGGATAAGAATCGAATCATGGAATGGCAGCCTTGTATATGTGCTTTAAGTAGTTGAAAGTGGGTTCTATGGATTATTTTTTCTGAAAAGGGATTATGGACGAGGTCTTTTGTACAAAGAGCTGGGGGAATGAATCCTACATTTTAATCACAGTCACATAGAGAAGATATATAGATAACATATTTTGCATATGTTTTAAAAACAGATAAACCCATATATTTGCACTCATTACAAAATTATCACCCGGACATTTCTTTCACTGCAGAACCTGAACAGCACAACACTATTCCATTTATGGACATACTTATCATAAGATCTATATCCAGATACCACTACACAGTTTACTATTAAAAAAAACACACACACACACAGTCAGCATACATTCATTTCACTTCAAGTTCTATCAGTCACAAAATAAATACAATAAAAACACACAAAGCATCTATGCATACGTTGTTCTCTCTCCATTTTAAATCCATTGAAAAAAGCAATGTATATAACTATTTAATGGCCATAGGTTACCCTTGGCACTTCATCCATAGATACACCTACAACCTAAATTTTCCCTGCCGCCCCCATATATACAGGTCTATCTGCTCAATCCAATCAACATTATAATAGCTCTATCAACATTATAATAGCTAGAAATCTCAGAAAGCATGGCATATCTGCATATTTTAATACCCCCCAAACATGCCATAGACTTGGAAACCCTATCAGTAAAAAATGCCTTCATGATCCAATCCTGCAAACTGATTCCATATACTCAGTAAAATGCAATAACTGTAATGTCTCAGTGCTGGCAAAACTGGCCACTCAATCTGCATCCACCTAACCGAACATCAAAGATGTATCAACAATAGAAACATTCAATCCCAAATCTACCAGCATATCCACAGTACAGGCCACACATTTAACTTACATCCAGCCATAGCTCATTATAAAAAACAAACAACAAAACTTCTTCCTAGCCTCAAACAGACTCAATAGTACCAACCTAAAAATTGACCTCCCTTCCCTGTGCCCACACATCTTTAATCAGAATAGCACCAAATCTGTTTCCCACCCATAGATATTCCACCTCCCAATGCACAAAATTTCCTTCTTTCTTCTGTGTTTGAAAACACATAATTTCTGCCTTTCTCCAGATTTCTATTATTCATCCTTTTTTAAACAAATAATCTGTATGAAATTATTTTTCAGCTAAAATTAAAATAATGATTATTAATTCTTTTAAAATATTTCTATTCATGCAAATCTCTACATATATCTCATTTCTTTCCTAGTTTAATGTATTTGCATAATAGCCTTGAAGGACGTTATTGTCCGAAAGCTCTCAGCCTTTTAAATGGAGAAACTCGTCGTGTTCACTTTTGTTTTTTTTAATAATGATATCCTGCGATTACTCCTATTTTAACAAGAATTTAATCTACAAGAAAATAAGCCCAAATAAATTAATAGTGTTTGATGTTTCGGTAACAACATTGTTACCAAAATGTCCCACACCATTAATTTATTTGGATTTGGTCTTATTTTCTTGTAGTTATAATCTATAATCCAAATTGTGCCTTATCATAAAAATATTTCTTGAAAAGGATTATAAGCATATTGCATTTTTATATAACATATGTGCAGATGAACAATTAAAATACCTGAAGTTAATCAAAATGAAGATGACATTCCATAATTTTAAACCAAGCGTAGTTAAATGATCAATTTAGGGATTTAGGGCTATCAAAAGAAGCAGCACAAATTTTTAGGGTAAAGATTAAATCAAAGGAGTTATCTTATTAAAGGACTATTACTAGAAACTAAAATCACTGTCTATTTTAAAAGGGAGAAATTTTCTTATAATATTTTACTGAAGACCCTGAATATATAATTTGTTACATGGATCACAAGGCCAAGATACCAGAGTAAACTTGGGAAAAAGGGGTGGACTCTAGCGGCCCCCGCTGCCATGTGGCAGGCGCTAAAAACAGCATTCCTGTGTGGAGGAGAACTGAGTCTGGTTACATCTGCGGCAAGGAGAAGACGTGGCGACTTGCCTCTGGGCATGTGGATGATCCTACAAGGTGGTGCCAGGAGAGACTGACATCGGAGTGACCTACAAGGCGGTGTGGGCCAGGCTGCATGTGTATAGTGTGGAGTGGAACGCTTCACAAGAGGACATCCACGGCGCCAAGGATTCTTCTGACAGGGAGGTCGAAGGCAAGTCCCACTGTTGTATTCCTTCTGTTAAGTGAGATACAATAAAGCGCTAACTTTAGCTCAATCCCTTCGAACTCACATGTGTGTCTTTGTAGCATCCTGAGTAGACAAAGTACACAAACGACGTCTGGGTACAACGTAACAATAGGTTATTTCAATGATATATATATAGAAAGTGCTTTCAATAATCTGTAAATTATTTAGAGCTTTACACAGTATAGACAATTGATTCTGATTGAAGGCTTGTTTGTTAGTTTGTTCTATACCTGTTGCCAATTCAGTCAAAATGAAAGAGACTTATTTGGATCTAAGAAATTCTTGGAAATATTAAATTATAACAATCATTGTTGAATAGTTTGCAGCAATCTTAAGATTTCCTGAATTTTATAGGGGTTTTATAAGAGAAACACAAAATATGCTTCACTTTATGCAAGAGAGACAGCAAAGACAGAGAAAATCATCAAATACAAAAAATATGACCTAAAAGAAGTAGACTATGCTTAGGTGAACATATTGTCTAAAATGAGCCATCCTGCGCCAAATTATTATTATTATTTTTTTTTACATATCAAATTAGGGCTAATGATTGATTTTATAAAAAATTATAGGAAAATATTTGAGACCTCAAATATTTTTATATATACATTTTCAAAGATTAGTTTTTCTGGGGAAGATATTTTCATCTCTCAAATACAGAAAATGAGAATTTATTGCAATATTATAGGAAGATTCAAAAATATTTATATCCTTAAACTTGAGGAATTAAGCTAACTAAAAATCATTAATATGATGTTAATCATCTTAAATGTTAATTTAGAAAATGTTTTGTTCACACACACACACACATACATATTTGAGGGTGGAGAGAATATATGTATTTTAAAATATATATTGGTATTATCAATAAAGAGCCAAATGAAGAAGGGAAGAGATCATAGCCTTTCACCTCTGTTCTGTATATTTACTATTGGGGCAAGCCCTAATGAGGTATATCTTAACTGAAAACTTGTGTGTGTTGTTGAACTATATAACTAGTCAGTTCAAAAGACAAAATTTTATATCTTAAAAATACAGTAAACAAGAGAAGAATGAGGAATATCAGAAAAAAGTCAAAATAGTTTGAAATGCAACATATTTTTACCTCAGTATCCCAAAACTGTTCATGTACTTGATCAAGATGGTACGAAGATAACATATGAGTTCTTGAAAGGATGGAGCTTGAGCTTTATTAGAAGGATATTAACTGGAAGAAATACATTGTAAGTGGGACTTGCCTCCAACCGCTTCCCTCAGAAGGATACTTGGTGGCGTGATGGTCACTCTTACGAAGCTTCCCACTCCATATACAGTCCATGCCCTGCCTGGACAGCACCAACTTGTAGTCTATTCTGATGCCACTGTAGACAGGACACACTCATTCGGTGTCCACTCTCCACAAAGTAATTTTCTATGTATAGTCCAGGGCACCTCCTGTCAGGCCAACAACTCCTATTCACTGGGATATCCATTAAGGACATTCTTGTGCCTTCCTAGAAGACTCCTTGCTGTCATATTCCCATCAACAGACTCCTTTTTCTCCTTTATCCAGCAGTCACTCTTCCTGCACTTTTGTCCTCTGCCACAGGCTTATTCCATCCTGCTGTGGTGCCTCCTCGAATTGCATCATCAGCACTTCCTTATTTATCCCACCCTCACCATCTTAGATGTTCCTGGCAAGCACTTGCTCTACCCCGATTTGCTACTATGCTGAATCCTTCTGGTATCGCTGTATCACTGCCCTCCTAAAAATCTGTTCATGCCTGAGCAGCGCAGTTCTCTCCTACAGGCATTCGTAAGTTTTTTAATTTTTTAAAGACTCTCTCTCTCTCCAAACACATCAGGCTTGCCAGTCTTCATAAAGCAAAACACTAAGTCAAGGATCAATTCTTGTTTGCAGAACTACATTCGGGCTCCTTTTGACTCTCAATCTGTGCTAACGCTTTTGGTTCTTGTTCGTGAAAGGATGCAGCCAGAAATAGGGTTTTAATAGAGTGATATGAACTGGAAGGAATACAATAGGCGGACTCTTGCCTCCAACCTCCACCATCTGAAGGATCCTTGGCGCCATGGAGGTCACTTTTGTGAAGCGTCCCGCTCCAAATACAGCCCACATCCAGCCTGGAAAACACATACTTGTAGGCTAATCCGCAGCTGCTGTGGACTGACACACTAATCCAATGTCCACCTTCCAAAGAGTAACCCACTCTATACACTTCATTCGCCAACATGGCCTGGAAAACTTTAGGGTACCTCTGCGGTCAGGGAAACAGCTGTTATCCACAGTGATATTTGTCCTGGAACACCCAGGCGCCTTATTGAAAGCTCTTATCAACAGATTGTCATATTCCTCCTTAATCCTGCGTTCACTCCTCCCGCGCTGTCAGTTCCCCAACCTTTTATTCTGCCGCTCGCTTATTCCATCCTACCGCGATGCCACTCTCACAGGCGCCAGTAGCACTTCCTTATTTATCCTCTTCTCATCACCTACATTCTTTTAGAGCACATCTCACCCCCCTCGATTCTTACTAGAGTTGCGGTAACAATTTTACCTCCCCAATATTGAGGAAAGAAACAAGTGTAATAGGGTGAAATACTTCAGATTTCCTGTGGTGGTACTGAAAAATGCTAAAAGTCTGAAACCATAAATTTTCAACTTTCCAACAGGAATTTAAATATAATATATATTCTATCCAATTCCAAACCCATAGGATGAAAATCTCGAAATAGGAGAAAACAAAGTGGAAAATCACGAGATGAGTCAATGCTCCTCATATACAGGGAACAACACTAATAATAAAAACACGACCCAGACGTGTCAGAGGTCACCTAAACATGTTAAGACCACAAATGGGCATGTGGTGTTATATATTCTGATCATATTAAAAAGGCTTAAATTCAAAAATCATAATTCTTGGTGTCATATGATCTGTTGGAAATAAGAATTATCTAGGGATTTCTTGTGGATACTTTAATATATATCGCTTCTCACAAACTTTCAGGTCTTCCTGCCATTCTACAGGAAGATTAATTCTTAATACATTATTATTTTCAATATGATTCATATATAGGTTTGGAGTTGTCATAAAAATTAGGCATTTATATACATTGATTGATTGGTGTCTTTTGGTAAAAACCAAATGCCTCCAGTATAAATCTTTGCTGTTTGATATTAATTTGAATTGTTTCTTTATCTTGTTGGTTCTAAAGAAATGGTGGTGTTTATGATGTGCTGATAAACTAGGGAACTATTGTCACCATTGATTCATTTATTTGACTGATTATCACGCCCACACATTTTCTATCTCTCCTATATATCTAACACTGCAGTCTAGGAAATTGGTTGACAGAATCAATTTCGAATTTAATTTTGTGATTAAAAAGAAGCAATTGATATCAAAAGTGAAAAAAGTTGCTCAAATATGTTAATGAGAATGACTAAAATAGATTAATTTTTGCTTTTTTAATATGGGGAGCTTAAAATTTTCAGGGAATCTGCAGGTCTCTAAGCTGATGTCTTTGTTTCCTAAGCACCCCTAAGCTGCCTTCATTAGTACCAACAGGGTAGAAAAACAATTCAATACAATAGCAGTACAGTTTAGAGATCAATATTGTGTAACAGCTAAGAGGGTTCATCACTGACGAGCCAAACTATCTCATATAACAAGTTTTATCATTGATATATATTTTCAACTCTGCGAACTTGCCTCTTTGCCTCTCTGGTATTTTATCATTTTAATTTGACTTGCCTTAAATAAGGTGCATGTTATTCTGAAATTTGTCATTCTACATGTGACTTTAATTGAGATCAAGCAAGAAAAATGAAGATTTCCAAGCAGACCTAGAAGATATGGGTGTTGTGGACTATGCATTTTTTTTTTGCGATTGACTACACGCCTCAAAGACCTCTTCACGCCGCAAGAAAAAGGACGCAAAGCTAATAAGGACAAACCACCAAGTCTCTAAGGAAATCTTTGATAAAAGCATGTCAGATTCACGCAGTAGCAAAAATGAAAGGAGCTATGCAGAGAAATATTTATTATTTTATTAAAGCTGATTATCAGTTTTATTTTTTTTTACCATGTAACTTACCTCTCTTCTGGCAATTATAAATTTTAAATTTTTCTTGCCACAAAAAAAAAATAAATAAAAATCCTGTGCCTTCCTGAAGTTAGTCTTTTTATGTGACAATTGCTTTTGTTGATTTATAAGGTGTAATGAGGTTTTTAAAGTGTTTTTGTTAAAATTGAAAATCTCTCGATAAAGTGAACATTCCCCCCCCCCTCGTCCCTTTAAAAATACTCGATAAGTTGAATAAAATCAATATTAATTGGTTCCCTCGGTAATTGGAAGTTAAAGGAATAGTATCTTGCCTTGGAATTGTATCATTATTCTTGTCTCAAATAAATTGCCGTGTCATCCTGAATTTTCCTGATTGTTGAATTATAACAGATAAATTAGAATATTTATCTTGATTATTTTAAAGCGAAAAGTTATTTCAAAAAATTTATTTGCTAGAAACCTTCCCAGTACTATACTAAATAACTTCCCAAAGTTTCATGGCGTTCCAATGAGTGATTTGGTCAGGCATAAAGGACAAACAGACCACACACACACACATACATTCATTTTTATATATATTATTTATTATTATTTATTTATAATATTAATAATAATATTAATATTATTATTAATATATGTTTAATTTTATTAAAAATTGAAAATTTTTTAAAAAGAAGTTTCAATATATATTTTTTTTTATTTTGATATTTTTCTATTCTCACTGGAAAATCAAAATAAAATTAAATACCTACGAACATATTTTACAAAAATATTTTGTAATATGAAAAATTTTATTATTATAATATATTTAATTTTTTCTATGAAAAAATGCTTATTTAATAAAACTATTATTTTGATAAATCAATACTTTTCATCTTTCGCACACAATGGTATTTTGAATCATCATCGCATATGTTTACCGCTTAAAGAGGAAATTTTAAAAGTCTATTTTATTAAATGATTTTATCAAATGATCAGCGTATTTACAGATTTTTTCAGCAAATTAATAAAGGGAAATAATATTACAAGTAAGGGGTTAGTATTTTTACCTTTTTTACCCTATAGCAGTTCCTTTTTGTCAAAGTCGAAACCATAAGTAGTGATTATGTTTTGCTGTATAAAGCTAAATAAATATATGTATGAAAATCACGAAGTGGGGGGTCCATATCACCAAAATCTCTACAATATTATTTATAATTAACATTTTTAAAATATACGAAACAGAATAGATAATGGCAATATGGATATATATATATTAATAAAACAAAAGCTAAACACACACAAATTGAAAATAAAATAACTTTTCAAGTAAAACACCCACAAGCTGGTTGATAAAGAAATTTTGGGACTTATGTTTGACACTCAAATCCATTACTAAGCAGCTGAATTGAATCTTAGCCAACTATATCCTATCCCAACTTGAAACTAACTTAAATAAAATAAATTTAAGCCTATATTTATTAATATATGCACATATATAAAGCATTAACCAAGTAATGGCCACTAGCCTGCAGCATAAACAATAAGGTGTCCTTGAGAGTAATATTCTACCACAATTCTTTTTTAACTATAGTCTATACATGGATCACCTCGCATCCAAAAAAAAAAAAAGGAAAAAAGAGAAAGAACAATATAAAAATATTATTATATAATGATATGATATTTAATAGGAAATAAAATATCTCTCTCAGTAGTTCTCATCTTTTTTGTTTTTAAATCAACGCTTACCTTTGCATTGTTTACATCTTCAGACAAAAGTGCTGAATGATAAATAAATAGTGTGTAACATTTCGGTAACAGCATTGTTACAGAAATGTTACACCCTATTTATTTGGATTTGGTCTTATTACCTTGTGTTGATACGAGGGTGAGTAGAAAAGTAAGGTCTTCTACGAGATAATTTCCGAACAACGCGCGTTGCTAGGTGAAATCTGACAACACCACTGCCTACCTTGGTTCCCCCTCTACCATCTAGAACCTTCCCGGTGACCTTGGGACGCTCAGTTGCTGTCTGGCAGCCGTTCGCGATGGAGCTTCCCCTTAGCTCTCCCGCCAAATGCGAGTTGCGCTCAGTTATACGCTTTTTAAATGCGAAAAATAATTCTCCGGTCGAAATTCACCGTCAGTTAGTGGAAGTGTATGGTGAGAAGTGCATGGACATCAAAAATGTGCGGAAATGGTGCCGGGAGTTTAACGAGGGGCGGATAAACGTCCACGATGAACAGCGGTCTGGGCGGCCGAGTTTGCCGGAATCAACCGTGGCTTGAATCGACGAAATGGTGCCCGCAAACCGGCAGATAACCCTTAAAGAGATCGAGGATGGCCTGAATGAAGATTGCAGCCACTTCGTGCACAAGATTGTGTCTGAGACCCTCGGCTACAGAAAGGTGTCCGCCAGGTGGGTCGACAAGTGGCTCAAAGAGGCGGCGGGAGAGTGGTACAACACCGGAATTACAAAGTTAGTTGACAGGATGAAAAAAGTGATTGAGCATCAAGGCGACTATGTAGAAAAATAGCAAAGTGTCCAACCTTTCCAATGATGTATAAAAAGTTGTGATTAAATGTGTTTTTCTATAAAAAAAAAAATAAGAGACCTTACTTTTCTACTCACCCTCGTATAATAGATACTCTGAATATCATCTTACAAATCCCCAACTTATACATTTTTTTTCTATGAAAAATAGCCACTGTTTATACTGTGTGTAAAATTCTTTTATTATCAAATTATTTCTATTTTTTAAAATCTGAATACTTTTACATTTTTTTGCTTCATCAATTTTTCTCCCATTTTAATAATTAAAAATAATTTTAAAACTGCTTTTTTAGCATTTTATTTGCATCACTTAATGCATCCTCTCATGCATCATCATCATCACACTTTTAAAGGTATTTTTCTTTTTCTGAAAATTATTTTCTAATTTTAAATAAAACTAAAATTTGGTCCTTTTTAAATGCAACGATGTAGCTAAAATCTAAATGTGACCAAACTCATTTATATCTTTCCTTCTAACATCTAAAAATTCAGAATCTGTTGAAAAGGTAGGTAAACTATAAAGAAGAAATTAGCCTACACTTAATGAACAAATTGCTAAAATCCTCAGAGTCAGTTCATCTAATGTTAATTACTTCTTAAAATATTGTATTATATTTTAATAAGAGGTAGAATTTGTGGATTATAGATTTTAAACATTAGGTAACAAGTCCAAATCCTTATTAATAAATTGTTCATGACATTTTTTAACACTTGAATAGATTTAAATATGATATTTTGGCGCCGCTTCAGCTACAAAAATGTAATTTTTTAGTTTCTAAACTGGTTAATTATAAAATTAGAGGCTATGAAACATTGCCATATAGGACTATGACACTGATATCAATAAATCTGAATCAATAATGAATCCACCAAGAAAAGTGAGATATAAACCAAAATTTTAATGAAAATGAGTGTCATAATTTTCATTAAGATAATGCTTTTAAAACAAAATTGTAAAAAAAAAAGTATAAATGCAGATTGACATACAAGTGAATATATGCCTTGTGTTAGAAAATTATAGATAAAAAAGCATTTGTGATAACCTTTGCCTTTGCTAGGATAATGATGATGCATCCACTTGTATAGCACTTTAAGCATTGTATTTTCTTATTACGAAAGGGATTTAAAATTATTGAACTCTTCTCAATATACAATATACACCTTCTCTAGTGCCTTCTTAAAAGAGCCTCCTTACTGTCAAATTGCTGTCACCAGACTGGTTTTCCTTTTTTTAACCTTGCGATGTTTTCCACTGTCAGGCCCCCAGCCTTTTAGTTCTGTTACTGACTACTTCCTGCCACAGTGCCACTCCTTTGGCACCAGTAACATGTCTTGTTTATCCCTTGCTCACCACCCATGATGTTCTTAGCAAACACATATTCTCGAACAGACTGTCCCTGGCAGCTTGTCACCATGATCATGCTGATCTTCTCTCAGGCATTGTTGTAACACTGCCCTCCTTTATTTTTTATTGCTACTGAAGCCAATTTCATTGACTTCTTTTGTTTTGTGTATAAACATCTCATTTAAGCCTCTTTATTAAAATAATTATTAGTAATAAAGAAATTAAAACCATACCTTCTTAAAATATTAGAACTAATTCCATTAGCACATGTAAATAGCATTGTACTTTCATACACAATTTCATTTTTCAGAATATTCACATCTGATAATTTTTTTTCAGGAATCTTCAAGCCAGAATGGAAAGCGGGGAGAAAGAACATAATTATTTCATCCAAGGGATACAGGTACATTTTCCTTGTAAGCCATATGGATCTCAAATGGCTCTCATGGATCGTATTCTCAAAGGTCTCATTCATCAAAAAAATTGTTTGCTGGAATCACCAACAGGGAGTGGAAAAAGTCTTGCCTTACTTTGTTCCTGTCTTGCTTGGCAAAGAAATCAAAGTACCCTAAAGTTTTCAGAGGAACAACTAATCCAAACTGATGTAATAGATTTAACATCTAACTCTCCTGAGGATGCTGATTTATCTTTAATTCACAGAGATTCAACTTCCACATCTCCTAAAAATGCTGATTTATCTTTAATTGACAGAGATTCAACATCTAGCTCTCCTAAAAATGCGGATTTATCTTCAATTCACAGAGATGTAAAAGAACCTCAAGCTTCCACAAGTTCAAGTTATATGTTTACTGAAACTCAAGCATCCCAAAAACGAGATATAGTCTCAGATTATGATAATGATATGGATGAATTTCACCCAGCGAAAAAGTATCGAATGAGCATTAATTCGAATACTCCCAAAAATATAAAAACTATTAAACAAACACCAGATGCTGAGAAAGATATGTTTAAAATTTCTGATTTTTCAAAAGAAATTCTGTTTGATCCTGAAGGAAAAAATATAGACTCAACAAATACATCAGAAAAAAAAAGGATTCCGAAAATATTTTTTGGTACCAGAACACACAAACAAATAACACAAATAATTAGAGAACTTAAAAAAACTGAATACAAAGATGTAAAAATGTGCATATTATCAAGTCGAGAAAAAACATGTATCCATCCACAGGTTTCCAGATCATCATCAAAAAATGAAGAATGTCAAGCATTACTGGAACAGCTTAAACTAGGAAATTATGATGGGGGATGTTCTTATCATCATAATGCTCAAAGATTAACTCAAGGTTTTGTCAAGTCTAATCTACATTTGAATGATGCTTGGGATTTAGAAGATATTGTTAAGGTCAGCAAAAAAATACATGCTTGTCCATATTTTGGACTTCGTAATTTAATGCAAGATGCAGAAATAATTTTCTGTCCCTATAATTATATAATTGATCCTATCATACGTTCCAATATGGAGATTAATTTAAAAGGAAATATTGTTGTTTTGGATGAAGCTCACAATATTGAAGATACTGCTAGAGAGGCTGCTAGCCTTTCAATTAAGCAAGATGAGCTAATTGACGCTTTAAAAGATATAGAAAGGATTATAACCTATGAAGCTCCATCCAAATCCTATCAATTACTGGCCAGTTTACTTTCGAATTTAAGTCAAATAATAACAAAAAATTCATCTGAAATGAAAGATTATATTACATTTGATCAAGCTGGAAAAGTTTGGTCTGGAGAAGAATTAGTAGCAATCTTAAAAGATATTAAAGCAGGACCCGAAAATTACACAGAGCTAAAAAGTTGTCTAATGGATGTTCTTTCAGAAGAAAAAGAGCGGGAAGTTTATAAAATTAAAATGAAGTCCAAGACTACAGCGATTCTCAAAAATATATTCGTTATTTTTCATTATCTTTTTAAAAATGATTTGCTATACATGTCTGATTACAGAGGAGTGCTTATTAAAACTAAAGCAATGAAAACTGTAGATCATAGTTCACGAGGTTTTGCCAATTTTGGTGGAGTATCATATCACCATCACTGGACTTACACTCTCAATTTCTGGTGTCTAAACCCTGGAGTGGCAATATCAGATATAAAAGATATTATCCATTCATTCATTGTTGCTTCAGGAACTTTGGCACCACTAACTTCATTTCAATCAGAATTAGGAATGCCATTTGAGATTTCTTTAGAAACAAACCATGTTATTAAAAATTCACAAGTTTTTGTTGGCACCATCTCTTCTGGGCTTACAGGAACCACTTTAAATGGCTCATTCAAGCATTCTGAAACTTTCTTATTCCAAGATGAGTTAGCTGTGTTAATCTTGCATATTTGTCAAACAGTACCTTATGGTGTTCTTTGCTTTCTTCCTTCTTATAAAATGATGGAAAAATTAGTTACTCGTTGGAAAAAAGTAACTTTATGGAATCATTTAGAGGATGCTAAAGTAATTATTTGTGAACCCAGAGGTTCAAACCAAAGTAAATTTGAGTCTCTATTGAATGAATATTATGAAGCAAACAAGGTAAAAAAAGGTGCTCTTATGTTTGCTGTTTGCAGAGGGAAAATTAGTGAAGGCCTTGATTTTGCTGACAATAATGCACGGGCAGTTATAACTGTAGGGATTCCTTTTCCAAATCTAAAAGATATTCAAGTTGATCTTAAAAAAGAATATAATAATAAATATTTTAAAGAAAAATCAATTATGCCTGGTAATGAATGGTATGAGACTCAAGCTTTTAGAGCCTTAAATCAAGCATTGGGCCGATGTATAAGACACAAAAATGATTGGGGTGTAATATTATTGGTTGATGAAAGATTTCAAAAGATTAAGAAGTACCAATCATACTTATCTAAATGGCTTCAAAATAAAGTTGTTCATTATCGTGACTGTACTGTTTTAATGGCTTCACTTAAAAAATTTTTATCTGAGAAGGCTGAAATAGCTAATTTAGCTGAAACATCTCAATCTCAACTGGTACTTGATTCTAAAGAGCGAGAATCAAGTCCAGTTTTGTTTGATTAACCTTTTTAAAGTCAATTAAAATGTTTTAAAAATTGGGACAAAATCTAAAAATAATCTCATTTATTTAAAATCCTAAATTATATATCTTTACAAAATATTTTAATGAATATGGCAAAATTATATAAGTACAGTAAAATAATAAGTGCATATTTACAGGTCAAGTTGGATTCTTAAATGTGGATTCTGAACCTAGAGTGAACAATCTGCTAATAAATTTTTATTTTAAGTGTTCCATCTATTATATTAGCTCCCTCAAAATATTTGACATGTATTGTGTATATTATCTTGAATATTATGTAATTTCATGTTTGTGTGTATATAGGATTCATTATTTTAACACTCTAAAGAGGTAAAAAATGATCATTTTTGTGTACTTAATGTCACTTTTAAACTTGAATCCTCGCAAAAGTTGGCGAGGTAATGATAGTTCTGATATACATATATACATGCCCGTTTTTAGCTGAATACTGTTGTATAAAAATGTCCCTTTATATACATATAGTTTTAATTTGCATATTTTTATACTAACTAGTAATTGCAATTTTCATTTTACAATCATCAGCCGCGTTATATTGTATTTTAAATAAGTAGTATTGCATAAATATATATACATGATTGTAGATTGTTTTTTCAAGTGATCATTTGATTTCTCAAAAGTTAATTTATCTTTTTAAAATGAATTATTATTATTGTATATATATATTTTTATTTTAAATGTTAAAAAATGTTGTTGAATGTATGTTTAATAAAATCATTTTATTACTCTAAATTTTACTGTTCATATTAATTATATTTGCACCCATTTTTAAGACATAAGCCTTGAACAACCAACTGACACTAAAAATAGATTTTATGGTCTCTCAATAGATAATGAATCAATATGCTTTTATTTTGAGCATAATCTGTGAACTATTTCCATTGACTTAATTGACAACAATTCATCCAAGAAACTTCACCTTTGGCTTCTAAATGTTAGAGCCATTCTAAAGCAGAATGATCTATAATGACTAAAAGTGTATTGTTCTCAAGATAAAAAATCAAGGATAAAATTTGTAATAATTATTTTTTGGCAATGCATTTCATTTCACATATATCATCAGATATTATCTCTACAGACCCTACTGCAATGACAAAAGTTATTGAATCAGGGGCTTGGCTCATCAGTGGTGAACACTCTCAGCAGTTTTGTCAAATTAATCTCCAGACCGCTCTACTATTGTATTAGATTGGTTTTCTTATATTCCCTGCATTTACTAAGGTAGCGGGGGGTCGGTGGAAGGCTGGTTAAACCGTTTGGTTTCCGACCACTACGACCCGGGTTCGATTCCCGCATTGGACACTTTTTTTCTGTTAAAAAAAAAAAATGCTCCAATGGCCCCCGATTCTTGCAAAAGTCCAACCCCACCAGCGAATGCAAGTAACCAAACGGGGCTCTGGCACATTTGTAAGTGCAAAGTCAAACTGCTTTTCACATGTGTAAACATGTGGTGCGCTTACAGAAAAAGCAGTCGCTAACTACCCACCATGATTATCATGGCCTGTACCACCACGTGTACTAGAGATAAGCAAAAAAAAAAAAACTAAGGTAGCTTTGGGGTGTTTAGGAAACCTATGGACATAAACTTATAGGTCTGTAGAGATGCATACATATAATTTCTAGAAATTTAATTGAGCAAAGCTCTTCCACAATATGGTCTCATATCAAAGCTATACGATGTACTAGAGCGCCATCTGTTATCAAATTATAAAACTATTCCAGAGGCGTAATATTCCCCTTAAAATGAAACAATTTCTACTGTCCTTACTGCGATGGAAAAATTAAATGGAGGGCCTGGCTCATCAGTGGTGAACCCTCCCAGCGGTTTCGCCAGTTTAATCTACCATACCGCTGTTATATTGCATTTTTGGAACTTCCTTTTATAGGTGACTGTTGTAAAACTCTTGGAATGGGTATTTTAGAAGAACTATGGACATAAGCTTTTAGGACAGCAGAATTAAATATAATTTTAAATATATAATATGCTTCGAGCAATCGCTCTTCCGCAAATATCAAATTGTGTCTTTTATTAGAACAATAATGTTACGATGTACTAGAGCGCCATCTGTTATCAAATTATAAAACTATTCCAGAGGCGTAATATTCCCCTTAAAATAAAACAATTTCTACTGTCCTTACTGCGATGGAAAAATTAAATGGAGGGCCTGGCTCATCAGTGGTGAACCCTCCCAGCGGTTTCGCCAGTTTAATCTACCATACCGCTGTTATATTGCATTTTTGGAACTTCCTTTTATAGGTGACTGTTGTAAAACTCTTGGAATGGGTATTTTAGAAGAACTATGGACATAAGCTTTTAGGACAGCAGAATTAAATATAATTTGCGGAAGAGCGATTGCTCGAAGCATATTATATATTTAAAATTATATTTAATTCTGCTGTCCTAAAAGCTTATGTCCATAGTTCTTCTAAAATACCCATTCCAAGAGTTTTACAACAGTCACCTATAAAAGGAAGTTCCAAAAATGCAATATAACAGCGGTATGGTAGATTAAACTGGCGAAACCGCTGGGAGGGTTCACCACTGATGAGCCAGGCCCTCCATTTAATTTTTCCATCGCAGTAAGGACAGTAGAAATTGTTTTATTTTAAGGGGAATATTACGCCTCTGGAATAGTTTTATAATTTGATAACAGATGGCGCTCTAGTACATCGTAACATTATTGTTCTAATAAAAGACACAATTTGATATTTGCGGAAGAGCGATTGCTCGAAGCATATTATATATTTAAAATTATATTTAATTCTGCTGTCCTAAAAGCTTATGTCCATAGTTCTTCTAAAATACCCATTCCAAGAGTTTTACAACAGTCACCTATAAAAGGAAGTTCCAAAAATGCAATATAACAGCGGTATGGTAGATTAAACTGGCGAAACCGCTGGGAGGGTTCACCACTGATGAGCCAGGCCCTCCATTTAATTTTTCCATCGCAGTAAGGACAGTAGAAATTGTTTTATTTTAAGGGGAATATTACGCCTCTGGAATAGTTTTATAATTTGATATCAAAGCTATATTAGCAAATTACATTTATAAAATCAATTGCCAAACAAATAATTATAGTTTTAACCTTGTTAATTCAGCACTTGCAATAATTTGAAAATGTTTTTCATATTCTAACCTCCAGTCTTTGAATTAAGAAACGTTAATTTGACCAAGCGATAATTGGACATTATCAATAATTTGACAGATTTTAAAAAATCAAATTTGACATTATATAATTCTTGTTTAAATTCAATTTTATTGACAAAATGCAATTCTTTGGAACGTGGGACATAGCAGCCATACTTAGCATAAGCTCACCGTGCCTAAAAGTGTTCAATGTGGTGTTGCAAATATCAGTGCTGATGTTCGCGCACGTTTTTTGTTTGCAGATGATTTAGGCCTAACTTAAGTGGCATGGTGATTAGCGGCAAACAATAAGGTGTCTTAAAAAGCAACGATTTTAAGCTTTTTCTTCTTTTCTAAATTTATTCACTTATATTAAAATAATTTTGTCTTTGTTCAAAAATGTACTAATGCAATTTTATCCATCACCAAAAGTTAACCATGAAACATTCTGAAAAAATTTTCCAATGGTAACAATTAACATTATTAACTAAAATATATTACAACAGTATTTTCTCTAAAAATATTATTATATACATATATATATATTTTCAAACACATATATATATTTGGTTATTCTAGAAGAATGGCCACTAGCAATGAATGTTGTGAGGAAATCATATATAAATAACTTTATTACAACACTTACTTTAACCATTTCCTGTCCGTGCGTGTAATTTTGTTTACATAAGTGAAGAGGCTGCCCTCTACTGGGCACGATCAGCTCATTCATCTTCCCTTAAATCACCATATTATCAAATATATTGGAAAACATGTTTTACAAGTGGAAATATATTTGTGTATAAAATAATAAAGCATAAAAATAATTAATATTTTAATTTATATTTCAATAAAATATGATATTCCGTAAACAATTCCCCAAATGAAAAGCTAGTTTGTCACTACAGGTTTCACAATAAAAACCTGTTATTTTTCTATCTACTAGGTCTGGATTGGGAGGAACAGACCTTGAACTCTTTGACAGTCTGGATGTTAACTTTGTGGAGCCAATTTTCCATCCTTTCCAAGCTTACTGAAATCGAAGCTTTCATAAGTTTTGGACATTCACTCTGCCATGGTTCCACAAGCTCTTCCACCAAATATTCACAATATTTTTTGTGTCTGATTGGCCTTAGCCCATTTTCATGTTATAGGTGTATATGATGTATGAGTTGACACTAGCCATTTCTAGGCCTCAGAAAAATAATTTCTCCACGATTTTACAGTTTATCTGAGAAAGTTGTATGTTGTGTAATGGTGACCAGCAACAACCACACCTCCCATATTCGAGGTTCATTCTATAATGGCAGTTGGCTTCTGAATTCCTTCTGAACCCCGTCAAGTTTTCCTGGTGAATAGCTGTGTTGAATCTATGTGAAATGAAGAGGCAAGATGAACCACATGTTTGTCCTTCCAATTGAGTGCAAATACATTTTTCTTTATGAAGGGAAGAGTTTGCCCGACTAAAAGTCTTTTTTTTTTTTAAAGTTCCTGTGGCATTCCTTGTTGGTTTGGCATAATGGTTCCAAATAGGTAACTATGAATTCTAGAATGTTCTTCAATATGGGTGAAATTTGTGTAGAATTTATCTGTGAAAATTTAGCTGTTCAAGGTGAGCTAGACTCTTCAAATACGTAAATTTTTGTAGCTTGGGAACTAATATCAGCATTAGAATCTTAAAGAACACATTCAGTTGATGAAGAATCATCCAAAAAGGAGATTCGGAGCGAGCGGATGAAGTAGAAATGACGTGTGAAAAAATGCAAGCAATATAAGTAACAAATCAAGGTGAGAGGGAATGGAGGATGATTCAGCAAGAATCCCACGTGAATTCCAGGAAATTCAACATCAGTACCAGCCTCCCCCGTCCCCCCCCCCCCCCTTGTTTACACAGAAGCCACTGATAGTGGCTTGCTGTCGGGTAGCGAACCCTAACACAAAGCCACTGACAGTGGCTTGCGGACCAGAAAGGCATAATTGAGCTGTAAGCTCTGATCTCTTGGAGTGTCGAATTAAAGAGTTTAGACTCTATCAAAAAAATGTTTCAATGGATGGCAATTGAATTTATAAATTTAATTTTCTTATGTAGCTTTTATATGAGGCCATATTTGTGGAAGATCTTTGTTCAATACAATTTCTCAAAATTATATGTATGCACCTCTACAGACCTATAAGCTTATGCCGATAAGTTCTCTAAACACCCTTAAGCTGCCTTCCCTAGTAAATGCAGGGTATATAAGAAAATCCAATACAATAGTAGAGCGGTCTGGAGATTAATTTGGCTAAACCACTGAGAAAGTTCACCACTGATGAGACAATTCTCTCATTAAATAACTTTTATCATTGCAGTAAGGTCTGTAGAGATAATATTTGATGATACATGAAAAGAAACACATTTTTTTTTTTGCCAAAAAAAAATTACTATTAAAAATTTTATCGATAGGAGGCAATTGAATTTATAAATTCAATTTTCTAAAATTCAAAATATTCAACAGATTAAACTACAGCAAAGCATTCCAACTCAAATGCAGAATAGTTCTCTTGATGAGGTTTCAGATTTCTTGAGTAATAGGAAAGTACATTTTTTTGTTAATCACTTCCTACTTGTGCTTAAATAGAACAACAACTCCTAGTTTAGATTATTCTGTGTAAAGCTTACATGGTAATGATCATATGTAGTGAGAACTAGGATTGTAGATAAATAAACTTGAGTTTCTGAAATTTTTCAACTTAAATAGTCCATTCAGACAATTTTTTTCTTGTGAGATTTATTAAGCAATTTGCAATTTCCCTAAACCTAGGAATAAATTTCCTGTAGTAACCCACTAAATCACCTAAAAATTTCCTTACTTGTTTCACTCTATCAGGCTGAAGAATATCATTAATTAACCATTATTTTTCTGGTTTAAGTTTAATCTTGTTTCCTATAATATGCTCTAAATATCTTATTTTGCAAAGAAACATTTGAAATTATTTTCTTTATTTTTCGAAATTTTTTCTCAGAAGTTTCGTATGATCTTGAAAGGTACTGCTATAAATGATCATCTTGGTGGTGGTGCTTATCTCCTTAGATTATGTCTAGAAGTCCATTATTCTCTAGCCTTTATAATGAGAAGAGCAGAATTAATACATAGTAATTGGGTGTGTTTCCTGTTGATTGGAACATCTGAGGCACACAAAGGTAGGAATACAACTTTGCCTCATTGCCTGTTGATATCATCTTAATAAATACAAACACTGTTCTGATATTCTTCCAAATATTCTACTGAAAAGTACTTGAAGCTTTCAACCCAAATGGCATAACTATAATTGCATAATGCCCATCATTTTTAATGTAAGCAGTTTTCTTAACCCACACAGAGTTGGGATTTTTGTCAAAATGCCAATAGTCCCAAGCTATGTCAAGTGTTATGAAGTATATTTCATCATGTAGGCTATCAAACATGTCTTGCATGTAAGGAAGAGGCTGTTTGTCATCAATTTTAATCGCATTTAACATACAGAAGTTAATACACATCCTCTGTGACCATCTTTTTTTTGCAACCAATACTATTTGGGAACCCCAATGTGAATGAGGTTCTCTTATTAGTTCTTTTTGAAGCAATTCTTCAGCTTCTCTTAATTTTATTATATTCAGTAAATGGTCTTTTATAGTCTGAAACTGATGGGTGGATGATCAATTGTGTGAATTTTATGTTAAACAGCAATCCTTTCAATATTAGAACCATGATGGCTGAAGAGTGCAGTGGTTTCTTCTAGTAATTTATTTAAGGTTTTTGTTGAATAGGTGAAAGATAAGATACAGGAGATATGGAAAAATATTTGTTTCCTTTGAAATAAATAGCTTTGTCTTTTGTGTCTATTGTTAATCCAATTTTTTCAGCTATGTCAAAAAGTCAAATAAACAATAGATAACTAGTTTTTCCATTTCCTCTTAAGTTTGGATTTCATAATTTTAGAACGTCTATCATATTTACGTTTAATGCTAAATTAAGTTGCTCTTAAAGTGACTAACTCATGGAACCAATATCATTAAATGATGAAAAAGGTTTTTGGTATTTCATTGAGAGAGTATTATATTATAGGTATTATATATATTGAGTGTAACATTTCAATATTAACAAATTTCTAAGGAAAGTTTGTATTAGCTATGCATGTATGATGGTAATAGATGGTGATGATGGTAGTAGTTTGATGTCTCAACTTGTTGACTGTGTGTCTGTGTCATCTCAGTCTTTAGACTCACTTATACAATATTTTAGTCTTAATCCTTTTTTATTCACGATTTGGGAACCAATATGGATGTTTTTCTGAGCTATTAGATGTTGTCACACAAAAACCTTATTTCTTGCACCTTGCAGTCTTGATGTTAACATTGTGTAGCCAATTCTCCATTCTTTCAGAGCTTACTTGTAATTAAAGTTTTCAAATGCGTTGGACATTAATTCTATAATGGTTTCACAAGCTCTTCCACTAACTATTCCCTATATTTTTCATGGCTGATTGGCCTTAGCCCATTATTTTTCATGTTTTGATTATATATTTGATATACAAGTTGAGAGTAGCCACTTATAGACTCAAGAAAAATAATCTTCCCCATTTTATTTTCTAAGAAAGTTGTATGTCGCACAATGACGGTCACCCCAATATTCACACCTCCCTTATTATAAATATAATAGTTGCAATTAGTTTTCTAATTTGTTCTGAACCACATCTAGTTTATCTGATTGCTAGCTGTGGTGAAGCCTCATGGAATGACGAGAAAGATAGGCCACCCGCTTTTCCTTCCAGCAGAATGCAAGTACATTTTTTTTTCCCAAAGGCAAGAGTATGTTCCATTGAAAGTCATGATGTTTTCAGTTCCTATGGCATTTCTCATTAGTTTGCATAATGATTTCAGTTAGGTAACTATGTATTCTAGAAAGTTTTTCTAAAAGAATGATATTTGTGTAGGATATATCAATGAAAATATGAAAGCCAATTGATGCGAAAATAGGTACTTTTGGGCCAACCGACGCTGGCAACACTGCCCCGCTGCCCCCCCGCGCATGCGCGAGCAGAAAAGGATTACCCCCGGAATTCCGGTAAACAAAAGCTGTCTCGACGCCTACTTTTACTGGAGTAGTTTTCTCTTGCACTGACACGGACTCCACACCGAGTGTTTTCTCCCTGACGATCTCATCCTCCGCTGGCTTAAGCTCCCCGTCGCCTTGCTCTACGTCCTCAGATGGTACTTCCAGTGGGAACAATCGTTGAACTGCACGCTTCATGAATCCAGACTTAGTCTTAACTTCCACAAGTCTTCGCACATTGTCAGTTCCAGGAAACACCTTCGTAATCTTTCCCATAGGCCAGTTTATTTGCTTCTTGTTTTCAACCTCCACAAGGACGATATGTCCAACTTTTAACTGTCGTTGTTTCTTGCGATTGTCGTGATGCACCAACAATCCTAGGTACTCGCTTCTGAACCTCTTACGGAATTCCTTCAGGAGTCGTTTGCGTTTCTCATAGCTCTTCCCAAAGTTACACCTGAATTCATTTAGATCAATCTCTCCTTCAGCTCTTGGTTCTCGAAGAAACATCTCTGGGGTTAATGTCACAAGGTCATCATTGTCCTCAGCAATGTAGGTGAGTGGTCGCGCGTTGATAACTCGTTCACAGTTTTCGAGGATCGTCACCATTTCTTCGTAGTTGACAACACGTTTTCCCAGCAATTTTCGAAGCAGCTTTTTGGTGAGTCCAACAATTCTCTCGATCCAACCTCCCCAACACGGTGCTGCCGGAGGATTGAGCTTCCATTTCACTCCAAAATTAACTCGATAAAGCTCGTTCCGTAGTCCAACTAGATTTGTCCCATTATCTGAGTAGATGACTGCAGGGCAACCTCGTCTTGCTACGAACCTCTCTACTGCTCCCACCAATGCTTCTGTCGATAAGGAAGTCACCAGTTCGAGGTGGACCGCACGGTATACGCCACAGGTGAAGATGACGAACCAAACCTTCTGTCCATCTTCCAGATATAAAGGTCCTCCGAGGTCAATTCCTGTCACCTCAAAAACCCCAACATCTCGTACGCGATGTTGAGGCAACGATGCTTCTGGTACGTCGACTCGCTTGGTTTCAAATCGTCGACAGCGAGGACATTTAAGAATTACATGACGAACTAGTTGTCGAGATTTTGGAATCCAGAACTTCTCTCTTAGTACTGATCGCAGCGTCTGGGCTCCACAGTGGTACATTTTCTCGTGGACTGATTTCACAATTAGCTCTGTGACAGGATGATTCGTTGGGATCAAAATTGGCAATCAGAACAGTTCATCGTCATTTCGATTCACTATCCTCGTTTTCACTCTCCATAATCCTTCTTTATCTTGGAACGCGTGTAGCTGCTTCATCTTGGGATCTTCCTCACCGATCGATTCACTCTGTATTATCTTAACTAGGGACTTTTCAGCACTGTCTAGCTCCTCTTGTGAGATGATATCTCCTTTGTATTCCGAGGGCTTGAAACGTAGCATACACGCGATTACTCTCAGTATTTGTGTTAGAGTCACTTCACGTTTTCCCTCGTATAGATTCAGATACCATGGATTCTCCTCGGGCTTTTTGGCTACAAATCCAGCCACCACAGTCTTCCTCCTCTCTTCTTCAATGGCTTCCAGATCATACTGTACTTTTGATACTGGCCAGTCTTCTTTCTTTTCCTGAAGCCATTTTGGTCCCTCCCACCATCCGGATTTTGTGAATTTCGATGGCGATTCACCACGGGATGGGAGATCTGCTGGATTGTGCTCCCCTGCGACATGGTTCCAATCTTCACTCTTCGTAAGTGTTGTGATCTCCTTGACACGGTTGGAAACGAAACTGTTAACGTGAAGTGAAGTCACGATCAGGCATGAATCTTCCTTATCTTTCCCTATTGCCGGTCCCATTACTGTCCACCCCAGCTTGGTTTCTGTCGCCACAACTCCACTTTGCAATATTTGCATTCTGCCTGTCATAATGCTGCTAAGCAAGTCTGAACCAATCAACATGTGGATTGATATCTCTTCACCTTGGCATATGTCAGTCAAGTTGATCCCTCGAGCTTTTAACTCATTGAGTATAGTATGATCCTGTACTTGACTGATGTGTCCGCAAATTATTTCCTGATCCAAGAATTTGAGATCATCCATGTATCCGTTGTTGAGGCTGGAAATGTTTACTTTGTACACATTGTGCTTCTTTTGACGAATTTCTCCGCCTCCAAACAGATTGTGGGTAAGTGTAACTTGCTGCACTCTCTTTAGGCCCAGTGCGTCCACCATTCTCTTTGAAATATAGGACCGCTGGGATCCACAGTCAAGCAACACTCGAACATTATGCTTCCCCTTTGGTCCGCTTATCTTGACTATCAGAGTTTGTAGATAGACTCCTCCCACGGTAGTGTTGTTTAAAACTGTTGACGTGAATTGATTGGCGGTCTCTTGCTTTGTTGCAGGACTTTCCCCTGAAACCTTTAGTTCCGCTTTTTGGAGATGAGAAGTCTTCTGGGCTTCCAAAGTAGGACACATAATGGGGTAATGCTTCCCTCCGCAGACAGGACAACGTGGCTTAATCCGGCATTTCTTGAATCCGTGGCCAGGAAGCAGGCACCAAAAACAAACATTCTTCCCTTTAGCCTTATCTTTCTTCTCTGGTAGATGCATCCGCTGTCCACTGTAGCATTCTTGACTCGGGTGACCATTCCCACAAAAGATGCAGTTGTTTCGCATCTGAGTGGTGTTGGCGATCTGAATGGTGTTGGCGAGGTCAGTAGCCGTCGGCATTTTACTTCCAGTATTCTTCTTAGAAAGAGATTTCCTGTTTGATCGATCACCCTTCGCATCTTGATTGTTGTCGATCTTGAACGCTGCTTTGGCCATATTCACTCGACTCTCGCCCTTCACTTCTGTCTTCAAAAACGTCATGAGTTGTGTCAACTTATCCTGTACTCCTCTTCCGCTCACCGTATATTGACTTCGTTCCCATACTCTAAGGGTGTCCTCTGGTAGCGCTGATTCGACGAGTGGGTACAGCATAGCCGCAACTTGTCACGAGCGATGCCCAATGTTTCTAATGCTCGCAGTTGTGTCTCCAGTCTATCGTAAAGCTTCACTACAGACATCTCACCTTCGGCTCTCACATTATGAAGCACATTCTGAAGCAGGTCACGTACATAAATCTCAACAAGCATTTCATCCTCTCCAAAACCTGATTTGATATACTCGATGACTTTAGGGTAGTTGTCGGCACTCGGTGGAAAACTTTCAACTGCTTCTCTTACCTCGGAGTTCTCGGCGGTGGCTTGAAAGAGATACTGAAACTTAGTTTCTGGAGGCATCTGTGGATCCCGGTCAATCGTGCTGAACTGACTCCAGAATGTAATCCATTCTCTTGGTTCTCCCCCAAACTTCTTGAAATCCAGCTTCGGTAGTTGATAGTTCATTGCTGCTGTGCCGCTGATTGTACTAACGTCATCCTTTTCCGCAAGAGCCTCGTAATCAGTCATAATGTTACTGAAATTATCTTCGTACTCACAAACGGATTCGTACTCAGCAGTGAAAATGTCTTCAGACGCTGATTCTCGTAGCAGAGCTTCTTCCATCCTCATGTTCAATATTGAAAGCTTTTCATGGTGGGTCTGGAGTCGGCGGAGGATTTTCTCTACATCTGCTTTCTTGACTTCATTCTTCTTGATCTCTGTTTCGAGCTCATTAAACGCCTTGGTGAACCTTGCACGCACTGGCGTCCTAAGCTTTTTCAGTTCAGCACTACTAACTGGTTGGTCAGCCATCCTGAGAAGTAATCACTGGTTCACAGTTGCACCTTTGTGTAATCAGTAATTCTTCAATCTGTATCCTGTCGACTGCGCCAAAATGTTGTCTTTGTCTTAAATTTGAAAAAAAAAAGACAATACAAGGTCCCGATGGCTTAACCTGAACTAAAAGCTCCTAGCTTTACAGTAATGCTGGAAACTGACTTGAAAATTATAAATTGATAAATCAATACCTTTGTTGCAATGATCAGTAGAATTGAATCACAACGCTGGATGGCGAGGCCTAAATTAGAAAACAGTGATGAATAATTTAATACTTATTGAAAGAAATATTTATTTAAAAATCACACAAATTAATATTAATACAAATATTATTAAATCCAAAAGACAAAAAACCTCTCGCAATCAGTATCTTTTATTATTACAAATAACAGACGCTAGCTTTCGAACAATTAGTTCTTCAACGGGCGTTCTTACAAAACGAAATCAGATTCTTATTAATATATAGAGGTAATAGAAAAAATAAATACAAATATTCGCTCAAAGATATGCTAAAAGGTAAATTAGAGAATTGAAAAATAATCAGATATGCAAAAATTTCTTTAAAACTAAATTAAGTTTAAAACTAAGTGGGGAAGGGGGGACATAGCAGAATTCGTTCTTCAAACTCTTTTAAAAAAGGCTGCGGAACTGTTCCGGGACATCTATTCTTCTGTTTATGCTGTCTTTACAACCAGAAACCAAGGATTCCAAAATTAATCTTTCCCCTTTGTATCTGATGTTGTTGTAATGGCAGATGGGGTTATCCAGATCAAAACTATGTCCTGTGTTTAACGTGTGTTGGTACAGAAGGGATCTGGGGTCTTTTGAGCTGATATTGTATTTGTGTTCTTTGATTCGGTTTTCGATTTTTCTGCCTGTTTCTCCTACATAAACGGATTCACAATCGTTGCAGGCAACCGAATAGATCGCGTTGCTTTTATGTTGAACATCATGTTTAACTCCTGGTTTGGTAATGGGGTTCCTCAGTATATGTCCTGTTGTGCTTGTGCTGCGATAGGTGAACTGGATTCCATATTTCCTCAAATCATGGGCTATTCGCTGATTGGTAGGGGAGAAATCTATAAAACCCCTGGTTCTATTGACTGTGAGGGTAACCTTTTTGAACGGGATGAATGTATGTTTTCTTATAAAGTCTGGTGGGTATCCAAATGTTCGTAGATTATTGTAAATATTCTCTTTTTCTTTTTCTTTTAAAGCTCGAAGGGAACAATGGGTATACAGAATACCGACTGAAACTGACCCTTTCAGAACCATTGGTTCAATCGAATCTGTAATCCAAACTTTCAACCATGTACAGAAATCAGAGATAAGGAACATAGTCGCCGCTAAAATTAATAGAAGGGGTACATTTGATATAAAACCTAAGAAACAATTTTTCCAAGCGATTAAAAACATAAAAAACAATAAGGAATTGGTGGTTTGCAGAGCAGACAAGGGAGGTAGTACGGCCATTATGAACAGATTGGATTACCAGAATAAGATGGAGGCAACATTGGAAGACAATGAGATTTTTGAACCCATATCTAAAGCCGAAAATTCTAAATCCATAGCTCTTTTTAAGAAAACGTTAGCATCTCTCAAGAATAACAAAAAGATTACTGATGAACAATACAAGTCATTCATAAACAATAACACAGATATTCCTTACATATATGGCCTTCCGAAGTTACACAAGGAAGATATCCCATTAAGACCAATAGTCGCATACCACCTTTCGCCGGCTATAGTGGTATCTCGTTTTTTGTCTTCACTTTTGTGGCCCCATGTCCGTTCACGGAACATCTATTCAATTAACAACATAGCAGATTTTATAGGTGATATTAGAAGATCTATACCTGACCCTCACAGTAGGATTTGTTCCTTCGATGTGAAATCCCTCTTCCTCTGCCTCCCTCATGATCTCATAATCAGCAACCTACGGGAGATACTTGTGAAGGCAGAACTTGACAATATTGATACAATTTGTACCATGGTCAAGTCTTGCCTCTCCATTAATAATTTTACATATCAGAACCAGATTTACAGGCAGATTAAGGGGTCACCCATGGGTAGCCCCCTTTTCCTTACAGTAGCAGAAATTGTTCTACTGACAATAGATGGCTGGATTAACAGTCGAGAAAATCTGGGGATTAAGAAATGGCGACGATATATTGATGATATATATTGTGAATATCACCTAGGAGCGGACCAAGCCATCCTTGACACCCTTAACAGTTACCACCCAGAAATTAAGTTCACAATAGAAAGAGAAGAAAACCACACCTTACCATATCTGGATGCCCTCATTTTTAGAAATAGGAATAGTTTTCAAACAACTGTCTATTACAAAGACACCGCCAAACCATCATATATCCCGTTTAACTCCTACAGTCCAGTCTCTCACAAAATATCAGTTGTCAAAACCCTAACTAAGAGACCCCATACCCATTGTTCCCTTCGAGCTTTAAAAGAAAAAGAAAAAGAGAATATTTACAATAATCTACGAACATTTGGATACCCACCAGACTTTATAAGAAAACATACATTCATCCCGTTCAAAAAGGTTACCCTCACAGTCAATAGAACCAGGGGTTTTATAGATTTCTCCCCTACCAATCAGCGAATAGCCCATGATTTGAGGAAATATGGAATCCAGTTCACCTATCGCAGCACAAGCACAACAGGACATATACTGAGGAACCCCATTACCAAACCAGGAGTTAAACATGATGTTCAACATAAAAGCAACGCGATCTATTCGGTTGCCTGCAACGATTGTGAATCCGTTTATGTAGGAGAAACAGGCAGAAAAATCGAAAACCGAATCAAAGAACACAAATACAATATCAGCTCAAAAGACCCCAGATCCCTTCTGTACCAACACACGTTAAACACAGGACATAGTTTTGATCTGGATAACCCCATCTGCCATTACAACAACATCAGATACAAAGGGGAAAGATTAATTTTGGAATCCTTGGTTTCTGGTTGTAAAGACAGCATAAACAGAAGAATAGATGTCCCGGAACAGTTCCGCAGCCTTTTTTAAAAGAGTTTGAAGAACGAATTCTGCTATGTCCCCCCTTCCCCACTTAGTTTTAAACTTAATTTAGTTTTAAAGAAATTTTTGCATATCTGATTATTTTTCAATTCTCTAATTTACCTTTTAGCATATCTTTGAGCGAATATTTGTATTTATTTTTTCTATTACCTCTATATATTAATAAGAATCTGATTTCGTTTTGTAAGAACGCCCGTTGAAGAACTAATTGTTCGAAAGCTAGCGTCTGTTATTTGTAATAATAAAAGATACTGATTGCGAGAGGTTTTTTGTCTTTTGGATTTAATAATATTTGTATTAATATTAATTTGTGTGATTTTTAAATAAATATTTCTTTCAATAAGTATTAAATTATTCATCACTGTTTTCTAATTTAGGCCTCGCCATCCAGCGTTGTGATTCAATTCTACTGATCATTGCAACAAAGGTATTGATTTATCAATTTATAATTTTCAAGTCAGTTTCCAGCATTACTGTAAAGCTAGGAGCTTTTAGTTCAGGTTAAGCCATCGGGACCTTGTATTGTCTTTTTTTTTTCAAATTTAAGACAAAGACAACACCAATTTTTATATTTGATGGGGATTTAGCTGAATAATATAGAATTGTTGGATCACACCGAGATAAGAAATAAGCCAGGAGGGGCCAAAAGATAACCCTTGGGATATTGGGAGATTTTGGCCAAATGTAAGCAAAAAGTGTCATGCATAATTTTACACCACTTTTTGAACTTTCCATTACAAAATGAAATAAAAATATTTTAAAGTTGGCTAATACCATTTTCCAAAAATAATAATTTAAAACAAACTAACCTTATTTAATTTATCTGAAACTAACCCAACCTAATTTAGCCTATTTGAATCTAACCTAGCCATTGAGACATTTGGCATCAGATTTTTTTTAATTCAAACAATTTTCATGATATTCTAAAATTTAATAATCACACCTTATTTATAAATATGTTACACTATAATATATGGCATGACGAATATTATAATCTAAACTATACTGAGTTTTTTATATAGAGAGAAAATAAAAAATATAAAACTGCCAAAAAACAAAAAAAAAATGGTATTGTTTAAATTTAAAATATTTTATTTAATTTCGTATAATGGAAAGTTAAAAAAGTATTGTGAAAATTATACACAATGAGAGAGAGATTGAGATTGAAACTACCTTTATTAATCGCCCATATAAAATTATATAGTGCCAAATAAAAGAAAAAAATTATAATACAGAGTTATAAAAGAAAATAATATATAAATATTTATATACATCAGACACGATCCCTCTCTGAAGGGACAACTGAATCATCTCAAATGCTTAAAGCCGCCCTGAGTTCGGAAAGGCCCGTAGTTATAACGGAGTTTTTGTCCCCAACGTGCTCAATTGCACCGCCGAGGAATTCGCACAGAATTTTCCTGTTTCCAGGAGAGAGAGATAATCGAGGAGTGGTTCTCTGTCAGAGCGGAATAGAACCGCGGCCACTACTTCATCATGATCAACCTTTTCATAGTTTCATAGGTTTAGTTGTTTGAACATTTTCTCTACCCGCTTCCTCTCCTGATTGGCCTGAGAGAGATAGGATTTGGGCCACGGGGTAGTAGACTGGATGGATGGTGCTGTCATGGTTTGGTTCTCCTTTGCAGGAGCCGCTAATGGCTCAGTATTGGACAAGGAGGGCTCTTGTAGGGACGACATTTGGCTGGTGCTCGGCGCCGGAACAAGAAGCTCGGGGGCTGGAGACTCGTAGGGACGGACAGGGAAGTTCGTCCCAGGCGAAGGCGCGGCAGGGCTGGAGAGTGTTGAGAGGGTATGCTTGATGGGCGCAGACAATTCCACAGCTGGTGTTGAGAGGGCGGAGTTGTTGGAGGGCATGGACTTGGATGAGAGAGTTGCCTGGACGCAGCCCTTTTTGGCCCCCGACTTGTGGTCAGGATCATGCGACCTCTTCTTGGAGCCGCCCACTTTGGTGAAGATCACATATTGTCTTTCGATAAGCTGGTCTTCCTGTTCCGGACAATCAGCCCAATTGCTGCAAAAATTTGCATGTCCACCGTCCGCCGCCGGCTTAGTATTTGCATTTTTGCCATTAGTTAATTCTGAATGACTTTCAGTCGTTTCAGAATATTTTGGCGATTTATCGGCGGAGACTTGGCCGTTTCGGATGAAATTCAGATGAGCTTGCAGCCCATTCTTTTGGCTTTCAGCCAATACCCCATAGAGGTTACAAATATCCATCGCCTCAATCTCTATCCCATAAGAACGCGGAGCTTGCGCGCCGCGTGGCCGCACGGCCGAGAGAGAGAGATTGAGATTGAAACAACTTTTATTGATCGCCCATATAAAATTATATAGTACCAAGAAAAAAAAATTGTATTGCATATTTATAAAAGAAAGTAAAAAATATATATGCTCAAAACTGGGCAACTCTGTGCTTCACCTCCATCAATAATTGACAATATGACCCAGAATAAGTATATTGCTACGGCGTTTTATGGTTTCCACAAGTCCATATCTCAGAAGAAGGCCAAGTGACACTCACTCCTCACTTTCTTACTGCTACTCTTTTTGTGTTGTTTTTCTTGCTTCCCTCTTTCTTATTTTTTTTTCTTTTTCTTCTGTATATATCGTTATTTACTTTGTCTCACTGCTTTGTTCTTATGCATACCTCTGGTGAATCCTGTATAGGGTCAGTGACCCTGAATAAAGGCTTTTTGTTGTTGTTAAAAAAAAAATATATATATATATGTAGTAAACCCGATGTGGAATGTGCTGGGCAGTCGTGGTTGTGGGTGCGTGATGGGATTCCCGCACTGGGACAGCAAGAGACAGAGGCAGGTCTAGATGGTAACTCCAAGAGGAAGAGGTAGACCACGGACGAAGGTAGTCGAACCACGGGTGTCGCGGATAGAAAGGGGGTGAGAGATCCCACTGACCGTATAACGGCGTCGCTCTGAAAACAACTGCCTTTGTATAATTTCTGGGCCTTTATATAACTCTGGACGCCCGCATATGTGGTGATTCCTGATTGGCTACTGTAATCACGCCATTTTATGGCGCCGGGTTGTTTTTCGTCTGGCCTTTGTCGTCTGGTCTACCTCCTTCTTTGTTTTATTTGTCACTTCCATTGTTCGATACATATTTTTATACATAGATATGGGGTTATATAATTAATATCAGAAGAAGGTTGTGAACTATTTAACTCAAAATATACTACATATATATATATATATATATAAATTAATAAATATTTACATCAGCGTTCTCTGAGGGGATGTCTAGACTATGTCAAATGTTCAAGGCCGCCCTGAGTTCGGAAAGGCCCGTGCTTATGGAGGAGTTTTTGTCCCCAACGTGCTCAATTGCATCGCCGAGGAATTCGTACAGAATTTTCCTGTTTTCATAGGAGAGTGCATCGGGGAGTGCTTCTCTTTCAGAGCGGTGTATAACCGCGACCACTACTTCATCATCATCAACCTCATCATAGAGAGGGGCCAAAATAGAGTCAGCGCTTAGCTCTATGAAAATATTCTCTACTTGATCAATCATGTATTGGTTCTCCTCTTCAGGAGCCGCAGATGGCTCAGTATTGGTCGAGGAGGGCTCTGGTCGTGACGGCAACTGGCGGGTGCTCGGCGCCGGAACAGGAAGCTCGGGGGCTGGAGTCTCGTAGGGACGGACAGGGAAGTTCGCCCCGGGCGAAGGCGCGGCAGGGCTGGAGGGTGTTGGGGGGGGGGGGTCTGCTTGATGGGTGCAGACAATTCCGCAGCTGGTGTTGAGAGGGCGGAGTTGTTGGAGGGCATGGGCTTGGATGAGGGAAGCCTCGACACCGGGCCCTGCCTTTTTTCCTTGATTTTTTCGGCGCTAGATTTTTTTTTTTGAGCGCTCGTTGTGGGGGTAGACTTGAGGGTGAGGTCTTCCTGCTGAGCATTGGATGCCCTTGATGGAGGTGGGGCTGTCACCACAGCAGCAGTAGTTGAGGTGTGTTGGGGTCTGTGGTCAGCAGGTGCAGGTGCTGCAGCTGGCATGGTATTCGAGGTGGAGGGTGGCTTGGATCAGCCTTGTGTGCGGGCAGCAGGAGCTTCCACAGGGAGCACCAGCTTGTCCTCCTGGAGACCAGTCTTGCGAGGACAGTTCGCACATTTGTGTCCCTGCTTATGGCACAGGAAGCACTTGATGCCGTAGGTCACATAGAAGTGTGTGACCACTCCCTTGGACTTGACATCCAGCCGGGCAGGGATATGGGAGATCTTCACCCCGTCGCGCAGAGTGATAAAGTCCTCGCGCCGAGCATCAGCCCAGGAGGAGTCCTCGAGCTGCATCATTTTCTGGATGATGGACGTGACCTGTCCGTATGGCCGCAGCGCAGCGACGAGGTCGGCGTCCTCCGCGAAAAAGAGCACATTGCCGAGCACTATTCGCTCAGCCCCTTTTCTTAGTAGGAAGGCCCTCAGGGTGGCGTCCTCGATGTCGAGGCCTTCCTCTATCAGCTTGTCGGCGAGTGGCACGCTGGAGAGGCCGGCCAGGATGTGTCCCTCCATCTTTGTCAGCTGGTAGATGGTTCCCTTGCCCAGCTTCGCTTTCAACGCCCGGAAGTATTATTCTTGTGTGAAGTCTGCGCAGAATTCCTGGTAGACACACTGGTCCGCCTGCCCCGCTGCCGACCTTGCTCGGAAGGTTGCCTACTTCTGCCTGGTGGTCTGGCACTCGTGCACTTTGCTGGGTCTTGGTGTAGCTCGTGGCCTGCTGCTGTTCAGAGGCATTCCCGGTGCATGAACGCAGCCCTTTTTGGTCCCCGACTTGACGCGGTCAGGATCATGCGGCCTCTTCTTGGAGCCGCCCACTTTGGTGAAGATCACATCTTGTCTTTCGATAAGCTGGTCTTCTTGTTCTGGGCAATCAGCCCAATTTCGGCGAAAATTTGCATGTCCGCCGTCCGCCGCCGGCTTGGTATTTGCATCTTTGACATTAGTTAATTCTGAATGACTTTCAGTCGTTTCAGAATATTTTGGCGATTTCTCGGCGGAGACTTGGCCGTTTCGGATGAAATTCAGACGAGCTTGCAGCCCATTCTTTTGGCTTTCAGTCAATACCCCATAGGGGTTACAAATATCCATCGCCTCAATCTCTAACCAATAAGAACGCGGAGCTCGCGCGCCGCGTGGCCGCACAGCCGAGAGAGACTGTCTACATTTGACCAAACATCTTCTTTGCCTACCCTCCCTCCCCCATTTGTTTAGTTTAATTGTTTACTGTGTACTGTGTACTGTGTTACTGTTCCCATTATTTTTTATTATGTGCTATTAATTATAATTACTTTATTCAGTTCATTGTTTTGTTAGATTGTTTTCAATTAACTAAGAGGTTCAAATTCCTTTCAAAGATTATAAAATTCGGGTTACAGCACTATATATGCTTTTTATTTATTTCTCTATTTGCAATACTCAATAGGCCTTAATAGAGTTTCACAGTGTGAGTTTTTTTCCACCTTAAAATATTAATACTACGATCATCAATAAATTAAATGGAATAAATTACTCCGTGTGGAGTTTCAAAATGGAACTTTTACTAATGGAAAGTGAATTTTTTTCTGTGGACATACATCCAGGCAAAATTAAAGCTAAAGGGTAAATGAAATTAAGGCTTACTATTTTACAGGATATAAGGGTATGTTTCTTATACGCAATTTTTAATATATCTAGCTTTCGGGCTTTAACCCCTTCTATAGGAGTATCCGTAATTATAACGCCGTCACTCTTAGAGATAAATATTCATGAGACAAAGGCGAGGATGTAAGGTTCAGTGGGTGTATTTGGGTGCAGTGCTCCATCCTGGTGGGCTATGGTCACCAAAGCCCGGTCCAGGAAGGTCGTTAAGTTCTAGGTCTCGTCGGGCCGGTTGTAGGAGGGATTGGAGCTAGGGCAGAACATGTTAAAGACAATTACGTCCTCGTATATTCCGATCGAGGGTCTAAAGATAACTCGGGCGTTATATTTAACACGTTTCCGCGAAACGGTGGTCAATGGTCAAATACAATTAATACCCTAGATCTGTGTGGTGCTGTTTCTCTCTGATAAATCTAAAAAAAATAAATAAAGAATAAACAAAAATAATTAGTTCTTCTGGTCACATGTGCCATCCGGTTGGCTACTTGTTGTCACACAACAATTTCTATTTGTACCCCTGATGCATTTTTTGCATACCTAAAATTCAAACATTTTTGAAAAAAAAAAAAAAGAGGAAAAATTAGGATATACACACACATATATCCAAATAAATAAATAGTGTCTGACATTTCGGTAACAACGCTGTTACCGAAACATCATACAATATTTATTTATTTGGATTTGGTCTTATTACCTTGTGTTTATTATTATTCTATATACAAGTATCAGAGTCATCAATTCTGTCATCGTTTGCTTTTGTGAATGTATGTAAATAATGGATTTCATATTTTTTATTAATTTTTGTTCTGGCCTTTATTTGTTTAAATCTCTTTTTAAAAATCGTTTAAAATGCAGTCGCAATCATTAGCGAACACATATGTTTGCCTAATATTTCCATATGCTCTTTTATTTTTTTACAGAAAAATATTTAAATGCCAGTATTTTGGATTAATTTTTTTTATAAACCTTTTTTTTTTTAATTCTTACTGAGGAGATGGGCATCGCAGTCAGGATTCTTTACAGTCAGTCACTCAACTCAGGCAATTTCAAAGGTTAATGGGGGTTTGGTGGAAAAGCTGCCGTCTGTTTAAACTATATTAATTTTGAAACAACTAAATGGATTGCAAAAAATAATTAAATCAAATACCTAAACACTAATATAATACAATTTTTGCCATTACACACTTTTTTTCCTGTAGTTTATGTGTTTCTTCTGTATTGCTATTCTATGGCACTTCTACTATTTATTATTGATGTACTTTCAGTATGAAGGATATTTCACTCGGGGGATTTCTCGGGCGAAGCCGGGTCATTATTCTAGTAATCTATAATCCAAATTGTGTGTCTTATCACTTTTATTTATAATTTTACCGAAGGGACTATAATATTAACAAATTTCTGTAGTATTGTTAATTTAATGCCTAATCTGGTGGGACAAAAACTTCAGAGATTTTATGGGTCATTTCGGAACAGAGAGAGATATATATTTCATAGCGTCCGGGCTATATCTCTAATAAAATCGCGCTCTCTCCTACATTTATAGATCTTAAAAATGGCTTTTGCATTTATTTTGGTCATTAATTCATCATCGAATGCTTTAACAAACATTCTTGTTATGGATTGCTCAAAAGAAAATATAGACACACACACATATAAAGGAATGTTATTACCCTTATAAACTACGCCAAAACTTTTTGATGATATATTTTGCCGTATTTATGTTTATGCCGTAATATTAAATTTTGAAATTAGACGAAAAACATGGTGAAGGAAGACGAGTTTCTTTTATTGATGCATAGGTGCAAGCTTTCGGGTAAAAACCCTTCAACAGGCGAAAAATGAAGCGCGACTTATAAGTACTATGGTACAAATGGTATATATATATATAAAAAGAAAGTTTTTAAACTATTTATATATGTTAATATTAACGGAAGACCGATTTTGAGTAAAGTAAATATTAAATCTGCAATCTGAAACCACGAGACGGCGCATGATTAGGGCTATTTAAATAAACATGTGGGAGGTTTAAATAAAGGACAGGAGTGGATGATAAGCTTCTGGGAGATCTATTTTTCTGTTGATGCTGTTCATTTTGTGGGATACTATTGTTGCACCAAGTTGCGGCTTGGCAGACTCTTCAGCCTTGATTCTCTCCTGTGCTGGGTCTTGCATCTTACCAGAGCGTGTTTCAACCATCCTACAACTTTATAAAAGGGAATAACGAGATAAGTCTTTTTTAAGTAGCCTCCAGAATCCTTTCTTTATTTTCTCACATCAAAGAGAGCAGTGAAGTCACACGTGTACCTAAATACAAATGATGATAATCTGTTTTAAATAAATATCACAGAATATTAAAATAAATAAATATATAATTTAAATTTCAAATATATTAAAAATAATATAAGAAATACGCCATTAATCATGATGTAACACTTCCCCCTCTCCAGAGGTCGTCACGTCCTCGTGAGTTACCTCATCAATTCTCTCAAAATAGGGTTTGAGTCTTGAGACATGGACAATCAATGGGTCTTGGCCAGGATTATCTTTCGGCTCAATTAAGTAATTTACGTTAGACAGCTTCTTTAATATTCGATATGGGCCAAAATATTTTCTCAATAGTTTTTCACATTTTCCGATTTTCCTGACTGGTGTCCAAACTGCCACTAAATGTCCTGGTTCATAGATTCTCTCGTTGTGTTTTTTGTCATAGTTTCTCTTCATTCTTTCCTGAGTCTTCTCTGTGTTGTTAATGACTACCTGTCTCGTCCTTGCTATTTTATCTAAGTAATTTTCTATATATTCGTCATAATCGTTCATGTTATTGTCAATTGGGATATTATCGTCGTCTAAGAGGGACATGGGTTCCCTCCCAAATAACAGGAAAAATGGAGAGTAGCCTGTGGTTTCTTGAATCGTGGTATTGTACGCGTGGGTGACGAAAGGGAGGATTTCGTCCCAGTTCTTCTGGTCTGTATTTACATACATGCTTATCATGTTGATTAGAGTTCTATTTAGCCGTTCCGTTAGTCCGTTAGTCTGGGGATGGTAGCTCGTCGTGAAGCAGTGTTTAACTTTGCACATTTTCATAACCTCCTTCATCAAATTGCTAGTGAACTGTGAACCTCTGTCACTAATAAGAAACCTTGGGGCCCCGTGACGTAAAAAGATTTGTTCGATTAAAAATGTAGAGACTTCTTTCACTGTTGCTTCTGAGATTGCCTTTGTTTCAGCGTACCTGGTATAATAATCAGTCAACACAATTATCCACTTCCTTCTTCTTTTCGTTGATGGCAAGGGACCAACAAAGTCAATCCCGATTCTTTCAAAAGGGTAGTTAGCTGGGGGAATGGGTTGCAAAAGTCCAGAGGGCGACTGATTTGAACCTTTCCGACTTTGGCAAAGATGGCACGTCTTTACAAATTCTGAAACATCTTTCAGCATGGAAGGCCAATGATATTTATTCTTCAAACGGTATGTGGTTCTGGCGACGCCTAGATGGCCATTCAGCATATGGTTGTGGAATTCACTCATGATTTCTTTCCTTCTCTTCTTCGGCACTACCAGCAACCATGCTCTGCCTTCAGGGTTTGGGTTCTTCTTATATAGACATCCATTTTCCTCTTTAAAATTCTGTGTGATTGCTCGTTTGCTTCCTTTAAGGCTTTTCTTAACATTTTCTATGAATTCATCCTCTTCATTTATTATCTGATTCAAAAATAGTCGTTCATAATCTTCGACCCAATCCGTTTCAGGTAGGGGTCCTCTAGATAAGCCATCAGCATCCATATGTTTTTTACCCGATTTGTGTATTATGTCAAAATCGTATTCCTGAATTTTCAGTGCCCACCTTGCAAGTCTACCTGTTGGATCTTTAAGATTTTTCAGCCAGCACAATGCGTGATGGTCTGTAATTATCTTGAAGTGTCTTCCATATAGGTAGGGTCGTAGTTTTGATATCGCCCACACCACAGCCAAACATTCCTTTTCGGTGGTTGAGTAATTTTGCTCAGCTTTACTTAGAGTTCGACTCAAATATGATATCACCTTCTCTTCCCCACAGATAATTTGGACCAGTGTTGCACCTAAGCCGATGTTAGAGGCGTCTGTGTGAATGTAGGTGGCTGCATTTGGATCAAAGTGACCTAAGATTGGCGGATTTATCAGAGCTTTTTTAAGGTTTTGAAATGCTTCCTCTTGTTTTTCTGTCCAGGTAAATTGCGCATTTTTCCTGATGAGTCCTGTCAATGGGTCAGCAATTAATGAGAAATCTTTAATGAATTTTCTATAATAGGAACACATTCCTAGGAACGATTGTACTTCTTTGACCTTCTTGGGCTGAGGAAAATGCCTAACGGCTTTGATATTATATTCGGCCGGTTTTATACCCTGTTGGTTGGTTATATGACCAAGGATCTCAAGTTCTTCAAAAGCAAATCTGCATTTCCTGTCGTTCAGTTTCAAATTAGATTCACTAAAACATTTTAAGACAGCTTCAAGTCTTTTAAGGTGGGTTGGAAAGTCTGAGCTGTATATAATAACGTCGTCCAGATAACAAAGGCAAATCTGCCATCTTAGATTTCCAAGCACATTGTCCATATTCCTCTCAAAAGTAGCAGGGGCGTTGCATAGTCCAAAGGGCATGACGTTGAATTCATATAAACCGTGGGTCGTAGTGAAAGCTGTCTTCTCCTTGTCTTTCTCTTCAATTTCGACTTGCCAATATCCCGATCTAAGGTCTATTGCTGAGAAGTACTTCGATCCTTGGAGAGTATCCATTACGTCATCAATTCTTGGGATTGGATAAACATCCTTTACTGTTACCTCATTCAATTTTCTATAGTCTACACAAAATCTGAACTTACCATCTCTCTTCTTGACCAGTATTACAGGGAAAGACCAGGGACTTGAAGATGGTCTAATTATGCCTTCTTTGAGCATTTCATCAATTTGATCTTTTATAATGTCCCGTTCTTTGGGGCTCACCCTATATGGCTTGTGCTTTATCGGTTTTGCATCTTCTGTATCGATCCGGTGTTTTGCCAAATTGGTCCTGCCTAACCTCGGCGAAAACAAATCAGCATACTTACTCAAAATTTGTTTCAAATCCTCTTGTTCTTTAGGTGATAGATTTTTGTTTATCTGAAATTGGATTTCGTCATTATTAATTTGCTCTAACTTCTCTATGAACTTTACCTCTGCAGGAAGGCTTCCATGAGCCAATGTTTGGTCTTTCATGATTTTTAAAGGTCGAGGATAAGGGTTCGTTATCCAGATATGAGTTTTCCTATCCGTGACAGTAAGCAAACTTCTTGCCAATCGAAGGCCATTTGTTTGAATCATTCTGTTGTTCTCTTCGATGACATATTCGCCATCCTCTGCTTCTATTGAGGCCTTAATTAATCTAATAGACAGTTCAGGTATAACAGTATCTTCAACGCTTTTTATTTTTTTCAGTTCATAATTGCTTATGTCATGATTATTTGTCAGATCGTATTTTATTATTTCTTTTTTGCAATCTATTTTCGCGTTCATTTTCTTAAGGAAATCTCTTCCAAAAATTAATGTCCGTAAATGCGTTTTCAAAATCACAAATTTGTGCGATAATGCTTTGTCATCAATTTTTATATTTAACAATATACTTCCTACTATGTCTAATTTTTTTCCATCGGGTCCTGCACAAGTTTTTGCGAGTTTACTTATACCATGGACTGTATCGAGGGCCGTTCTGAGGTCGACCACTGAGAGGTCAGCGCCTGTATCAACCAAAGCTTCAAAAGTTCCTATCTTGTCCACATGAATTTTTAATTTGTATTTAGGATCCAACTTTTTGATTCCATTTATGGTCGACTTGCTTTGATTGACATATTCAGGCGCGACGCTTAGTTTAAATCTTCCAACACGGAATATCTATTCCGGGTAGGAATATTTGTCTGTGTGCTATGACATACATCAGCATAAAGCCGAGGTCCTGATTTATCTGATATTTCATTCATTTGGCATTTCTCTTCGATCTTCTCTTGGGTAGCTGTTGGATCCTCTTCTAGGATTCTTATAAACTTGACCCTACAATAACGGGCCACGTGCCCTGGCTTGTTACACTTGAAGCAGATTGGTCTTCCATCTTCCGTCCTATTTTTGCTCACTTCTTGACTTTTATTGTAGGTGTTTCTCTGGAGGTTTGGTTTAGGCACAAAGTTTGGATTATAAGGACGTCTCGGGGTAAAGGGCTGGGTCAAGTTGTTTCGATACTGCCTGAGAGTAGGAGGGAAGTCGTTCTTGTAATTATTGGAAACAGGGGCTTGGGGCCTGGAAGGGGTCTGGTAGTTTCGTGTGGCAGTCGGCGGCACGTACCTCGATTGTTGTTGGGGTCTAGAATAGCGTGGGCCGTTATATAGGTTTCTGGATTTCTCCACACGTTCCCGATACTTCTTTTCAAAAGAATCCATTTTCTTGCACACGACAAGAAGTTCATCGGTCGTTTTAGGAGGGTTCAGGTAGAGCGCGAATGAGTACTCTTTTTTCAGTCCTCCAATAACATGATCGATTTTTGTTTCTTCTTCCATTGCGGGGTCAACCTTGTTGCACAACACTAGGATGTCTTCCGCGAACCTGATTGCTGGTTCATTCCAGTGTTGCATTCTGTTGAGCTTCATTCTTAGTTCTTCTTTATTGGCGTCCAGAGAAAAATCTTGAATGAGGCGGATTTTAATATTTTCCCAGCTCGTGAAACTCGCTTTGTGTAAATTCAACCAGGTTTTAGCGCTTCCCGTCATGTTCATGGCGGCATAACGGGCAATTATGTAGTCTGCCCAATGATAGAGGAAACCAATCTCTTCGAGGGATTCTATCCATGGGCGAGGGTCTTCTGTTCCATCATACTTGGGGATGTCGATGTTGGGATTCAGGACAACTGGGTCGGAACTAGCATCTCCACCAATTGTTGCACCAAGTTGCGGCTTGGCAGACTCTTCAGCCTTGATTCTCTCCTGTGCTGGGTCTTGCATCTTACCAGAGCGTGTTTCAACCATCCTACAACTTTATAAAAGGGAATAACGAGATAAGTCTTTTTTAAGTAGCCTCCAGAATCCTTTCTTTATTTTCTCACATCAAAGAGAGCAGTGAAGTCACACGTGTACCTAAATACAAATGATGATAATCTGTTTTAAATAAATATCACAGAATATTAAAATAAATAAATATATAATTTAAATTTCAAATATATTAAAAATAATATAAGAAATACGCCATTAATCATGATGTAACACTATGGATTCTAGAATAAGTCTTTGGTGTAAGATATGTATGTGCCTGTAATGTATGGTGGGGTTTTTGATGTTGAAAGTGTGGCCTGTGCTCTGCATATGTTGATAAATGAGGGATTTGGTATCTTGTCTGGAAATATTACGGGAATGTTCAGTCATCCAACGTAAGTGGCAGGACACTGTTCACATGAGACGGAGTAGACTGCGCCCATAGAACGAAGAGGGTCAGGAGGAGCTGAGGACTTAGTATGAGGATGACGGAGGGATGAAAGAATATTCGGGGAGTTTTTATATATGGTACGGATGCCATAAGATTTAAGTTTTCTGGCTATATCTACTGAGGAGGGGGAGTAAGGAAGAAAGCACAATGATCTGTAAGTCATGGAAGGATTGGAAGTTGTAGGTGTGTAAGTATATTTATTAATGAACGAGAGCGGAAGAGAAGCTGATAAAAGCCTGGCGTTGGTTTTGCTTACATGGCCAGCGACACTTACGTGCACACCTCTTCATGTAATAGGCTTCCTTAGTCAATTTACGTCCTTGGACTATACCTTACCTCTCTGACAATACAAGCTGACCTATGTGAAAATATGAATAATGCCCGAAGTTATCTCTACAGGACAGCTTCGCTATAAAACGAACAGGGCATATAGCGAACCTTCCCCCTTAATACGAACCTAAAACAATCCCTAATATTAGTGATACCACAAAGTAAAATATAGTCCAGAGTGTAAACCAAAAGTTCAGTCTCATTGAGGAGATTGCTGTATGAATATTCGAAACTATTATAGACGCGTATGATTCTTTTGAAAATTTAACAATTTCTACTGCCCTTACTGCAATATAACAGCGGTAACCGCTGGGAGGGTTCATCACTGATGAGCCAGGTCCTCCCTTTAATTTTTCCATTGCAGTAAGGACAGTAGAAATTGTTTAATTTTCAAAAGAATCATACGCGTCTATAATAGTTTCGAATATTCATAACAGATGGCGCGCTGATGAATCATAAGATTGCTGTGTATATATATAGTATTTTTATGAAGTAAAACCAAATAAAAAAAGTTTCAGCGGGTGTTTTATTAAGGATAAAATTTAAAAGAATATAACAGTATTAGTAATTGAACGTATTCATAAATCGTAGATAGTGTTATACACACATATAAAATCGATTCCAATTGTGAAATTGATTTCTATATTTATTGCTTTAATACCTCAAGTTACAACATTACGGTCCTTTTAGAGAACATATAAGCAAAGAGCAAACTCTCGTAAATTGTCGAATGGTAATCGTGCACGAACTCGGCTTGAGAGAGGGAGAAACGTGTTCTCCCAATTAACATCGCTGCAATAGAAAGACTGAAGTTGCACTGAAAATCCAAAACCGCATAACTCTCAGATCGCTCAATTCAGGTTATTGCTGCCCTATTTAAATCTATACAGAATATTAGTATAGAAAATGAAACGCCAATGAGATTTCTATACATATCGATACACATAGGTTCTGTTACATTGTTTTCAACGGCGGTCAGATGCTTCGTTAAAAATGACATAGTGTAAAATAATAACACCAAAGTTCAATTTTAAAACCAAAATCTTCTTTATCTAAATATTTTTCTATTTTCAATATGAAAACCCATCTTTTTATATTTCATATTTTTTGCAAGGCTTTCCCAGCCTACCAAGTAGTGGATGAAGCCTTCGTAACCCATTTGATAACAATATAAAACAATATATAGTTTCAAATTTCAACCTCTGAAGAATATTCCTACCGTGAAATTTTACTATTTATTACACAAACATACACACGTAATGATTTAACTATTTTTATATAAATATCCCTGGGGCTTTTTAATTAACATCTATCTATAACACTGGCCAACACATATTTTGTTCCCCGCGATTTTAGACCTGTTTATTTATGATTTTGATGTGCAGAATCCATAAATATTGCCAATTTTCTTTATCAGCTCTCAATTTAGAGATATACACTCTACCTAATGAACCCACTCCAAGATAATTTATTTCCAGATATATGTGGTCAGATATTAGATATGCACCCAGACGATCCAGATAGTGGGTGGATTAGACCTCAATAACAATAGAATATATGGCATCAAACCCATTCCAAAAATATTTATATATATTTTTATATATTATTTATTATATTTTATATATTATTTATTTTATATATATTTATTTTATATATTATTTTATTTATTATTATATTTATATATATATATTTTTACATATTATATATTTTTAGATATCACGTGGTCAGACACATTAGGTATCCACTCAGACGATTCAGACAGTGGGTGGATATAACCCTAATTTCAATGGAAAAAGGTGGCGTGGAATGTGACTTTTTATATACCACTATTGCTCCAGTAGAGAGAGTGTTAAGATGGTGATAAAGAATGTGCCGCAACACCATTTTTGGAAAATTCAGACAAAACCAACCAGTATACTATGGTTTTCGGCTATAGTCTATATCAGTATAGGGGCGGCTTCAATTTCATAACATCCTACGAAGGGAGCTATGAAATCGGTTGAATTTGTCTAAAAGTTGTTTAATCTGGTGAAGTGGCAAGGACATATTTTCAAGCTGGGATACAACATAAAGTTGCGGGAGGATGATATTCATGTTGAAGGAGTTTTTAATTAATAAAGGATTTTTTAATTAATGATTTTATTTAATCATACAAACATTACAATTATAACATAATAGAAAGAAAAAATAATGGGAAATACAGCAATCAAATTATATATGTGCTATCGAACAACTACAACAACATCAGAGTAGTCAAAAATAAAAAAAAATGTCATCAATGATAATAAGCTTGGAAATTAAATCCAACACATGTACCAAAATAGGCACCTTCCCCGATAAACTTAATTTTGGTATATTAACTTAATTTTGGTATATTTCATCTCTTACATAGCTCCTCTCGTAAGATGTTATGAAATCGAAGCCGCCCCTGTAGTGATGAGCACCATACCCCGAAACCATGGCATACAGGTTGACTTTTGTCTAAATTTACAAAAACTGGTGCTGTGGTACATTCTTCATCACCATCATTACGTTCTGTATGTGGGGCGATGAACCAAAATGCAGTGTTTGAATGCATTTTTTAACAGGAGAGGTTCTTTCTTTTGGTGCACACATGTATATTGAATATGTTAGAACTGAATCAAAATTCTTTGTGATTTTTTAATATGGAAAGCAAGCATACGAATGGATTAATGGTAAGTTAAAGTTATTTTAAAACATCAAGATATTAAGGACAAAGGATCGTTTGATCATACAGCTCAAGGTCGCATAGATAGTTACTACCCAATGTACCCTTTCCTTGATTACTATAGATGCCTCCGACCACTTAGGTTGTTCGCTTGGTACAGCCAGCGTCAGTCTAAGAGCTTGTTAACAAGAGCCTGTAAAGCCTAGGTGCTTGAATTTTCATTATTTATTATATAGAGAAGATCTAAAAAAACAAATATTCTGCCATATTTTGTTTCGCCTATATAATTAAATACATATAGTTTCTATATGCGGTTAAATTATATTTTGTTTTTGCAAAAAAAATATATAAGCGTTCGGAAAATCGCATTGATCCACAGAAGATGGAAAATCTCTGAATGATTACTTATTAGGTTCGTGAATAAATATCTACCCATATGTCTCTATAGATAA
>CP092886.1:31515787-31593238 GCA_030710605.1 Cordylochernes scorpioides | reverse complement strand
GATCGCCTTTTGACTCAAATTGATTTATTTTGTTAAATGATAAAAGAATGTTCTTAAACGCCCAATCTCCCTAGACCTTTCCCACGTGTGGTTGTTATTGTAAATTTTACTATGTTGTCCAGAAGTCCAACCCTTCCTCTACGTGGCGAGAAGTGGGAGAAGCAGCACAAGTAACGAACTGCCCTGTAGGGCGAAGTACTGCGGGGACTACGTGAGCCCCGAACCGCTACGGTAACCGTTAAGGCCTACAGGGAACTCTGAAATGTGGCTGAATAACGGGGCAATGTCACCCCCCTCCCCCCTATCCATGGAGCAACAAGTAGACTGCTGTATGAACATCACATTGATATAGCATGTCTCCAGGAAACCAAGCTCAATGATTTAACTATGTTGTAGGATGTATTATGATTGCTCTACGTGGTATTTCTAGGAAAGGGTATTAGAATGCGTTAGGATCGCTCTATATGGTATTTGTAAGCAAAGGTTGTAGGGTGTGTTAGGATCGCTTTATATGGTATTTGTAAGCAAAGGTTGTAGGGTGTGTTAGGATCGCTTTATATGATATTTGTAAGCAAAGGTTGAAGAATGTGTTAGGATCGCTCTATATGGTATTTGTAGGCAAAGGTTGTAGGATGTGTTAGGATCGCTCTATATGGTATTTGTAAGCGAAGGTTGTAGAATGCGTTAGGATCGCTCTATATGGTATTTGTAAGCAAAGGTTGTAGAATGCGTTAGGATCGCTTTATATGGTATTTGTAAGCGAAGGTTGTAGAATGTGTTAGGATCGCTCTATATGGTATTTGTAAGCAAAGGTTGTAGGAAGTGTTAGGATCGCTTTATATGGTATTTGTAAGCAAAGGTTGTAGAATGCGTTAGGATCGCTTTATATGGTATTTGTAAGCAAAGGTTGTAGAATGCGTTAGGATCGCTCTATATGGTATTTGTAAGCAAAGGTTGAAGGATATGTTAGGATCGCTCTATATGGTATTTGTAAGCAAAGGTTGAAGGATGTGTTATGAACGCTCTATATGGTAATTGTAAGCAAAGGTTGTAGGATGTGTTAGGATCGCTCTATATGGTATTTGTAAGCAAAGGTTGAAGGATGTGTTAGGATCGCTCTATATGGTATTTGTAAGCAAAGGTTGTAGGATGTGTTAGGATCGCTCAATATGGTATTTGTAAGCAAAGGTTGTAGGATGTGTTAGGATCGCTCTATACGGTATTTGTAAGCAAAAGTTGTAGGATGTGTTAGGATCGCTCTATATGGTATTTGTAAGCAAAGGTTGTAGGATGTGTTAGGATCGCTCTATACGGTATTTGTAAGCAAAAGTTGTAGGATGTGTTAAGATCGCTCTATATGGTAAAAAGAGTCTCTTTTTTTGTAATTATCTCCAAGCGATATAAAAATAGTCGTTAACATGTGTCCGTAGAAAGTCGGGTATAACGAGGCCGGCTGATCAGAAGCCGCTCGACATTAATCTCTTCCTCGCCCTAATTACTTGTCTGGGAAGCAAGGCCGCACAGCTCGTTACACGGCTTCCCGTGCTGCTGCTTCGCGCACATGTGCTGGTCACACGGCTTCTTTCACACACCGGGGCTTCTATATACAGGGTGATCCAAAAGTCCCGCACTATTTTAAAAATTAATAACTCCGCGAATATTTGCGCTAGAGCAATGCGGTAAACACCATTGTGTTCAGGATGCAATGGGATTTTTTATGGCAAATAATGAAAATTTCGAAATTGATTTTAGTTACAATTTTATTCGCCAGATGGCGCACTACCAGAATCAGAGATTCAGCGGCCAAATTGTTTGATAAATTGAAAAATATAACTGATCGACACGTATTTTTCCTTTTTGAATACCAGGAAAGAACCCTAATAACATCAAATAACAAATTAATAAAACACCACTTCGCAAAAAGTATGAAGAATTGGTTAACAATTTTTAAATACAATCAGAGATATGTAAAATAGGTAAATGCAAATTAAAACATGTAGCAAAAAAAAATGATATTTTAGATACGGTTTGTTTCCGAAGTTAATAAATTTCTAATATTTTTAATTCAACTCTCTCTCATACTGTACACAATTTTAAAGAATGTGTCCCCTCAAATAAAAATATTTTTTGAATCGACCTTTTGCGTTGAAAAACGTGTTAGTAAAATCATTTTGTATTATTTTTTTGCACAAAATTTCTAAAGTTATTGGTGTACAGAAAATATTCCTTATGCTATTTCTTCTAATGAGCGAAAAGCGAAAAACTAAACATAAGGAGAAATATTGTGTGTACCAGTGTTATTCGAGAAGTTATAATACTCTGGTTTGCACGACATAATATGTGAGCAAATGACAAACAAAATATTACTGTTCACAAAAAAAAAAAGTCAAGATATGAGGACAGCATTTATTATCCCCATATCCCAACACAAAGAGCTGCAAAATATTGGTAGATAATATAATACATGGCAGCTTATATAACACATGAGGTAACTGCCTTCTCTCTTGTATTAGGTCACAATCCTTGCTCAATGTAGCACCCTTAATTCTCAATCACCGCCTGCAGACCATAAATGACAGAATGGACAGCATTAAATAACATATCTGTTGAAATTGATAAAAACGTTCCATCTGATAGAAGCCTTCAACATGGCCAATATGGTAGGCCAGCATCGATAAACACACGATTTAATGTACCCCCATAAACAAAAATCGCAAGGCGTCAAGTCTGGTGATCTTGGAGGCCACTGGTATATGGCGACTTATCCCACGAATTTCACCGAACGTATCCTTCAGCAATTGTTTGGCACCACGGGAGATATGAGGAGGTCCTCCAACTTTCATGAATGTTATTTCGCTTAGTGCTTTTTCCCTGCAATATGGGAATACCCTTTTCTCTCAAAAGTTGAACATAACGTTCAGCAGTTACAAAAACGGTTTTAAAAGTTCTTCCATTGGTTTTTCAAAGAAAAATGGCCCAATAATAAAAGAAGAAGTGAATCCACACAAAACTGTAACTCTAGGCTGATAAAGTGGCATTTCTGTAAAAATCCTAGGGTTTTCTGTTGCCCAATAGCGGCTGTTTTGAATGTTAAATTCTCCGTTTAGAGAAAAGTGAGCATCATCTGTCCACAGAACATTCGACAGCCAGTTTTCATCACTATCAATTTGCCGGAAAACCCATGCAGCGAATTCTTGACGCATCTCAAAATCGCCAACTTTAAGCTCGTTATATCTTTGAATTTTGTATGGGTACACACAATAGAGACATTAAGTGAAGCCTCTTCAGATATCACAATCATACACGGCGATTTTAACGCCAAAAGTTCAACTTGGGGATCATCTGTCCAGGATAACAAAGGTCAACGGCCTCGACCTTACACCAATAAATAAGGGAGAGAACACCTATGTATTCAAGTCCACAGGCACAGAATCCGCAATAGACATCACAGCGATAAATTTCAACATCGCATCCACAACACAATGGAAAATCCTGAGAGGTGCAATCAGTGACCACAGACGAATTTCAACAACCCTAAACTTCAAAATTGAGAATGTCCAATAGAATAAAAGAACATTGAACTTTAGGAAAGCTGACTTGAAAAAAATCACAGAAAAGCTTGAAGAACTGTGCAACGAAAAATTGAATTACAGAACGCTTGGCAAAAACTTGGAAAACTTCTCTTCGAATATATCAAAAGCTGCAAAAGCATCGATACCTAGAGGTAGACGTAAAGCCCTGCGGATACCTCACTGGAAGAACCACAACATCGAGGCAATGATTTCAGAGAGAGACAATATCAATGAACTTCTTTAAAAAATAAAACAGAAGAAAAGAGAAAGGAACACATTGAAATTAGTCACAAAATAGAACAAGAAATTTGGATATGCAAACAAGAAAAATGGCAGATTTCTGCGAAAAATGGATCCAAGAAAGGACAGCCAACACTGGAATATGATTAGAGTGTTAGAAAACAATCAAAACCAACACCAATCCTCCAATACTCTAACCGATATGAATAGAACAGCGAGAAAACGATAACAAACAGATGGCTAACATAATTGCTGAATATCTTTCAAGCACTTCCATACTCAAATATACGAATGAAGACAGGACTCTAAAAATAATATAAACCAGTTAGTTAAACAAGCAAGAAACTTCCATCAACAAGATATTTTCTCGAAAGACTTCACACTGAATGAGCTAAACTCATCAATAAAAAAATCCAAGAGGTCACCAAGAGATAATCTAATGTATGGTCAAATGATTAAACACTTTGAAGACAAAGCTAATAAACAACTCCTACGAATACTAAACATTTCATGGTAAACTGGTAAACTACCAAAGGAATAGAAGATATCAATTACTGTGCCAATACTGAAACCAAACAAAGATGACAAGGAATCCAAGAACTATCGGCCAATTGTTCTCACCAGCATACTTTGTAAAATAACAGAACGAATTATCCACTCTAGGCTCATAGTCTGGCTCACTAACAATAATAAAATAAACTTCTACCAAACTGCCTATAGATCCCAGCACTGTACGACTGATCAACTGTTCTACCTCTGTCAATCAATAATAGATTCTTTCCAGGAAAAACCGCCAAAGAAGACCACGGCTATATTCCTTGATATGACCTCAGCTTTTGATCGAGTATGGAGGGAGAAATTACGTGAAAAGCTGCACAACATCAGAGTAAGAGGAAAAACCTTAACATGGATTACAGACTTCTTAAGGGGAAGAAGGTTAAAGGTTTGGGTCAATGGAGAATTTTCCAAGGAGAGAAGAACATGGGCTTGTGTACCTCAAGGATCTGTGCTCAGTCCTCTACTCTATCTGCTATATATTAACGACATCCATCCTTACCTCACTGAAGACACAAAGTTTGCCTGTTATGCAGACGATATAGCCATATGGCACACAATTAGCAGCATAGAAAAATCGTGAAAAATACTGAACACATCAATGAGAGGACTGGAGAAGTGGGCAATGGAACTCCAAATGACCATAAACCCAATAAAACCAAACCTATGCGTCTTCTCCACTGACAGGGAAAAAGGCATAAATATAACCACAAAATAAGCATAAACAAACAAATAATTGATAAAATTAGAAATCCAAAATACCTAGGTGTGATACTCCCTCCTGGATCTTTCCAGTTGGTCTCGAGGACCACGCCATCACCATCTCCTAAGCGGCGAAGTCCGCGATCTACGTTTTCATCGAAGATCGCAAAATGCGTGGTGTTGCTGGAGACCCACTGGCGATTCTCCACCAAACTCTGCAGCGCTGGCAGAGGCGCCATATTCATTGTACATAGTGTATATAATGCATATTATCTTTTTTAAATAGTGCAGACTGTGCACTTTGCATGTATTGACAAGATGGCAATAAAATTATTTTAACTGTCATTGATGAGGAATTGGAATTTTCAAAACACATAATTAGCACCTCAAATATAGCTACCAGAAAACTAAACATTCTGAGATGGCTATGTGGAACAAATTGGGAAGAAAAACCCAGAATTCTCAGAACAACATATATCACCTTAATAAGGCCGATAATGGAATATGCAACACCGGTCTGGGCTCCCTCAAGCTCATCACTAAAAGTAAGACTAGACAGTGTTCAAGCAAAAGCGGCCAAAATAATCACTGGTGCTGTTTCATCCACCAACAATGAGAAAATTCAGAGAGAATGTGTTCTAGACCTTCTCGCTCGAAAGCAGAAGATAAAATAAAAACAACTTGGATCGGCACTTCGGAAACGAGGAACCAGAGGACGAGATCTCTCTGAACACTTGTGGTTTGGTGGATCCGCCCTTTTCTGAGAATGAGGTGAAATTGACGGCTTTCAAGTTCGGGAAAAGGAAATCTCCTGGTCCCGAAGGGATCGATAACACGGTCGTGAAAGCCCTGTTAAGAATGCACCCATCACTTCTTGCCAGGTTTTTCAATAGGTGTCTGGACACTGGTACTTTTCCTGAGGCATGGAAGGTTGCTCGAGTAGTGCTTCTCGAAAAGTCTGGTAGAAAGGGTAATTCTCCTAATGATAATCGTCCGCTTTCTTTACTAGTGTGTCTAGGTATGGTCCTGGATAGCCTACTAGCTCAGCGACTGAAGCACTGGCTAGAGAGTAATGAGCTCCTTTCCTCTTTCCAACATGGTTTTAGGGAAGGGAACTCCACAACCACAGCTCTGAACGAGGTGTTAGAGGGGGTTGAGATGGGCTTAAATAAGGGTGCTTGGGTTCTTTTCGTGGCCCTGGACATTGATGGTGCGTTCAACTCCATGAGCTGGAACAAGCTGATGAGAAATTTGATGGACATGGGTTGACCTGATAATTTGTGCAGCTTGGTTCGTGACTTCCTGAGGGATAGACGGATTAGCCTCAGTTTTGGTGGGCGGAAGTTGGAAAGAAACTGTGCTAGGGGTTGCCCCCAGGGCTCTTGCTGCGGACCTATTCTGTGGAATATCCTGGTAAACACCGTTTTCCAGGAGGAGCTCCCTGAGGGAGCCAGGCTGGTTCTCTATGCTGACGACCAGTTCCTCATCATTGAGGCTGCTTCAAGAGCGAAAGCTGAGAAGTGTGTTGAAGCTTCTCTCCAAATCCTCTCGAATTGGGCCCATGACTCTGGCCTTAAGTTCAATGTCTCCAAAACTAAAGCCCTCAGCTTTAAGCCTAGGGACATAAGATCTAAAAGGAAAGGGATCAAATGGGAGCACAAGCTGGCTATCCGGATGAAAGGACGGAGGGTAGTCATGGGGGTGGTCATTGATGACAAGATGGGTTGGCAATACCAGGCGGAGGAGATGGTGGCGAGAGGCAAGGAGGCGTTGTGCAGGCCTGTCCTGGTTGGCTCTCAACAGGGGGGGGGGAGAAGGAGGGTACTATTTTTAGGAACCTCTGCCTCTCCTGTGTCGAGTCAATCCTGCTATAACAGGGATCAGAAGGTGGCAAAAACTCTAGAGAGCGTGCAGAGGACAGCGGCACTCAGAATCACAGGGGGATATCGCACTACCATCAGTGAGGCCTTTTTGGTCTTCGCAGGGCTTATTCCCCTGTGATTGAAACTAGAGGAGGAGACCATCAGACAGAAGATCTGGGAGAACAGGGAAGATGCCCTGGGACTTGAACCGGGTGCCCTGGAATGGAAGAGGGACCCAAGGAAGCCTCCGCAGTGGTTGCCAAAGTGGAATTGGAGTCCTGGAGGGCCGACAGGGATTGGCACGGTGGTTTTAACTGATGGTAGTAAGTCTGGAACCAATACTGGAGCTGGAGTAGTGATTTTCACTAATGGAGAGCTGATCTTCCAAGAAAGCTTAACACACAGAGTGGACGAATTGGTCTTTTCAGCCGAGCTGGTTGCGATCAGGGTAGCCCTCAGAGTGTGTGCTGAGAAGAACTTCAGCCCCGACCGCCTCTATTCAGATTGTATGTCGGCCCTCGTCGCCATCAATCTGGTGAAAGGGCAACTCGCGCATCAAATAATCCAGGAGCTGGAGATGACAACGCGGGCTCCGGAGCTCTATTGGGTTAGGAGACACAGCCTCATCGAAGGTAATGAGTTCGCAGACAGGCTCACTAAGGCAGGATGCTTTAGAGATAGATCACTAAGGACCCCAGTGACCAAGAAAGAAGTTTATAGGAGGATCAGGGGGCACGTCCAGGACTTATGGTTGGACAGATGGAGGAACAGTGTGAAGGGGAGAGTGGTATATACAATTGGGTAACAACACCCAAGTACCTCTGTAAGGTAATGTCCCACAAATTCATTAGGGTAGTTCGGGACATGGGCCTTTTTCCTCTTTTGCTGTGATTAAAGACCACCGGTATAGAAATCCTTCCAGACACGTTGTCTGGGAGGTGGTGTTTCCAGGTACAATGTCCAAGCACTAGCTTGGATATCGTTACTTGGCTTATGAGTTGAACAGAATAGCAGCGAAGTGCATGCTTCGGATGCCGGCTTGTGGACCGAAAGGTCTGGGTGGCCATCTGCTTCAAGGGTGTACCAACTGTTCTTAGGTGGGATCCTCCAGTTCTTGTTTATTTTTGTTTTGGCTACTGTTTCTATTTCTTTAAAAGTAAGTTTATTTTTCTGTAGCAAGGTTTCTTTTGTGCCTTTTTTCGCTAACGCATCAGCAGCTTCATTGCCTTCAATGCTAACATGTAAGGGTATCCATTGAAGGTGAATTTTTGAGGTATTGAGAGTTTTTGGAGATAACCAATTATGTTCCTGCTTACTTTGTCTCTAAGTTCCCTTGTGTGACTCAAGTGTTGTATTGCACTTCTACTATCAGTAGGAATCCATATATCGTGATGTTTAGTGTTTCTGATGGATTTTAAGGCTTCACAGATGGCTATAAGTTCTGATCTAAAGACTGAGCAAAAATCTGGGTTTCTTCTTTTTATTTTCTCATTGCCATTTGTGGTTTTAATGAGAGAGTCACTGTCAGTGTGTCCCAACTCGTCTCTGCTACCATCGGTATAGATAGTTATTACATTTTTAGGAATTTTATTAATTATTTATAATGATAATTGTTTTAAGTATTCTGGATTTTGGTATTGTTTGTTAGTGGGTTAATTTAAAGTGGCATTAAAAATAACATTTTGTTAGTGATTCGCATGGGGATATTTTTTCTGCTAAATAATATTGCCACGTAGAAAATTAGGGAAGACAAAAACTTCAGGAGGAAACAAAATTTATTTCAGGGAAGGACAAACTATCAAAAGTAAACAAAAAATAAGCCACGAGGGAAATTTACAGAGTCGCAAGATATAAAACATAAAAATGACCACTCTGTTAAATAAAAAATAATAAAATTAAGAAATACTATGTTACATAAATAGAATTAATAAATACTACGTTATATAGCTTCTTCCCTATGGGAGCTGTGACCCACAGCTAGCAATTATTGTAGATACTGACGTGGATTTGACGTGCTTCTGCCAAGGATTCCATCGAAGTCTTGGAACTTTGTCCCTAGTACCTTTGCGTCCATTTTCTTGCGGCGTGAAGAGCGTCTTTGTCGTCGTATCGTCTATAGGGACATCGTCATCTTCGAGGGAAGTCCTGGCTTTAGCACGGCGGTGGAATCCTAGAGTCAGTCTCCGAAAATGTAGATCACAGCACCCATGGCTTCAAGGTCTTCTCGGCGGTCTTCAGTTTGTCTTCCCTAACTTACCCAGCATCTCCACCAAAATGCCACGTAGAAAATTAGGGAAGACAAAAACTTCAGGAGGAAACAAAATTTATTTCAGGGAAGGACAAACTATCAAAAGTAAACAAAAAATAAGCCACGAGGGAAATTTACAGAGTCGCAAGATATAAAACATAAAAATGACCACTCTGTTAAATAAAAAATAATAAAATTAAGAAATACTATGTTACATAAATAGAATTAATAAATACTACGTTATAATATTTTTCCACTTTATATTTTAAAAATCCATTTCTTTTGGCCAGGTGGAGAGGGCCTTCTTTTTTGAGTCTTATATTGGATTCCCAATTAAGTATGCAATTGGATGTTCTGTGTTTGTTTTCATAACTCTTGATTTTGTTTATATATTTTGGCAGATTGAAGCTTCTTCTACCCTTTAAGGGCATAATGTCTGCCTCGTAATGTACAATATTATTAGGGCAGGTATTTCGAAGACCTGTAATAATTCAGCTGCATTTAGTTGTATCCTTTCCAGTGATTTTAGATTTGTTTCAGATGCTGTACCATAGATTTGATATCCATATTCCAAGATAAGTCTCATTAGAGATGTGTAAGTTAATTTTAGTGTTATTGCTTCAGCTCCCCACTCTTCCTGAAATATATTTCAAGATTTTTAGTCGGTCTCTTTCTTTTCTAACAACTCCTTCAATATGTTTACTGGAGTTAATTTCTGGATCCAGGATGTAGCCGAGATATTTAGGATGTTTATTATATTGCAATTGTTGTTCTTTCAGAATAATATTTGGTCTTATTTTGTATAGTTTCTTATCGGTAGTAAAAAGACAGGTTTCAGATTTTTGGGGGTTAAATTCTAATTTATGTTTATTAGCAAATTTTTCTAGGTGGAGAAGAGTCTTGTTCAAATCTCTTTCATCTTTTTTCCAGTTAGTGTTGCTGCTCCATAGAATAATGTCATCAGCGAAAAGTCCAATATTGGTTTTATGAGAAAAAAATTCTTCTATGCCTGCAATAAATTGGGTGAAGAGATTTGGGCTAAGGACTGATCCTTGTGGTAATCCTTGATACAATTTGAAGGTTTTAGATAAAGTGCCATTATATTTGACCCTGATGCATCTATTTTTAAGGGAATCATTTATCCAAGTGATAGCTTTTCCATCAATTTTGAAATGTTTGTATAATTTTGTAATTAACTTGTTTTTCCATACCTTATCAAGAGCTTGTGTAAGGTCTAAAAAGCAGCTATTGTGTGGTTAGTTGGTTTTCTGTTTTGTGCATCTTTTACCTTTTGTGTGAAAAATAAGGGTTGGTCTATTGTCCCATGTGCTTTCCTAAATCCATATTGTTCTTCTGGTCAGAGATTTCTTGTGTCGGGGTGGTAGGTGAGTCGTCTGAGTATAATTTTTCCATTAATTTTCAGCAAATACTTGTGAGAGAGATAGGTCGGTAGTTTTTTGGGTCATCAGCAGATTTGTAAAGTTTTTAAATGGGAATTATTGTTGCATTTTTACAGTCTTGAAGCAATTTTCCAGTTTTCCAGTAGTTATTGAAAATATTAAGAAGTCTTTCTTTGCCAATTTTGCCCAAGTTTGATATCATTCGGCCATGGATTCCATCTGGCCCAGGAGTCTTGTTTAGGTCAGTGTTTTCTAATGCATAAGCTAGCTCTTTCATATTTATTTTTTTCATGGAAAATATTATGAGTGCTGGTGACATTTTTACAGTCATGAATAATCCTTTGGGCCTTTGTTTCAACCTTGATTTTACTACTTATTTGATATGAATTACCTAAAAGATTGGCAGCAATTTTGTCATTAGTTGCTGGTGTACCATCTGTATTCTTAATCATATTAGTTTTTTCAGTTTGTGACTGGGATCTGTCAATTTGTTTTGCCAAATTCCAAAGTTTTGTATTTGGGTTTCTTGGGTTCAGGTTTTCACAAATTTGTTTCCATTTTTCCCTTTTCACATTTACGTATAATCTTTTTATTTTTGCATTCACAATGTTCAGTTCAGTTCTACAATTTGTTTGGTTTTGGGTGCTCTTTTTTGTAGTTCATTTCTTTTAGTTATAAGTGTTTGAATATTTTTTGCCTGGTGTGTATAATTTGGAATCCATTTCTTAATATTACCTCTTGGTATTGAAACTGTAACTGCTTTAATAATGGTGTTTTCGAAAGATATCCAATTAGCCTTTTTGAAGTTCCAGAATTTTTTTTAATTGAGCTGGTTTTGGTCTTGGTGCTAATTTCTATCAAATTAGGCAAATGATCACTTCCAATACTTTTTAATATTTGCTATTTGCATTTGTGGAAAATGTCAGTATAGTAAAAACTTATATCAAGGGCTTGTGCAGTATTAGAGCTGTAGGAATGATGGGTAGGATTCCCATCATTTAAGCACATGATGGCATTGTCGTTAAATATCTTTGAAAGTATTTTGCCTCTTGGGTTTGGCGTGGACCATCCCCATAGTTGATGTTTGGCATTAAGGTCACCTACAATAAGAGTTGTCTGTAAGAAATTGAGCCATTGTTCCATCGTCAATAAGTGTATTGTTTGGAGGGTGATACATATTGTTTATGTTGATGGCTTTGTTTTGATTGAGGTAGACTTTGATATCTTGGGCTTCGAGGTCTAATGTGTTTGAAATATTAACGGCTATGTCCTCATAGTACAAATTCTTGATTGAAAATGCTAGGCCACCCCCTTCAACAGCATATACAGATGGATCTTCAGACCTTACCCTGAGTTATGGAGGGGCCGGAATTAACATAATACTGCAAGATGGAACGCACATCAAAATCAAAGAAGGAACAGGACAGATTTCGTCAAACTTCACTTGTGAACTGACAGCTATCTGGAAAGTCCTTGATGTATGCCTTAACCAACCATCCCTGCATCAAGCAGAAGGAAATTTAATATACAGTGACTCCATATCCGCTCTAGAAGCAATTCAGAAGGGCAATACTAAAATCACACAGAAAATACACTCGTTACTTACCCAACTGGAACCATTGGAGAATAACTACATTCTACAATGGATCCCTGCCCATGCTGGGATCGGGGGTAATGAAATGGCATTTGAATTGGCAAAGGAAGCCAGAAAGTTGAGCCAAAGGAAAGAACAAATGTCATTATTTGACGCTGATTCTTTGTCAAAATACAAGATAATTAAACAATAAATAAGAAAAGAGCAAAATGCGAAATAAACTCTGAGAGAAAAATGACAAAAACTATAACAAGACTTAGAACAAAACACTATAAAGGAATAACAATACATCCAGATGGCACAATAACCTATAGGGCATGCAACAATTGTCCTGGTGTGGAACTTACACCTACCCACATATTCTCATAGCCAGCAATGGCCGCAGCCTTGCAGAAAATTGACATAGACCCAGAGCAGCAGCTTTACACACCCAAGATAGTGGACATTGCTGCTGCTGTGATGGAGATGCATGGAGACATCTGAGGCTTTTTATTGGACACGACAACAACAACGGCATTCCAGAGTAAAATAAATTATCAGAGAGATAGATACATATTTTTCATATGAATTAAAATAAATATAATCGATACTGAGAGAGAGTTGAATTAAAAATATTAGAAATTTATTATCTTCGGAAACAAACCGTATCTAAAATATCATTTTTTTTTTGCTACATGTTTAATTTGCATTTACCTATTTTACATATCTCTGATTGTATTTAAAAATTGTTAACCAATTCTTCATACTTTTTGCGAAGTGGTGTTTTATTAATTTGTTATTTGATGTTATTAGGGTTCTTTCCTGGTATTCAAAAAGGAAAAATACGTGTCGATCAGTTATATTTTTCAATTTATCAAACAATTTGGCCGCTGAATCTCTGATTCTAGTAGTGCGCCATCTGGCGAATAAAATTGTAACTTAAATCAATTTCGAATTTTTCATTATTTGCCATAAAAAATCCCATTGCATCCTGAACACAATGGTGTTTACCGCATTGCTCTAGCGCAAATATTCGCGGAGTTATTAATTTTTAAAATAGTGCGGGACTTTTGGATCACCCTGTACATTCAATATATAACATATACGTGTGCGTGTATGTGCGCATGCGTGTGAGTCGAGAGTTTGTATGTGCGTAAGTTTGCGTATGCGCTCAAGAATTTCAACGGCGTTTCTGAAAAATTGAAAGCCTCATTTTTTCAACTTGTCTTAAAATTACATCAGTGGTTTCCTTCAAAGTTTTAAAAACTCTTTTAATGCTAGTATAAAGATTTAGTTCGGATATTATATACTGAATGATCCTATAATATGTTTTTAATAACTATCAAAATATAAACAAACTATACTAGCTAAGAAAAAAGCCATCTCCTGCTCCCAGTACAATTTCACTGCTATACTATTTTTTCAAACAATACTAGAGTTCAGCTACTCTAGTGATATAGATTGTCACTTTCAGGATGTGCCAGAGCCTTCTTTTAACCCCGTAAGGACGCAATTTTTTTTATGTATGGTCTGTAAAAATATCGTTATTATCATGGTTTTATTGAGTCTGTGAGAATTCAAACACCATTTGTCACCGAGGTTAATGCAGCCAACGCTATCAATCCACCATACTGTTAATGTCCTAGCGCTGTATCTTTTGTCTGGTGTCTAAATATTTGCCCATAATTATTTCTTAAACATAATTTAGATATATAGAAGTGTATATATTTTCCATAAATTAATTATAAATATTATCGAATAGAATTGCGTTATTCACAATTTCTCCACAAGTCTAGAGGATTACAAATTTCTAACATAGCAACAATAACCTTTCTAGAGCGCTTTTTGTTTTACCTAGAGGCGTTTTTCATTAGTACCGGCGCATAGAATTTAGACTTCATTTCTCTACTAGACTCTTATATTGTATTGAAGTACCACATATATTTTTGAAACATTCAAAAAGAATTAAGAAAAAGGTATTTCCTTATCGTGCAACTGAAAGTTATTGATGGCTTGTGCCATTTATCGGAATAAATATCAACTATTCTCATTGATTTTTAATTATTCCAGAATTGACCAAATACCCATTCTTGATTAATCAAGAAAATCTAACCAAGGATGATTAATCAAGAATAGGCATTTGGCCAATTCTGGAATAATTAAAAATTAACGAGAATATTTGATATTTATTTCAATAGATGGCGCTAGCCATCAGAAAGTTTCAGTTGCACGATAAGGAAATGCCTTTTCTTAATTTAAAAACCTTACCCCAGTACAATATCACATTTGTACTATTTTTTCACATTCAAAAAGAAGTTAAAATTTTGAATGTGCAAAGCTATGTGCATTAAGCAATTATTCAACCTTAGCATGCGGCTCGCGCTAAACTCCGGCCTAGACTAGCACAACAGCACCCTCAGGATAATACTTTTGTACTCTTAGAATGGCTGCTTAAATCCTCTTAACTAAATCCGATTGAAAACAACTGGAATTTTCTGGCGACATGTTGAAGCGCTCGATCATCCTTCTTAAACCTGTTAGTGGCTTTACTTAACGTAGAGTTTGCTTTACAGCCAGTCCCGTGCCAATACAGATGCACATGGGATGTACCTTTTTGTCCAAAATATTTTTAGAGATATCCACACGCAAATTTAAGCTCACGATTTATTGGAATTATCATATTGGGAAATTCATGAACGTTAAAAGTTGATCCACTTTAACTCAATATACGTTGTACCAATTAAAACACAGAATAAAATTCATCATTAATAAAAACTAGCAATTTTTGAATCCACTATTGGTCTTCAAGATTGTCTATTTTCCTCTCTTTATCTCAAGTTAGGGACATATTTAATATGATAGGTCTAAATGCACCGACATGGCCTATTAGAAGAATGACCTTCTGAAAAAATTTCTTAACTGGTTAAAACTAAAAAGACTTTTGTTGGATAGGGAGGCTATTGGGTGAAAGCCTTAAGAGGCACAAATGGGCCGATAATAAAGTCAGAGCAGGGGCATTGAGAGCGAACATAAAGCTGAGGAGGTCAGGAATTAGAGAAATCAGGCACCTGCAAGGTAGTAATGCCTCGTTAAACTTAGAGGCAAACAACGAGAGGAATTCTGAAGGCCACCAATGAAAACATCCAAAGCAGTAATTGGAGGGGAAGCTTTGTGCTTTCGGTATTGAACTGGCCTCGTCAATGTGAAGTCACGGCGGCATTGTGGCCCAGCACTTCTTAGCTCTTCACGCTAAACTGCCAGGAATTTTGTTTGTTTACCTCCCACCAAATCTGTTTGGTCTTTGAATAAAAATAAATTGTTTTGTCTCATCCTTATGTTTATCTTCCCTCATTTTTTAACGTAATAATATGGTAGTGGGGTTATGAGTAAAGAGCGGATTTTTGTATGCAGAATTTTATAGGAAGGATGTCGGAATTCTAATAAAGTTGCGAACATATATATATATATGCGCTTCTGTGAGTTAAGGTCTTCTATATATACTTAACTCAGAAGTGCCTTTACCTTGATTCCATTAAGCAGAAATAAGAAGTAAAAAATTAACAATTTGGTTTTAAAGGTGCCAGTTAGATAAAAATATAAAAGATGATACACATTTTTAAAACTAGGACAAAATTAAATGCTGTTTTAAACATTCTGTAGCGAGTAGATTTATACATCGATGTTAGAAAAAAAAAGAGTTGTACTTAAAAATCCGCCTCAAGTTATAAGTTATGGGAATGAAATTTAAGGCACGGAAATTGGCTAGAATATTACAAAGCTATTTGTGCGTGTACCTATACATAGCCTAGTTTAAGTGGTATAATCAAAACATGGAAGTTATATGGCTGCAATGGCGGTTATCTGGCGAGATAGACTTTCGGGTCCATGATCGAAACCTGCATTGAAGCAGAAAATAAAAGCCTTTAAATTATCCTTGATTCCTGCACACGTTCAACCCTACCAGTGACTGCAAGTGCAAAAAAATGAATATCTGACTCATTGTAAGTGCAAAAATTGAATTGTTTCCACCTTATTCAATATGTGATGTATTTATAGAAGCATTCTTAAACTTCAGTGCACCAAGATTAGCATAGCCCGACGCGCAATTAGAGTACCAACAAACCACATTTTTATAAATGTTTCAAATAAAATGGGAATATTGGTATGAAACTTGGTGTTGGTTCAGTATTGGTTGTCGGGCGATATTGCAGCCGAAGTAGTTGCCCACACCCCTAGATATGTGCTTGCCAGGTTTATATCCTAATATTTATTTTGGTACGTGGACCGCAAATAAACAAGCCAGTTTTACGGGATGGCAACAGATAAGATAGCTGCAATTTATTTTATTATTAAGTCTCAAAGATAAGGCCTCTAATGTATCTTGGCCAAATAAATTTGGAGAATGGGGATTTTAGAGTAAGTTTCAATAGCCTCAGTTCGTGTTTGGCATCCTTATACATGGCCGCTCGGGTTCCCCGCAGTTGTACTGCACATGTTTTGTGCTACAGTAAAACCTATCTTATATAAATGGGGACCTATTGCTTGCGGCGCTAAACCCCTTGGTTCCGGGTGTAACCATTTATCGCGGCCCCACGTTAAGCGGAAACCTGTCATATTTCATATTTCTTTTATGGCCTCTAAGGCGTTTTAAACTCATAAATTTCAAGAAAAATAAACAGCTAACTAAATATTTTTTGCTCCAAAGTAAAATCGACGTAATTAGACATTTAAAATATCGAACTCTTTAAAAAAAAAAAAAACAGTATATTGCGCATTTAGTATTTAAGTATATTGCGCATTTAGTTTTGTTGCTATTTTTTTTGCACGTCTTTATAAAACTCTCTCTGTCACACATATTTAAAATATATCTCAAAACCTTTGGCAAAACATTTCTTTTAACCGAAGAGCTTTCGAACTTTCGTCTTCATAAAAAAAAAAAAAAAAAAAAACGAACAGAACTAGAAAATCTGTATACATTTGCTTCGTTCACCTGAGTAGCCGCTTAAAACAGGTTTATTGTATTCAATTTTAGGGGATAAAATAGTTTTTACTAATATAAACCGATATCAAAACGTCTTTTTATTATTATTTTTATAAGAATAACAAAGGAAATTCTCCAATGGGAAGTCTATACAGAATATACCGGCCAAAGAACAAAGGCGATTTTGCCTGGAATCCAACTCTACCAACGTAGTTGGGTAAGACGACTGCAACCTTGTCTACCGCACGCAAGTGCTTTCCTCCCATATCGCAATTCTTTCTCGAACAACAGCGAACTCTCCTTTGCCTTCAAGGCGCTAGAATTTGTCAATGGAAATAAAGATGAAGGCTTTCGATTAAGAGAGAATGGATTATCTCTTCGGATAGAACTCGGAGTCCCTCGCTATTTAGGGCCGAGGATGTGTTCTTTAAGATATACAATTTAAAAATAGAAAAGAGAGATGAATAATAGAAAAAATCTGAATACCAGCAAACAAATCATCCAACTGAGTTTAGCTGCTTCTTAATATATTTCAAAAGATTTATCCACAAATTATTTTATAATGTTTTATTATCAGCATATTTCTGTCGTTCTCCTTCTGCTCTTTTATGTGATTATGTTGAAATATGAAAGGGCGTCTTCTGATCGTGCAACTGAATGTTGCCGAGCCATCTATTGGGAAATATATCAGCTATCTGTTGATTTTTATTCTCCAAAGTTAGCCTATTGCCCTTAATTCAAATTTCATTTCTTAATTGATATTTCAAAATATAGGTAGAGACTTACTTGAGAAAAAATCAAAAGATAGTTGATACATTTCCCAATACAAGGTGAGGCAGCTATTTGAGAGCACACAATATAGGTGCCACACTTTCCTGTGTGTTATAGTAACATAGGTTTTTTCTGTTGCAGGTAGACATGGCAGAACCTACTCTTACGCAAGAAATGAAGGGGCATGCAGTTATTGCCTCCTTGGCTGCTGGACAAACCGATTCCGAAACTGCTGCATTCTTGAGAGTCACCCAATCATTTGTTTTCAAAGTTCGGAGATAATTTGGAGCTGCAAAGGGTGATGTAACGGAAGTTTCCCAAAGGAAACGACATTGTCGACGTTCTGACAGTATCAGGAAGCCAGACTTTTGAAGCTATGTCCAAGCTGTCATCGATGGGGGCATTGGGTTCTTGGTGTTGTAAGTAGTGAAGGTGATGTGATGCCTCCACATTTTTTTACTCCAGGTGCCGGAGTCAATGCCGTCGCTTACGACGAGGTGTTAGCCACAGTTGTCAAGCTTTGGATCGCTACTGTAGCACGTGGGAGGCCGTATGTTTTTGGCAAGACTCAGAACCATCTCATACAGCCAGAACAACCCAAAAATGGATGGCCGATAATTTTCACGACCATGTCACACCTAACGTTTGGCCCCCCAGCTCACCACATGTTAATCTGCTGAACTATTACGTGTGGGGCATAGTCTAGAGGAACTCCAATAGTCATTCCCACAACACTGTGGCAGTTCTCAGAGCTGCTATACTGGATATAAAGGCAAATATTCTGAAGACCCATCTTATTACTACCTGCAGTCGGTTTCGGCAGCGTATAGAAGCTGTTAGTGCCGCTGATGGTGGGTTCATTAAATGATGTTGTCTTTAAGGTGTATGTGCTCATCTATATAAAACTTGAATATGTAATAAATGCTCTTTTTATTTGTCTATTCATTTTTCCAATTTTGTTCTCAAATAGCTGCCGCACCCTGTATTTGGCACAGTAAGCAATCGGCAACATTCAGTCACACGTTCACAGGAGTTACCCTTTCATTATAATGTACTATATTACTCGGATATTTTCTTCTTCTCTACTTTCAAATTATTTGAAAATTGGTTGGAATTGTTTTGCCAAACATTGACGTGTCCTCCTGACGTTTGTCCTTTCATGCGACCAAACATTTTGGTGGAGATGCTGTGTAGGAGAGAGAAGGCAAACTGAATGGTACTGAGCTGACATTGGATCCGATTGTGTTGTAGACTAAATTTGGCTTCGAATGACTCCAGAATTGCGCCGCCGAGTCAAAGCCAAGATTCCCTCAAGATGTCCCTGAGACTCCACAACAACAAAGTCGCTCTTCACACCACAAGAAAAAGGACGTAAGGCTATTAGGAACAAGTAATCAAGACGCCGAGTAAATCCTAACTACGTCAGCTCCAAGTCAGAAGCAACAAGATTGCGACATTTTGTTTTGACATATTTTTCTTTTTGCCTCTCTCCTCTTTTACGTGACTATGTTGTAATTGCTTTGAGATAGCAATAAAGTGCATTGTCAGCTTGATATTTGTTGTCCCTCGATTATTCTACGTGATAATCTTATTTAAATTTAACAAAATGATGTGCAATATAGTAATAAATGTTACAAAATTATAATCTTAAAAGCAAAGAGACAAATTCAAACCTAATGTAGAGATGTCAGCAGAAACAAACATACGATAAAGCAAGTCAAAAAAGGCGCCTACTTTTATTGAAGCCTTCAATTAATACCTTCTTTAATATCTTCAGTTTTATATATAGATTCTCCTGAGATAAATAGAAAAGGAGTGGGAAAAATAGGAAGGAAGGAATACAAATTTACAAAGTTATATGAGAAAATGTGTAATTTAATATCGCCTTGTTGCAGCAGTGTAATGGGATTCACAGGGGGAGTGTGCACAGCAAGCCAAATCCAAGAGAGAGAAGAAGAAATAGAGAGAATAAATATTCTCGCCAAACAACTCAATCGGAAAAACATCTTACACAATATTTGAACTTAATTTATGTAAAATGGTTTCTGCAATCGCTTAATTAGATAGCGAGGGAGATTAGTTTGTTTTGCAAACAAAATTATCAACTTACTTAAAGTTTCTAAAATGTTTGTCGAACAAATTAAGACACAATAGGTGAAATATTACGAACAATGGATGGATTCTAAAAAGTAGGAAAAATCTTTAAAGAATGTGAATTTTTAAAATGTCTTCTAATAACCATACAATGAATAGACACGTGTGGACTGCAGGCTGCATCCATCCTTTGTTACAAAATATCCGACGATGACACCGGCTGGCAGACCTGTGGAAACAACTTCCAACACCCACAAAAAAATCAACAAACTCCTCGATTAACTAATTAGACGAAGATTATGATGCAAATTGTCTTTCGCATGTTTTGCCCTCCAGTTTAATATGCAGAAGTAAGCTCCGATGGAAGTAATCAATCCTGACGGGGGCCGAGCTATCTCCCGCGGAGATGGATGGCTGTTCCTCGGCTCTGATGCCATTTTTTCATTTGGAGTTCTACACACAGGGAATGATTTATAATGGCAAAAAGAACAAAATCATTGTAACAAAATCTTTGTGTTTTTACTAAATCGATCTTATTACGACGTGGATTGATACGGAGAAAAGATGATTATCACTTCACTCAATATTCTGCTTCTCCAGTCTTTCCCTTTATAGGAGAGAACTTGTTACACTCTCTTACATTTATCTTTAGTAAATCTCAACGGATTTTAAAAAGTTTATAAAGAAATCACACAAATCATAAAGATATTTTCAAAGAACTCAAACCATTTTATGGCAATATACTCTATCTTGAAATTTATCTAACAACATACGAAATTATTTTGACATTTTCTCTTTCTGTTAAAAGTGCCATTTGAAAACTATTTATTGACATATAAATATCAATCACGTACAAGGTTTTGACCAATATTCTGGAATAAAAAATAAATTAACTTTCTGATATTTTTTACTCCTAGAGATGGCGCTAGCAATCAGTTTGATGATAAGGATAAATTGTTTACTTCAGTTCAATATTTGGCAGAGATAAAATGGAAGAAACGCAATGTGTTTAGATTTGTCCTATCTTATTGAGATGGCGCCATCCTACAAAGATCACCTTCAAGTGAGAATGCATCTGCAAGCACACTTTTGGCCCATCTCAAATATTTTCTGGAGTTTTTACATCAACACTTATCTTCTAGTCTTATCGAAGCTCTTGGACAACCCAGCGCGATAGAGAGTTTCCTCCTTCCTCTTATCTAAAGAGCTGCTGCAGGCAGGGCGGGCGGACAACCCGCGGAAATCCTTCGCCCAGGTGTGCGGAGTGGCTCATCCCTTCACTGACATCGTGTCAGCGTATTTACACGGCATTTTACGATGCAAGAATTTAAAACCTTTCTCCGTGATTTTCAAGCTCTCACACATAACCCCTACTAAAAATACGTAAATATGCATGGAGTGAAGTTATTTTTATTACATCATTCTTATAAGGTTATATATAATGATTGAATTATTAACAAGATTGTGTAAAAAAATATATGTGTGTGTTTGTGTGTGTTGAACACAAGTATACATAGAATATAAAAATATAAAAGTTGATATATATATCGTCATTGGTGGCGTCCACCGCGGAAAAACTCCGCCAACATGTAGAAAAATATATGATATAATCAATCCTAGGCTAAACTATTTTTAAAATGGCTTTGTATCTTCTGGAAGATCGTCTCAACTTATTCAGACGCAGTTCAACTCATCTGGAAGCCTTTGGTGTTTAGAAAGTTAAGGTATGTCAAAATATTTAATTATTATAAATAAAATGTTTTATTTTATTTTAAATCCAAAATAAGCCTTTTAAATAATATATATAATATTTTTTTTTCTTAAAATAATGCAGACTGTGCACTTTTGCATGTATTGACAAGATGTCAATAAAATTATTTTAATTGTCAATTGTCTACTTTGGAATCATCTTTATCGAATCTTCGCTCTATATCGGCATTGACTCTATATTTCAGCATCGTCCGTTTATAACAGCAAACTCTTTATATCACACTCTGGTGGAGTAACGCAAGTTGTTTTCTTCCAAAATGCATTACATTAAACTTAATGTAGTAAGTTTACATAATCTAGGTATCCACGGTAAAATTAAAAAAGGCTCTTTTGCTCTTTTTTTCCTCTCAGACAATTTGATAGAATTTGTTAGTAGAGATAGATTTAATGCTAAATACCTGAATGTGGCTTGGCTCATCGTTGTAATCTTTCCCTGAGGCTTCGCCAATTTAATCCCCAGTCTGCTGCTATATTGTAGAGGCTTTCCTTCAGGCTGCATTCGAAGGCAAATTATGAAAACGATGCTCTAGGTAATGAGAGAGCTTTATATTTCCTAAAATATTTGTTATATAGGTTAACTTATAGACATATTTCCATTATCCACTGATAGATAGCACTAAATGTTCGGTTATATTTACTATGTATGTGAGTACACAGCGCATATACCTCAATTTACTGTATCTGTCCAAATACAGCGCTAGAGAGAGGTAAGGTGTTCCCCACTGCACACACCCCGCCATGTCTAGTTACACTGCAATAGTAGGTGAGCTCTCGCCACATTACTGCACCGGAGCGAAGCAAAGTTTCCACTCTACACTCGCCATATGCAGATAAAATGCAGTGTCGCTAATATTGGCATACTGCTCACGTCCAATTTCTGCACCAGAGCGAGGCAACGTTTCCCACACTGCAGACTAAATGTAGATACAATACTGTGTCAGGATCCTGCCCACATCCAATTACTGAACCGGAGCAAGGCAGCGTTGCTCACACTGCTGGGTATATGAAGATAAAATAAAATATCTGCACACGCCAGAATACTGCACATATCTCATTACTGCCTCGGAGCGAGGCAATGTTTCCTACACTGCAGACTATATGCAGATGAAATACTGTCTCAAGATACTGCCCACATCCCATTACTGCATTGGAGCGAGGCAATGTTTCCTACACTGCAGACTATATGCAGATGAAATACTGTCTCAAGATACTGCCCACATCCAATTACTGCACCGGAGCGAGGCAACGTTTCCCACACTGCAGAATGAAGGTAGATGCAATTCTATGTCAGGATACTGCCCACATCCAATTACTGCACCGGAGCGAGGTAGCGTTTCCCACAAGGCCCGCCTGACGTCCGGGACAGCTCATCCACCGTTGTTTGCCGCCCGCCTGAGTCATCACGCCGCGTAACTCTTCCCGGCTTGTGGCCTACCTTTACCTCACCAGCCTAGCTTACCTGCTATTTGCGGAGAGCAGACTACGGAAGCTTAGCTGTGACCATCATGAGAGTCCCATATAATGAACGACTACCTGTGTAGATGATCTTACTATGAATAGCCGTGTTTAATCGAAAACGGTCTCTCACGGGAAGGTTTTCTGCTTTTGTTGGCAAAATTAAGAACACCGCGGTATATAGGCTCCATCTCGATATCAACAATAAATTAACAGACGCCAAGCCCGCTTTCAAATATATTTGTGCTCTTCATTAATACTGTCAAATTACATTGACAAACATTTGCACTTTTATCTTATCTCCGTTTTTAGTGGGAAGAATGTTGTTTTTGTTTTTTAGTGAACCAATCTCTCCCGCCTTCTCATTCGACGAATGTGGCCATGTTTGTATATAAGAGGGGACTATGGTATTGCGAGGGAGGAGTGTGGTGGATTATCGTGTGGAGACGCTTAAAGTGTTCTCTGCGTGCTTTATCCGTGTCTGGTGATCTTCTCGTATACCTGTGTGACCCCGGTCCGATCCCTACCCACGCTACATTAAAGGATAAGTACTGTTTTGTTTTTATATAGCAATTCGTGAAGGGTTTTTTTTTTGCTCTTTTTATTGTTGTTGTTGTACGCGTTGTACGATTTTCTGTGTGTTAGTTACTCTTACGGTAGGCACTAGTTTATTGCAAATTTGTATGTTAACCCGTAATAGTAACATTTGTCAATACTTCATGTACAGTATTGATATAATGTAGCAAGAGTGATTAAATCAGAACCTCAATATAAAATGGAGTTTTTACATAAGAACAAAAAGAACATCCCTGATTATCAGTTCTATGCTACAGATTAATCTGCGTGGTGTTGTTTGTCATCCAAAGTATATATGGTGAAGGCCTTTTGATGAGAAAGAGATGAAATTTTTAGTAATTGAATTCCTGTATTTATAAAAAGATTTTTTTTTAAATAAACCTCAATTGAAAAACTTTTGTTTCTTATTCATACTACAATTGCAATTTATTCCGTAACACCGATCACGATAATCATGGTAGAAGAGATTTACGACTTACTATACTGTAAATTCAACATCATGAAGAAACAATTTGACTTTTTTTTTTGATTTTAGAAAATCCGAGAAGTCCGTTTGGTTGCTTGCAAACATTGATGGGACTTGTACAAAAATATCGGGATGGCGGAGGGAAGAGGATATTCATTTTTAAGCAGATTTTTTTTCGACTCTTTGAATCAAGGTTTGGAACCCCTAGATTGATTGCTACTAGCTTACTTCTCCCCTTCTTTTTTTTTTTTTTTTAGCTTGAAGACCGCTCAGTTCCATTTAGCAGGAGTTTCTAGACGATGATCCTTGCAAGCCATCCAACGTGGCACAAGTTGAGGCTACACTGGCACAGTTTTCAAGGTCGAGATCATTTAATGAAGACACACGAAATAACCAACTGTAAACAAAATTCCCTCTGTCTCCTAAAAAAAAAAAAATAGACGACCGGTGACACCAAAGACTTTCTACTTTCTTAAGATTTGTCCATTAGTGTATTGCTAGAAGGATGTGTAAAAAATTGACCAGGAAGACGAAGGTCAAGATTGGATTTCAAATCCTACGATACCATCAAAAGACTAGCCATAGAACGGGAGCTCTGAGAAGGCAGAAATACTGCCCGCCAACTTACGAAATGAGAAGAAACTGATATCTAATGAGACTAATTCTGTACACACGTCAGCTAGAAAAAAAAAAAGAAAATAAACAATGACAAAAGAACAAGGACACGATATATCTTCCATTAACATTTCCATTATCTTACATTTTCGACTTAGCACTTTCTTATGAGCCAGAATGTAATATCAAGATAAGATATAAAATAATCATACATGTGAACACACTACACAAGTATGTGAATAGAAAAAGGGAAAGCGTTTGTGTTTTATGTTTTTGATAAGTCGATTATTTTTCGATTAAACTTTTAATGCCAATACAGGCGTGTCATACAGAATGATAGGTTTTTATGTGTAAAAAAAAAAAAAAAAACTTTAGGAAATTCAGCTTCCACACACATGTTCGCGTAATAACATTTTCGTTTAATTAAACTGTGCCCACAGTTCAAATGAACTGTCCTGTACAGTTCAAATAAACTGTCCCATACAGTTCAAATAAACTGTCCCATACAGTTCAAATAAACTGTCCCATACAGTTCGAATAAACTGTCCCATACAGTTCGAATAAACTGTCCCATACAGTTCAAATAAACTGTCCCATACAGTTCAAATAAACTGTCCCATACAGTTCAAATAAACTGTCCCATACAGTTCGAATAAACTGTCCCATACAGTTCGAATAAACTGTCCCATACAGTTCAAATAAACTGTCCCATACAGTTCGAATAAACTGTCCCATACAGTTCGAATAAACTGTCCCATACAGTTCAAATAAACTGTCCCATACAGTTCAAATAAACTGTCCCATACAGTTCAAATAAACTGTCCCATACAGTTCGAATAAACTGTCCCGCACAGTTCAAATAAACTGTCCTGTAAAGTTTGAATAAACTGTCCCATGCAGTTTAAATAAACTGTCCCATTCAATTAAAATAAACTGTCCCATACAGTTCAAATAAACTGTCCCATACAGTTCAAATAAACTATCCCGCACAGTTCAAATAAACTGTCCCGCACAGTTCAAATGAACTGTTCCATACAGTCCAAATAAACTATCCCGCACGGTTCAAATAAACTGTCCCGCACGATCCAAATAGCCTGTTCCGCACATTTCCAATAAACTGCCCTGCACAGTTCAAATAAACTGTCTTTCACAGTTCAAATAAACTGTCTTTCACAGTTCAAATAAACTGCCTTTCACAGTTCAAATAAACTGCCCCGCATATTTCAAATAAACTGCCCTGCACAGTTCAAATAAACTGTCTTCCACAGTTCAAATAAACTGTCTTTCACAGTTCAAATAAACTGATCCGCACAGTTTAAATAAACTGACCCGCACAGTTCAAATAAACTGACCCGCGCAGTTCAAATAAACTGTCCCACAGTTTTAATAAACTGACCTTCACATTTAAAATAAACTGCCCTTGGAAAATTGATAATGGCTTAATGTGCCTGGATTCCAAATAAATTAAGATATTCCATGCTTTCTGGAGTGACTGAAAGGCATATTTCTACAATAAATTTAAAAAATCAACCTATATTTATAGTGTTCGATTAACTTATTCAAGATTTTATAATTTATATAATTGAATATAATTTAAAAAATTATCTTTATTAAAAAAGAAAATACTGAATTTTCAACTTATTTTTGATATTTAGAGAATATATATACAATTCATACAATTTGAAGTTTATTTTCTTAGAAAAATTGCATGGTAGTCTATTTCTATGAAATAGGCTCGAAACTACTGGTTTCCCGTGTTACACCGGCTATCTCGTATCCAAGTATGCGATCACAAAGAGTCTGGCGACCGTAGACGCTCTAAAAACGGTAATATTCCAGGCGAGAAAGATCGCAGGATTTCACTTCCTGAAGAGTTCCAGGAAACAATAAAATTAATTCAAAAAAGCAACGGGGCAACTAGAGATATAGTCTTTTTTATTTTATTATTGCGTCATCATTTCATGAATAAATTATAAAATATGTAATTTATTCTCTAATTATATGTTATTATATATTATGAAATGAGATGTGATATCATACGGTATTTCAATATATATATATTTAGATGCACACGCAGGCAGGCATATATTATTTAAGCACTAATCTGTTGAGTGTGGCTAAACCCGTCTGGTTCCGTGGCTACCTTGTGTGTGTACTTGAGCCTGTGTTAACCTCTTGTATGTGACTAAACCCGTCCGGTTCCGTGGCTATTTTTAGTGTGTATACTTGAGCCTGTATTAACCTCTTGTATGTGGCTAAACCCGTCCGGTTCCGTGGCTATTTTGTGTGTGTGCTTTAGCCTGTATTAACCTCTTGTATATGGCTAAACCCGTCTGGTTCCCTGGCTACCTTATGTGTATACTTGAGCCTGTGTTAACCTCTTGTATGTGGCTAAATACGTCTGGTTCCGTAGTTACCTAGTACGTCTACTTGAGCCTGTATGAAATATTTAATATAGATTGTCTGAAATTTAACCAAGATAGCATTTAAGCCTGTGTTGACCTGTTGTATCGACAGCTCTTTTTCTCAAAGTCTTGGGTGCCAGCTTTAGACAGTCTTCCCTGTATCTGGATCGACAGCCAATGAGTAGCACTCTAAGGTGCCGGCCGCCTCCACGCCCCAATGAAGGTCAGCCCCGATGAGAACGGACGTCAAGTCCCGACGGAAACCCCAGCCGGATTACAAAGCCACAAGAGGACGTTTTGGGGTAATTACACTTTTCCGCAGCACAAAGGGCAGGAAACTGGCCTGCTCAGCCGGCGCGACGTCGACCCGCACCTTTCACATTGGTGTCACATCAACGGCAGCACGGACACGTCTAGGCTGTATTTATTCAGAAGATGAGAAAATAATACATCATCAACACATATTTACACATAATTAGCTTGATATTTGAAAACAAATGACACACACACTCTTTTAAAATATCCCAAGAATATCGCGGCTAATTATGAAATCGTTTTCCTCTTTAAAGCAAATGACAATTTTCAAGTAAAGATAGTTCAGTCCAGACATCAGATTAAAAAATCCAATGTAAAGTCTTTATGGTTTTGTTAGAAAGTGAAGATTATTGATAAAGGTGTAAGTGGGGTATCTACAGAAGTTAGAAGCTCAGGCTTCGAACCCGCTTTCAGATTAAAAATTCACGTCAACAATGCGTGGATATTTTATTTTCTCCCTTTAATAACATAAAATTAATTATTATTTATCATTCTTGAACCGCATATATTTGTCATTGTTTTAAAAAACAATGAGAAAGCATGTGCAGGAACGATGTGTTTGATACAATAAATGTGAACTTTGTTACATCTAAGCTATAAAATAAATATGCTACAATTGGGGTAAGGTTAAACTTTACATCTGATTCTCATTAATTTTGTTGGCTATTTAACTGTGGTAGCGCTAGGATAGTGCCCTACACTATAATCAAGTGGTGGTGGTGTCTTGTCCATGGAGCAGATCAGATCGATCCGTGCACCCTGATCACAATACCAGCCAACAAAGGTGCCTTGTTCGTATGACAAAAGTTACTTTGTACGGGTTATCACACAAATACAATAAACTAGGGCCTACAGTAAGAGTAACTTAAACACAAAAAAAAAAAACACGTGGACTCAAAAGTACAACACCAACAAAAAAGGTAAATAATAAATCACAATTTGTTAAATAAAATAAAAAACAGTACTTAGCTTTATTGCTGCTTAGGTAGGGATCGGACCGGGGTTACACAGGTATGCGCCGAGATTGCCAGACACGGATATAGCACGCAGAGAACACTTTAAGTGTCTCCACACAAATCATCCACCACACTGGCCTCGACTCATACCATAGCCCACTTTATATACAAACATGGCCACATTCGTCCAATGAGAATGCGGGAGAGATTTGTTCACAAACAAACGAAAACATAAATTCTTTCCACTAAAACCTGAGATAAGATATGATAAGATTGCAAATATTTGTCAATATAATTTGACAAAAGGTATCTTTCCAAAAAAAAAAAAAAAAAAAAAAAAAAAAAAACCTAACAAATCTCCCAAACATTCCCATTGTCCCGTAAGGAAAACCTCCCGCTGTTCGGGAGGAAAAAAGCTCACGGGAGCCATGTTATAAAGATACAAAAAAAACTAAAGAGAGGAGTAGAAGACATCCGGGTCGTTCCATAAAGGTGCCTTCCATCTTGTTCCTCCCAACAGAAACTTCAAAACAAAGTCTGCGCAAACTACGTGAGTTACCATGAGTGATTGCCAAACACGCATATAATATGCTTTAGTATACAGAGTTAAATGGGGGACCAAATAAGCTCTCATCTGGGACCGGCTGGGCATGTTAGGTAGAGACATTGGGTACTGACAGACGCTCACTTGATGAGAAACCGAACGATCCAATTCCATTCAGTTCTCTCAAGTCCAAGAGCTAAAAGCTCTTCTTAACGTCTGTTTCTAAACGCTTTCATCCTATCGACATGCACAACTTTCACATCGTGCATGGTGACCCCTCTTACTCTAAAGTTAACATCGGAGACCCTAGCTTCCACACGGAAAGGCCCATAGACGTTGGAGTAACCTTCAGTCTTAGGAACAGCTAGCATTACCAGATCTCCTCTGTCGAAACTTCTGGAATAAGGTGGCCTAGGATTCATAAGCTTTTTAGCAGAATTACCTGACATAAACTGTCTGACAGTCTCCTTTGCTTTCCGCATCACCCTTAACCTCTCAGCCCAAGTAGGCTTTCTAAAACTATTAACAGACCCAGCACTACACTCACAGTTTCTGTTAAACTCAGTAGGTGGCAACTTTACAGCCTCGTTTTCAATGCGGTTCACTGATTTCTCCTCGAAGGAGCTTGAAACCATCGGTCTATGCACACTGGCAACGTAGCTAAGGTCTACATAATCTCGGTCTTCTGGTTTCAAGGAAATCATGTTGCAACGCTCCCGTATGGCAGGTAACGGGATATTGAATCTCCTTATATCATTGATTCCCAGAATCCCGTCGTAGGCCTTATCTCCGAGTGACATTAGCCAAAATCTTATCTCTCCCAGCTCAATGCCGTTTTCGTTACCAACTCTACAGGTTTTAACACGTGTAAGTGTCTGCTCTTGGCCTGTCACTGACACTATACGTAAAGTTTTAAGTGCATCGTCCCAATTCTCCTTCAAGACCTTGCACTTTTCAGAATCAATAATACTGACTTGGCTTCCCGTATCATATAACAGGTGCCACATATTGCCGTTAATATTAACCTTCACTATTGGCAGATTTCCATACGGATCTCCGCCATATGAACGTATGTTCACTATCTCGGCATTGTCAAGAGTATTGCGGTTGGCAAACATAGAAGACTGTCTTGAGCAACAATCACTAGCTATATGTCCTAATCTACACTCAGATGGACTCAGCCTGATTTCGCCCAACAATTTAGTCAGTTTTTCTATCTCACCTCTAAGATCTGTAATACACTGCTCATTTTCGTGCTTCATCCTGTTTACACTGGCACTAAGCATCTTCATCTCACTCTTAATGCTATGTATTTCTTCAACCCCTTCTACTGAACATACCCCTTTCATAAAGCTGCAACGGTGTTCTACACTATCCTCCGTGGCCATGACACTGACTGCTTTGTCTATTGATTTAGCTTCACTGCGAACAATAGCCTCTCTATACTTATCGAGCACATTTTCGAGGAAAATTTCGAACATTAAGCTATCGTCAAAACTGTACTCTACTTTATCTCTAATGGCCAGGAATCTTTCTTTAAAAACCATAGGACTTTCCCCAACTCTCTGCTTAAGACCTTCTATTAATTTAAGGCATTCCCTAATACCACGCGCTTTCTTAGGGTACAATATGTTCAGTTTACTAGCAATACTTTTGAAACTGCTATCGTTACGGATACCCATCTCCTCTAAGCTAAACCTAACTTCAGGGGATAGAGCCTCGAACATGAGCAGTGCTTTGACCTCAGGATCCCATTTGCCTACTCGAGCTTTAAGCTCGACTTCCCGAATGAAAGATTCGAGATCAACCCCATTAAACACTGACAGGTTAAGCATAGAGTTCACAAACATGATGGAGTACAAAAAATAGTAATAAACCACACAATCAAAGAAAAAAAAAACGCACGTAAAATTACAGGAATTTACACGTGCAAAACACCAGTAATCCTGGCAGGGCTCGCCAATGACAAATGTTACTTTGTACGGGTTATCACACAAATACAATAAACTAGGGCCTACAGTAAGAGTAACTTAAACACAAAAAAAAAAAACACGTGGACTCAAAAGTACAACACCAACAAAAAAGGTAAATAATAAATCACAATTTGTTAAATAAAATAAAAAACAGTACTTAGCTTTATTGCTGCTTAGGTAGGGATCGGACCGGGGTTACACAGGTATGCGCCGAGATTGCCAGACACGGATATAGCACGCAGAGAACACTTTAAGTGTCTCCACACAAATCATCCACCACACTGGCCTCGACTCATACCATAGCCCACTTTATATACAAACATGGCCACATTCGTCCAATGAGAATGCGGGAGAGATTTGTTCACAAACAAACGAAAACATAAATTCTTTCCACTAAAACCTGAGATAAGATATGATAAGATTGCAAATATTTGTCAATATAATTTGACACGTAAATATAATCAAGTAAAATGCTTGTTAGTGAAAACGAGTGAAATTTTAACAACAAATTTATGATATTTATTTTTAAACCGTAAAAATAATATTATTTCATATTTGGTTCAGAATATTAGAAATATATTTATATTAATTTGTTTAAATCACACACAATAATTTTGGTTCTTTACTTTCCTAAAGATAGTACTCACAGGAGCTAATAGACAGGCAATTACAAGCAAGTTGAGTAGAGGAATACGACTGCTTGTACTGCAAGCACACCACATGGCGACACACGTGTAAGCATGTTTTACTATACGTTTGAGAGGAGTTTTGGGTGTGTATGGAACTAAAATTCCAATAGAACATCCAAATTTCATTTAAAATGTAAGACTATAATTATAATTTGACAAAAAAATGTGCGAATTTGTTTTAAAAGAGAGATTAACAAATACTTAGAATGTCTTTCAATAAATGATTCTCGTTTTTATTATAATATATATTGCATCAAGGGAGAGAGAGATGAACAGAGAAATAAACGTCATTTTGCTTTAGACTGGCTTTCTGGAATCAGCACTTGAATTAAGGTTGCGCTTGGTTTCATTTGCAGTTGGCTGCTTTTAGGAAACGCTACACTTGGCCTTTTGGTATGTTGTAACTAGAAAATAGCTGCTGGTAAAAGTATGTGATCCAGATTGTTTCACATATGTGGGAATCGCAAATCCTGGACCACCCACGTGTGAAATAAAGCAAACATGTAATGTAGGAATAGCTATGGATATAGGCGTCTATTGTTGTGTGAAAACATGTGTATAATTGGATTGAAGCTATATTGCAGGATTCCAACTTGAGCCTATTGGTTTAAGAATTCATCAGGCCATAATAAAGGGCACGAAGACAAAGGCCCAAATAAATTGAGGCAGATTGGAGGAGGACCGGACGACATCATCAGACACAAGGCCGCGACTGGGAGAAATTAGGAGCGGGCCAAATTACCAGGCCATCATTGTCATCCCGAGTTCAACGACTTTCATCATTAGCTTAACTCGCTCTTGTAGATTGGTGGCTCTACATGTGTTTTCTCTCTTGATCATAATTTATACTTCCTCCTAATATATTATAGTCCGTACTTCCACATGTGTCTATGCAGATTATAGTTCATGCTTCCAATGATTGTGTAGATTATAGCTTATACCTCGACGTGTTTTTTTCAGATCATGATCTGTACCTCTAAATATTCCACGTGTTTATGTGAATTGAAATTCGTACTTCCACATGTTTATGTAAATCGGGATTTATTCTTCGCACAAGATGGCCTTTTATTTTTTTAATTAAGTGCTACAATCTGTTATTTCATAAGAAGTCAATACAACTAACCAGATGGCATTGCCACCTCCGCGCCTCAACCTTCGGTTTAAAAAGAAATATTTCGTACCTCCTTCCATGCGCCTCAAAGATTCCGTGAAGAATCCTTTCTTCAACTAAACAATACAACGAACACAGAAGTTAATGTAACCCAGGATCTAAAGATGTCATCCCGTGGTTAAATTTGTATTCATAAAAGGCTTAAGAATTTTAATTTCCCCCAGCTGAATTTGTTACTCTAAGCAACCAAATTGCGAAGTAAATGAAACTATAAAACGCAGGGATAGAAAAAAGCGTGAGCGCAAAATCACTCACTGGTATCACAAATATGAATTTCCGTGATTGTCCCATGAAATCAATCCTAGCAATATTATCAACCTATCAAACATCATTCTCTCCCAGTCAGATGCAACCATATTATCCAAAGGTCTAAAATACAAGACACCCGGCAAGCTAGATACATTCAGTAGCATCGAGGCAATCATGAATAATTTATTCATCAAGGAAAAAACCTGATCAAAACTCTGTTTCCAGCAACCTACAGAAATCTACAATCCAGCATTATGATAATAATGAATCGATAGTCATTAAACGATTGAAGAGAATATTTTATAATCAGAAATTCGGACAAAGGGTCTCACGTAGTAATTATGAGAACTGCCCAGAGTATCAATAAAAATCAAAAGTTGTTCGAGATGATGCCGAAACCTTTTGTTCTATCACGGAAATAATTAAAAATTACATATACTCCGGATTCAAGAATCACCCAATGTATTAAAGAGAAACATTAATTGCCTTATTTCAAACATAAAGCATTTTTTACAAGGTCTCCTTAAAACTCGGATTTATTATCGCCTGTCCATGGCTTCAGCATTTTCAAAATTTTTACTTCATCCCTCTGATCTAAGAAAAAGACAAACAGCCACTTCTTCTCTGTGTGTGGAATAACGATATTTCTAGCAGAATTATCCCAGTTCAACCCCTCGCATAAGAATAGGTCACGTGCTTCTTAGTTGTGTCGCTATACTTCATTCTACCCAACCATAGATAAGGTTACAAAATTTTGACAGGCCTCAAAACTATTGGAAGCATTTAAATCATTAAAACTCAGCGGTATGAATAGAAAAATCGTCCTCCCCACTCAATTTGCCAATATTCTGGGCCTTAATTTATAATCCCCAATAATGAATTTTATCTCTGTACTGCTTCACGTCATATAAACCTAATTTTGTTCCTTTGTTGTGTGTCGGTATAGTTAATCCATTAACCTCACGTTCATTAATTTTCGAACAATATAGTTTATATTGGTTTTGTAGAACGAGAGTGATACACGAGTTCTCACATGTTTCAGTGAGAAACACAAACATCCTCGATAAAGAGAGGCGAGTTGCCCCTCGAAATATCGGAATAATAAAAATATTTATGAATTCAATATATGCATATTTTCTTAATATATATATATATAATTAAAAAGGCATATATTGGATCAAAAAATCATTTATTTTACCGATATTTCAGTTGATTGAACGCCAACCTTTATCAAGGTGTTATAACACATAACACAAAATAACATTATATAACATTTTATAACATAAAATAGTTTATATATATATTTTTTTTTCATTGTAAAAAAAAAAGTCCATAAAAATGTTCATATATTTTTGCCTAATCAAAATAGTTGGATAACCCCAACATTGCAAATCAGCCACAATAGATTTTATATTTAGCATTCTTTTTTATATATACACTCATAAACAAAAGGAAGTTGTACCTTTTAGCATGTATATCGGGATTCAGAAAATAACTCTTAAATATATTTGATACACACACACACACACAGTGACCTTTATTGAAGACACACGAGATAACCAAATGTGAACAAAATTGCCTCTGTATCCTTCAAATAACAAACGACCGGCGACATAAAAGACCCTCCACTATCTTAAGTTTTGTCCATGAGTGTATATAAATCGACTGACTATTTTATACCGGCCTTTAAACTCAAGTGTTTTGTGTGTGGGGATGGGATGATAGCTTTTCCCCATTAGCCAGTTGAAGGACGGAGTGCTTGAGATTTGTCCAATAAAAGCCCCACTTCCCCTACGATCAATTCTCCTTATTTGAAAAATAACGGTCTATTATTTTCTTCAGACCTCATGGTTTATGCTTCTACATGTAGGTTGTAACTTATCCATCCACATGGTCTTTACTCATGTGACCATTTAGGTCAGATTATTATTATTCGTATGTGGATATGTTTACAATTATTATATTAAGGCGTTTATGATATTTTAAATTATATACTGCTTCATATTGATTCAAAACATCATATTAGGATTGTTTCAAAATAATTGACCATAACTGTAAGGTATCTGACCATTTGAAGTTCAAAATTTGAAATTAATAAAGAAATATGGAATAGAATGATTTATGTGTGTCTCCTCTCTATAAATTTATATTCAATATACGAGTATGCCTCTAATTTGTTTTAAACATTTGCTCCATCGTTGAACCCAAGATATAAAGAATCCACGTTGGGATTGTTGTTTTCTCACCTATGTGACTTTATAGACTATTCAACTTGATATAGGTCTTTAAACCTGTGGCCCCCAGACTTTTTTTTTACTCTTCGCATGTCAAGAAAGACTCGTCACATTTTCACTTACCTCTACACTTGGTATTTTTAATCTTTGACGAGTTTTTGAGATGCCATTCTGGTGAATGTATTTAAGGTTCATAAAGGAATGCTCAGGTTTCACCCCAGTCACAATATTTGAAAGGTAGAAGTCATTTTGGGCTTAATATAGATTCAGTGCCTCTTGACAACCCTTTGTCAAACTGACGACCGATAATTTTCTTGCGGGTCATTTTGAACAGATTTCCCCCAATATCAGTGTCCATATTGCATGGTTCAGTGTACTCCCTGATTATCTATTGTTCTCCGGTCATGGCTGATGACGTTATCTACCGTGGCTTTATAGTCACGGATAGTTGAGGTAGTGTGTTTGTTTATATAAACTATTTTATTATTCAACCAAACTACACCATATCGGAATCTTTTCTCATCCATCTTCTTACATTTCTTATATCAATTGTGGAATTGTTGTAGACAGTCTCTCTGGTCAATTTCAATCCGCCTCAATTACAGCTACCGAGAGGTGTTCTTCATCATCGGCCGGCCGCCGGACCTGCAGTCCTGGATCTTTCCAGTTGGTCTCGAGGACCACGCCATCACCATCTCCTCGGCGGCGAAGTACGCGATCTACGTATTCTTCGTAGATCGCGAAATGCGTGGTGTCGCTGGAGACCCACTGACGATTCTCCACCAAACTCTGCAGCGCTGGCAGAGGCGCCATATTCATTGTACATAGTGTATATAATCCATATTATCTTTTTTTTTAAATAGTGCAGACTGTGCACTTTGAATGTATTGACAAGATGTCAATAAAATTATTTTAATTGTCAATTGTCTATTACCGCTCTATTTATGTCTTGAATCACAGAACTCGAGATATTCCTAAAATAGTATTTCTTATTATTGGTTTTATTTAAATATATATATGAAATTATTAAAGCATTTACCAAATGTATATAATCTTTCCCCATTTTTTATTTCCCACTTTCATAGGTTTCTCCGTTTTGTAACCCCAAGGAGAATCCTCTGTAAGACCTGTGTGTCTTAATAAAGGCTTTTGTGTGTGTGTGTGTGAAATTATTAAAGCTATTTTAGAAGCGCATGATGCTTTTTTTAATTAAACAATTTTCTACTGACCTTACTGCAATGATAAATTAATGGGAGGGCCTGGCTAATTAGTGGTGAACCCTCCCATTAATTTATCATTGCAGTAAGGTCAGTAGAAAATTGTTTAATTAAAAAAAAGAACCATATTCGTCTAAAATAGTTACAATTTCTTATAACAGATGGCGCGCTAATGCATCATAAAACATATATATATATATATTTGCAATACATCAACAACAACAAAAAGTATTTATTTAGGGTCACTGACCCTATACAGGATTCACCAGAGGTATGCATAAGAACAAAGCAGTGAGACAAAGGAAATAACGAACATATATATATATATATGAAACATAAAGAATATAGTTTGACTAATATATTCCTGGCATGTTTTTGCAGGAAGGCTTTACTTTAGGAGAATACTTATTTAATGTTTTCACACGCGCGTTTGTGTAAAATTAACTGGAGATATATGGTAAGCGCGTATAGAGGAAATACTTTATTATCTTCTCGAAGATTGAATACAGTTTTTAAATGTGTAGAAAATTTATATATCATATATAAACAACAACAAAAAGCTTTATTAAGATATTTTAGTCTTATACAGATTCTCCGAGTTAAAATGTGAGGTACATTCTGGAAAAAAACAGTAATAATACCAGTAATAAGCATTGTTATTAATATAATTTCTAAGTCTGATCACATTTAATGGTAATATGAAATTTATATACAGGAAAACTTAATTAAGAAAATCAAGCTAATAAATAGATTAGTCTGGGTAAATTGGAGGGGAAATAGATTTCTTTATATCATATATATGATATGGGAGTGTGATATTCACGTGTGCAAAAGTCATCTCTCCTTTATAGAAATGCATTAAAACAATGTACCGTTATATGAATATATCCAATGTGCAGATTCAGATCAGTGACTAAGCCACAACACCAACTTTGCAAATTCAGACGAAGGCCAACAACAAACTGTATACCGTCTATGGCCGTCATCTAGAAGTTGATGCTTCGATTTCGTGCTACGATATGGTTATCAAATCGGGATAATCTGCCAAGAATGTCTTGAAGGTGATGAAGTCTTAGGGAATATTTTTGCCAGAATGTATTGATGGCCACTACCACAAAAGAAGAAAAATCTTTCCCTTGAAGAAAAAAAAATTAAATTAAACGTTTAACTCTTAAGAAATTCGCTAAATATACATAGAAAATCAAATAAGGTTGTATAGTGTATAATAAGTCGTAATAAATAAATACGTTCCAAAGGAGAAAAATGCATAAAATAAAAATATTAGGAAAGACAAACTTCAAAATAACACGGAAATTTATTTATAATGCAAAACAAATTAGATTTTATAAAATGCAGAAGAATCTAGAGGGAAGTTTACAGAATCGCAAAATATAAATATTAAAATTTATATTCTGAACATAGAAAAAAAATATTGCTTGCTACAATATTTTCAAGCAATAATTCTATTTCCAAAAAAAAAAAAAAAGAAGGAGTTTCTCTCCATATAAATTAGTATTCTGCAGACCTGGAAGGATCTCCCAGGGGTATATAGAGCAGGGACCGCAAAGATGGCTATCAGACTCTTTCTTCCATTTGGGGCAGAAGTGACCAAGTGGGGAGGAGGGAGAATGGAGGGGAGAGATAGCATCGGCGCCCGCACTGGTCCGGCCCGACATCTGCCCGTCCGCCAGCCAGCCAATTAGAGAGCCCACATCAATCTGCGGGTGTGAAACTAGCTAAAAATATCTATTATAGCTGATGTTAACACAATGTTCAAACTTCTGGGTTTCACGGCACTAGAACTGCATTCTTCTCTCACTGAAGGGGATAAAATTGCTCTCCTAATTGAACCCAAGGTCTAGCAGAAATACGACGATTATCACAACATGTTTCATTCAAATTTAAATCTAGACAATTGACAATTAAAATAATTTCATTGATATCTTGTCAATACATGTAAAAGTGCACAGCCTGCAATATTTTTAAAAGATAATTATATATATGCATAACACTATGTAAAATGAATAAGGCGCCTCTGCCACCGCTGCAGAGTTTGGTAGAGAATCGCCAGCCGGTCTCTAGCGACACCACGCATTTCGCGATCATTTTGCAAAAGATATGGTTCTTGAATCAAAAGAATATCCGGTGGGTTAGATATAATATTGGATTGTCGTTCACTGGTTGCTATTAAACTCTTCCTGACGTTTTGTATACATTTTACATTTTAAATATGTGTTTATCCTACCAATAACTATGTATATCTATGTTTTGTAAATATGTTATATTCAAATGACATATATGTAGGGATAATTTTATTGTTAATATTCACATTTTGATGTATTGTATACCTTTGATCATTAATAAATTATGTTTGAGGTACCAAAACTTTCTTTTTGTTCAAACACAGCAACGTGTGAACGGGTACGGCTAGGTGGAGCAGAGTATCAAACATAAAGTTATCTTGACAAGTATAGATTCAATAGGATTGGATGTTTGCTAGAATCGTTTTAATAAATGTTTGTTAGGCAAACTTTTACTCGGATAAAAACCGGGCAAAGCCGGGAACATTCGGTAGAATAATTTTTAACGCTTTGCCAAATGTTTTAATTTTTGTTCGCTCCTGACGAAGACAAAAGATTTTTGTCGAAACGTCGAGACAATAAAAAAGATTTACTGGTCGAAGTATCTTTAATTTGAAGAACTATGAATGCTGGCCAGGCAGCCTCTATCTTTACAATAATTCGCTAGTTGAATTATAAATGAATTTCTCCAACCATTTTAATATTTTATTTCCAACATTTTTTTTGTTTCTTCACCTAACCAAGTAGAATCTACATTTCGGATGATTATCCTTGGTAGGTTTCACCAGATAGCACTTGTGATTTCATCCTATGGGTGAGATTGATCAGAGGGCACCACAGGACTGTCCGGACACTTGGCTTCAATGTATAAATACAGTGTGAAAATGTTCAAAAATCTAAACCTATTTTCATTCGTGAAAATTAATATTTAGGAAAAAGTGTTTGTTTTTTTCACCCATCTATCTTCACATTCATTAAACACCTGGAGTTCACACTTTGAAATAGATGTCTTACTTATGAACGGTTAATTTCACACTGTCCTGTTACACTGGTGAACGCAATCTGCGCCACCATGTTCTTAGTGAAATTCAATTTCACGCTCCACAGTTGCTAATTAGGTAGGCCGCCTGAGTCACTGGGTTCCCCAGGGAACAACCGCCCCGTGAGGTGAAGCGCATCCTGCCCTGCGCTTCTTTCTGGGGCAGACAGGTTGGGTGGGTCAATACCCGGCCGTCAGGAATGTCCTCAAACATTGACAACAAAATTCGAACAGAGTTAGTAACACATGTTCATCCCTGACTTTACATTTTAACAAAATTCACAATCAATCCAGGGCTGAGTTTCTTTATTATTTTTATTTCTCTAGCTTTCGGACCAACATGCCCTTCAACAACAGAACTATGACTTCCAGCTGACTATACACGCGGCATGTATTGTTGCCAGGAACGTCTAAATTACAACACGATAGCTATAAAGTTCCAAGAACTATCGGAAAACGATAAATGATATAGAGCATTGGTCTACCATTATCAACCATTATTTGAGTTTGCAATGACAAAAACGCGCAATGAGACAACTTCTCTGTATCTTCAGCAGAGGTCACCCATATAATGGCGATCTACGTTTTCTTCGTGGATCGCGAAATACGTGGTGTCGCTGGAGACCCGCTGGCGATTCTCCACCAAACTCTGCGGCGGTGGCAGAGGCGTCATGTACATATTTATAATATATAGTTGTGTATCTAATTATTATTTTAAAATAATAGTGCAGATTGTGCACCTTTTCGTGTATTGACAAGATGTCAATAAAATTTTGTTAAATTGTCTAATGGCTCACTCAGCTCCTGCCGACAGATGTAGCGGCTAAATTCTCAGCACGAAGGAGAAAGAGCGACCTGAATCCTGTTATTTATGTTGAGCAGTATTGTACGAGATGTCCACAGGAGAGAATGTCGTCCCATTTTTTTTCAACGTCAACCTACATCGATATCAACATCTCGAGTCTGTCGGCATCTTATAAAATCTTTCTGTCAAGCCATATTCATTTGGGGATGATATGTGATGAAATAAATATATGAATTGTTTCGTTTGCTGTGATGTATAAATGTGATGATGAGTTGCTGTCGACTTATCTGTGATGAGATGAGAATTCCAGTAGCTTTTGTAGAGATTCTGTCGACTACTGAAATAAGAGTTGAAGTCCTGGTAGCTCTTGTTGTACTGTGTTGACCGAGAGGAACAGTCAGGATGTAGAGTTTTCCAGTACCTCTCTGCACCTTGGAAGACCTTTAAAAGTTCTCACAAAATACAGGCAGTCGTGGTCGAGGCAGAGTGGAAAGCTGGGGATATCCACACAAAAAACGAAGACACAGTTGCACTAAGAAAGTTCCGTAAACAGATAAAAGTTGAGCCAGGAGCGAAAGATGGAGACATAGAAGTTTCTTACTCGTCTACATGATAGTTGAGATCGACATAAGGTACGACCGACGTGAGCTGACGCTAAGGGTGAACTCAATTCAACTGTCTGAACTGTCAAGTCCCTGTAAGGTGATGATTTATAGGTTAAAAAGGGGTGACCTTATGTGACAGGGGCGTTTGAGAAAAAGCGCCTTTACCTGTCCAGGTGTGAGAGGGGTCTCTGCATTCCACCACATGTGACAGTGTGGGTGGCCTGTCGTGGGAATTGTGAATCTACCTGATTTATGAGTTCCATCTTTAGACTGTTGTTTTGGTAATACTATGCTGGATCTCTGCTTTAGCTCAACTCTTAAATCTATTACAGATTTTATTTATTTATCCACTTTGTACAAATTACATTACATAGGGTGATGTAAAGACACAGATTAATCATGCGCATAATTATTTATAGATGTGTCTCTATATACAACATGACAATCTTGTTATAAGTTATCTACACAATATGAGGTTGTTGTTTTAAATTACCATATATATATATATAGATCTCTCTTCGTAATGATCTGACACTTCCTAGATTGGCAACCAGTGTCTGAAAGTTATCAATGAAAAAAAGTTATAATACCTACCATATATACACACTCATGGACAAAACTCAAGGAAGTGGTACATTTTAGCAAGTATATCGGGATTCATACAATAACTCTGAAAGATATCTGATACACAGTGACCTTTATTGAAGACATACGATATAACCAAGTATGAACAAAATTGTCTCGGTCTCCTCCAAAAAAAAAAATAATAATAATAATAAGACTTTCCATTTAAGTTTTTCCGTGGGTGTATATGAAAAGAGATAACATTTTGTATTATTAAAATATAAAGAAGGTGATTCTATTGGTTCTGAATATACACTTTGGTGTATTAAAAATAAACAGCATGTTTGACAGTGATGTACAGACCAAATCCTAAAAACCGCGCTCTTTAAGACGGTTGCGCATGTTCTTCGGTTCCTTCTGCGTGGAAACCGAGGCAGTCTGTTCTGTTACGCACGCTTCTATCAATAAAGGTCATATACCAGTTACGTTAGCCTATAGTTGATCCAGCGTTACACTAGATTGAGGTGAACAATAAATATAATTATATAAATACGATATTTAAATTGAGAGAATTCACTACTGATGAACCAGGACCTCCCAATATTTTTATCATTGCAGTAAAATCAGTAGAAAATTGGAGGGCTTTATTTAAAAAGAAACGTTCTCGAGCTAAAAATATTTTACATTTATTAATACTTTAATTAAAAAGGCATATATTGGATCAAAATATCATTTAGTTTACCAATATTTCAGTTGGCTGAACGCCAACCTTTATCAAGGTGTTATAACATTTTAAAGTGTGTCAACAACAAACTCAGCGCCACATTTGTTGTTGACACACTTTAAAATGTTATAACACCTTGATAAAGGTTGGCGTTCAGCCAACTGAAATATTGGTAAAATAAATGATATTTTGATCCAATATATGCCTTTTTAATTAAAGATTTATTTATGGATTGCTCTATTTTCAAAATTTATTAATACAGATGGCGCGCTAATGTATTGTATTTAAAATATTTATATTAGTTCTTAAAATTAGATAAGCTATTTGCGAGAGAATACAAGAGTTAGTTTTGAGTTTACCTGAATTAAACTTTTTTATTAATATTTTTAAATAAAAAAGTACAGTTAAAAGAATTAAATAACTATTGCTTATTTTATATGTATTATTTTTATATACGTTTTTACTTTCCAACCAGAAAATGAGTTCTACCAAAATTGAATTCTAAACCGTATTTACCGTTTTAAATTCAATTTAACAAAAGCAAATAGTAAATAACCTTGTGCCACATCCTGTATAATGTTGTCAAAAAGTGCCGACAAAAGAGAAAGGGAAAAGAAGGTTTGGCGTTGGGCTGATAATGAATATCATCGCAAACTTCTTTGTGAACGGCACCACGGGCGTCTTTGATAACGGTAAATGGCATTCCCCATAAATATAGAGTCATAGGACGTATTTCATTAATGTGAGAGAGTCTAGTTTGTTAAACTCCTCTGAGGCACATCATACAATAACCCTTCCATTTAATGGAGGTACAAAAACCATTCCCGTGTGCCTGCCTTAATGTAGGGCTCACGGTCTGCGTGACTTTATACCATTCTGCTAATTATCATAAAATATAGTCCTGGATCTAATGGCGGGTGACACCGCGGTGACCTTCCCCGGGAATTCTCGGTCGGTGTTGCCACAGCGGCCGACAACCTGCACAAATTTCCTGCCTTTATTTAACCCAAGCGGCTCCGGTTTCCATTCCTATTGAATGGGTTTCAGAGTTCGTTGACTGCATCCTGAATATCGAACTTCACCATAGAGAGATATTGAATTTAGCCTTTAGAAACCTTTGTAGCGACGACAAGTGAATTGGGTCATATCCGATATTAGATAAGCGCACTACTTAAGAGCTTTATCTGGCACAAGTATATCAGACATTATAAAAATGGATATATATATAATTGGCTTTCTATCTAGCTATAGTAGCTTCACATGTAACCTTCGATTAATTTTTAAAACATCTAAACAATGGTATTCGCATACCTTCTTACAAAACACCAACTTTTTGACCTTTATAATCTGAATCTACACAACGTTCAAATACAAATGGGAAAGGAATTACAAATTAGTTTAAATGTGGGCGCGTTGTCTTCCAGTCGCGTGTTAGCAAGAAGGAAACGTACATTATTCTCTAAATACTTGAACACTTGGCATCTTTCCGTAGCCCTAGAATTGCCTAAAATCAAATTTATGTGTAAAACTAGAGTATAAACTCTCTCTGTTCACGATCCTCTCTCTACAAGATAGAAGAACGAATAATAAAGAATTACTGGAATACTTTTATTGAGAACTGTAGAAAGTATCTCTCTAACCTTGTGTTTGCATCGAATTTTTTAGAGACCAGAGGTTTTTAAACACAGCACGCTGTTATTAGACAAGACCATGATATTGTACAAACTTTGGTACACACCACCACATACACACAACAATTTTCATTCATTTTTTTTAACATTATAACAATACAAATTTTAATTAGACTTCATATAGTTATCATAAAGTTGTATTAAAAGATAGACCCAAGTATTATCTGGAGCATGAAGAGTTTTCTCAGGACAATGTTATATACATTGGTCGTTTCTCGAGAGAGTTCCAAACTTCTCTAGACCTATGACCTCAAGAAAAAGTTATAAACATTTGTCGTCTCTTGAGAGCACTCAGCCTTTTCTAGACCTAGGACCTCAGGGCAAGGTTAACGATATTCGTCGTCTTCCGAAAGATCTTGGCCCCCTCAAGACAAGGCTATATATAGAAGGAGGAAGACATAAGTGGCTGCTGGCGCTAGAGAGGCCGGGAAGATAGCTATCAGGGTGCTGCAGCCTATCACCTCAAGTAGCAGTTGATAGGAGCCGCCGGTTGTAAAAGTCTTCCCCCTTCTGCTCTAAACTGGTGAAGGGTTCGTCTCTTACATTTAATTGACATACTTACAATGATGACAACGGATCACTCAAGTGAACATTGCAAGATGACTACTGCTACCTATACCAACTAAACGTTGATTATTTGAATGCAGAATATATATATTGGCCGAAACGTTTTCTTGACAAATGGAGAAAACCCATCCTCGCACACGTTTTGAGCTGTTAGCTCTCGTCATCATATTTTAACATTGCCGACACTAAAAACACAGGGATAGCAAATACACTCTTGCAAATGTTTATGAAAATGACTCCGAGTTAGCAAATATCTAATTGTCAATACGTCTACGCTAACAACTCCAAGTTCCAAATACCTGGCTATTCCATTATCTACTCTAAATTGGACCATTTCATTATCTACTCTAATTCTCGGAGATAAAATATAGCATCTTACCATTGTCTACGCTAACAACTCCAAGTTCCAAATACCGAGATCGCCATTCCATTATCTACTTTCTAATTCTTTGAGTTGAAAAATATAGTATCTTACCATTGTCTACGATAACAACTCCAGTTCCAAATATCGGACCATTCCATTATCTACTCTAATTCTCGGAGATAAAATATAGAATCTTACCATTGTCTACGCTAACAACTCCAAGTTCCAAATACCGAGATCCCATTCCATTATCTACTCTCTAATTCTTTGAGTTAAAAAATATAGTATCTTACCATTGTCTACGATAAAAACTTCCAAATATCGGACCATTCCATTATCTACTCTAACTCTTGTAGAGCAAATGTAGTTTCTTGCACCATTGTCTACGCTAACAATTCCGAGTTCCAAATATCGGACCATATATTCCATTATCTACTCAAACTCTTGGAGTTAAAAAAATATAGTATCTTACCATTGTCTACGATAACAACTACGAGTTTATAATTGGTCAGATCAGAAAAATTTAGTTGCATGAATAGATGTTTTTCTTTATTTTACCGCCTGATCCCAGTACAAGTTCACTTTTTGTACTATTTTTTCGTATAGTTTTGCCTGCTCACGCACTTTTGGTCATAAATACCCGTTCCTTGGTTTTTCAGAAGCCTCTAGGATCAACCTTTTTGGTCGTTGGGGAACAGCCTGCACCATGCTGATGATAGCCAACAGCCTGAAACGCGTATGTGGTTGGCTTTTCTTGATTAATCACAAAAGGGTGTTTGGCTAATATTCTGTCGAATTTTTTTTTTAAATAGCTAATTTTTATTCCGATAGATGACGCAATCCATCGGTAACATTCAGCTGCACAATCAGGTGATGTATTTTTCTTAAAAATATATTTTTTTTTTCGACCAACTGATTCCAGTATAATTTCACTTTTATACCAATACAACTAAACGATCAAACATGGCTACTGCCATCGGTAGGATATTTATCTTTTGAAAATAAACTAAAAATGGGTGTATCGTTAATCTTATTACATAAGAAGTCATTGTAGGGCTTTCGTAATCAATTTACTTTGATGATTTTTTTATTGCCAATCAAGGTCTTTATCAAGCTGTCGACGACCAAAATATCAACGATATTTTAAGGCGATAAGCTTTTTTATTTAATGTCTGACCCGAAAGCTAGCCAAGCATTAAATAAAGAAACGTTCGCTTCAAAATACCGTTGGTATATTGATCTTCGACCGCTTGAAGATAGACATTAATTGCGATTCTCTCTCTCATTTTTTTTTTTATAATACCATGGTCATTATGATGAAGCTAGTCAATATCGTTACGTTTCTTTAAAAGGAGGAGGGGAAGCAGTAACATGCTCGCTAAAAAACCTGGGCTCAGCTGGCCCGGTTAATATCCAGGGATAGAGGATGAGCAGCGTCTGTACTCTATGTTAGGAGCGGCTGCACCTGACGTCTGTACTTCATGTCAGAGGCGACCATTTCATATTGGAACTAAGTCGGCCTGCTACTGAGTAGTGCTCCGAGTCTTAATGACAAGAGCAGATGCATTCTACCTCACCCAGTCTTTATAGATTTCAAATCTCCTTTGATAAGCTCTACTCATCCCCAGCAGACATCAACTCAAGCTCTACAGGCTTGATACCTTTAGATGATTGTTGAGTTGAGATAAGAAAGAAGAAGAAGACGTTTCTTTATATCGTGGGCGAAGAAGAAAAAATAATATTACAACAAAGATTTTCATTAAGTTTATATTTACAGAGAGATGAAATAACAAAAACTAAATAACCATTTTTACGCATTTAATGTTATATAAGCTAAATATACTCTCATGGACACAAAACTTAAGGAAGGGGAACATCTTTGATTTCGCCAGTCGTCTGTTTTTTTTTTTTTTCTTTTTTTTTTTTAAGGAGAGACAGAGGCAATTTTGTTCACACTTGGTTATTCCGTGCTTTCAATGGTCATTGTGTATCAAATATCTTTCAGAGTTATTGTCTGAATTCCAATATGCATGCTAAAAGGTACAACTTCCTTAAGTTTTGTCCACGACTGTATTTGGAAAAAAGGGTAATACGTATATTAATGTATTAGATAATAAAAATGCATATATTGGATTTAATAATATAATATAATATATTTTATTAAATCCAATATATGCATTTTTATTATCTAATGAATTAAATATGGATTGCTCTATTTTCAAAACGTATATTAATGTGTTTACATTGTAGTAATTCGTATTAATATATAGTAATAATGGGTATCCTAAAATTCATGTAAAAAGACATTTTGATAGAAGATACAGGTTTACCATTTTGTATTTATAAAATTATATAGTATAAGTTTACGTATGGAATATCGGGTACATATAACCTCCAAAGTTTTTTCTGTCATATATGTACTCTTTCTGTTGACATTTTTAATGATCGCTTTGAACAAATTCGATTTAATTTTGTTTGATACATCTCTTAATTTACCTTCTTCGAGGCGTGGGTGACCTTGGGCTCTTATTCACATAAACCTCATACTTAAAAAAAAATCAAACGGCATTAAATCGCATAATCTGGGCGGTCAATTCTGATAACCAAAACAGGATATTACATGACCATGAGATGACTCATGCAGTTTCACCATGCTGCCACATTATGTAAAACGGTCAATTAAGACGAATTTATGCAAAACATTGATAACCTAATATATAATGTATACTTAAATCTATGTGTTTTATATGAAAATTATTTCTTGTGGGAATTTTGGGGTATCGTAGGCGTATGAAAAGTCAATACATACGTTGATAGGGGGCTGAAGAGCCCTAAGACACATTTCACAGAATTTTTGAGATATAAAATACAGAACTTGTGTAATAAAATTACATAATGTGCTATATAAGAAGTAGCGTTCAGAATGCTCGCAAGAATGTACAGATGCCATCTCCGGAAGATTAGTATTTAACTGCATAGTTGACCTATTTTCTCAGCACAAGAACAACAGTACTTTTTTTTACTGGACAATTGACAATTTAAACATTTTTATTGACTTCTAATCAATTTGTTTAGAAAAAAAAAAGATAAAATAAAGGGATAAATGAAGAGTAAATATATACAGTTGTTAATATTTTACACAAATAAATTTACTGGCAATGCGTTTCTTTTAAATATCATCAACTCATATCATTGCAGTAAGGTCTGTAGAGATAATATTTGATGATATTTAAAAGAAACGCATTGCCAGTAAATTTATTTGTGTAAAATATTAACGATAGATGGCAATAAAATTTAATTTACTAATAAACAGTTGTATATGTACAAATTTCTTCAGAAAGGGAGGCTTCCCCACCTTGAGAGAGTCCTCCTCCAGACAAGGTCTTCTTGAATACTCCTCAGTTCCACGCCGAGGAAGTACTTATAGATGCGCGTCTTAGCAGACGCCAAGATGGCCTCTACTAGTTCTAAGTCATTATTTCAGTGAATTCTGGCACAAGTAGTTTTCTCATTTTCTTATGAAATAAAAAAGAAATTACTGGAAGCCTAGAGGCGAAAATTCATTTATTAGAAATTACATGACGAAGAAGTAGGTAAAGAGAGCGGCATTCTCAAGGACAAAGTAAAATATTCCTTTTCAATAGTCCGTAGACAGATGTAAGACTGGGGAAGTGGCAAGGTAAGGAAAGAAGGAAGTCTGTGTAAAATTGGCAACCAAGGGTCCACTGAACTAGAACATTGCACCACGATGTCTAGCGATGGAGCAGGAGGCGGATCTGGCTTCATGATTAGAGGAAAATCCTTTAGCACAGCAATTAACGCATTTTGCGGTGAGTGAGGAACAATCACGGCCCTCATGACCGCTTGAGCCACAGCGGTAACAAATGGCCGCGAAGATAGTGCACCTGTCAGAGCCGTGGCCGAAGCCGCAGCAATGAAAGCAAATGCGGACTCGGGCGGACTCTTCGTAGTTGAGGATCACACCGTCCACGCTTATTCTTCCGCGTGCTCCCAGTGCATTGAAAGTAACCAGGTTGAGCTCGATGAAGGCAGTGCAAGTGCCGTTCCGAGGAGCGGAGCGGTGGACTATCCTGACAGTCTTAGTTTCAGGGAGTTCTGCCACTGCGGAGACAGACTGGATGGCTTGCACGATGGCAGAGTCCGCGGTCTTTTCCTCCACGCGGAAGAGACAAATTCGTGGGAGAATCTTTCGAGCCTCATGAACCTTCAGGTTGCTGGCCAACTTGTTAGAGAGGGCGGAACATATGGAGGAGATTACTTCTGGGCTGGAGGCATGCAACACCAGCTTTCCTCGGGTGCGGAGGGAGGCCCAGACGTTGTCCGGCAAGGTCTGTGCAGCGCGTACTGCCTTGAGTATGTCTCTAGGATCTGTATTGAGATCGGCGGCCTCTACCACAGCATGAGCCACTGAGAAGGGCACGTGATTCAGTGCACGAGCCCGTTTTGGTAATGCGAGAAAGGACGAGGTGAATGTATGCTTTGTAGTAAAGCGAGGGAACTCCCCGGCGGGTGGGGCAGCAGGAATACAGATATTCCTCTTGGGATTGACTTCGGAGCGCCTTTTACGGGAAGGGGAAGCAATGTATAGAAACTCAGAGGAAGTCTGTATGGAGGCCTCTTTTAGGATTCTAGGGAATGCGAAGCAATCAACAGCCTTATCGGACTTGTCCATCTCAGGTGCCACAGAAAGAGTCGCCTGGACTGCCGCGTCGGATGTGGTTGGTGAGAAGGCAGCAGCGGCTTCCTTCATATCAAGGAGCTTCAGAAGCAGTTTGTCCTGCTCAGCAGTCATCTCCATGAACTGTTGCCTAAGCTTAAAAAACTCTATCTTTTGCTTCAGAATACATGTGCGGCGCTTTTCGAGACACATCAGTATCTGGTTATAGAGGTAAAAGAGATTTCCTTTGCTAAGTTCCATGTAAATATAATTTGATATTACTTTATCGTCTTCCTGAATATTCTCAGGGGAGATTTCAAAAGGCTGGGTTTCCACAGCTGAGGGTTCCATTATGGAAAGACTAAAAGTGCGTGGCAAGGCGACGGAAAGTAAAGGTGGCTTCGATGAACTTGACGTGATGCAGACTTGAACAGGGAAAAGGAGCCCGCGGGGGAACAAGGCGGGGCAGGAGGTGTCGCGGGGCCAGAGGTGAGCCGGGGAAGCCAGCGCACTGAGAGCACAAGTAAAGAAAAGGCCATTCAATTGCACATTCCCATAATATTATAGAGCAGTGTGACGTAGTCTGTCACATGGCGCAGGTGACGGTAGACGTTGTCAAACAAATGGTGAATTCTTACAGCTTCATTCTTTTATTGAGTGCGTCAATTTCACCGGATATTCTTTTTGGAGGAATATTCAATATATCAGGTAAAATGGCTGGTGGCTAAGATAATCATAGGAGATAAGGGTTTGACTGCTAGTACTGTAAATGTACTATATAGAAATTAGTTCTCTTTATATATATATCTAATATCCCCCGGTTGGTTGCTTTGGATTAATAAATGTTCGGAAAAATCTGAACACACATCAGACCTTGTAATTTGAAATGCGCTAGAAATATGGTCTTTTTAAGGTGAAGGCTTGTGAAAGGCCGAATCGAATACAATCGAAAGTCAACAAATTGCTCTAATTATTGAAGGCGAAAAAAATAGTTTGAGAGAGAGAATCAAGGGTTCCGATATATCACATGTAGAAAATTTCTAAAGTTAATTTATATCCTCGAAAGGCATATGCACAGTACCTCATTTTATAGAGGATGAAGAGTTCCGATTGAACTTCTTGTAATATCGGGAGAAAGAACTATTAAAGGTATCGGAGACGAAGGCGAAAGTTCTATGGAAAGCAGAGAACAAGCGTCAGGAAACAATGTTTAAGAACAAAGAAGGAGTTTCCATCAGAAATGCTAAAAAAAACCTTAATTGCTTCAGTGTCCCAATTGGACATGTTAATGCGACATATTGCGGAAGAAAATTAATTAAAATTAAGGAGAAAGCAAGCGATTACAGCTCGAAACGAAATTCAGATCGCTTCAGTAAAATGAATTGGCGACGAATGATGTGCAAGTCACCTCATTCTGGACGATGGGTCGCATTTCACCCTTTACTGGATCAACAGAAATGGTGGATACTACATATCCACACTTTCTCTACGCTTTTGAAGGGAAATTTTTATGAGAAAAAAAATGAAAAGAAAAAGTTCTGGTGGAGATTGCAATTAATTCACGTGGACTCAGTAGTCCAATCATCCGTCATGCTAAACGGTATTGAGACCAGATTGATTCCGTACATCAATCACAAGAATGGTAGTTAGGTAATTTTCACAGATCGAGCCAGCGTCCATTGATTAATTATCATCTCCCCCCTGCTGTAAATGTAAATTTTGTGGCGAAGATCAACAACGCAGCCAACGTCTGATAAATTCGTTGCATCGAAGAGCTAGTGTAGCCGATGTACTCATAGAGGAATATAGCCAAGAACACCAATCAAGCTCATCAACTAAATATAGTATTGATCATTTAACTATTGATTTGAAAATAAACTTTCTTCCCTGATATATAATTCAATAACATAAATAATGCTTCCACAGGGCTGTGAAAATAAAAAGTTATACCAGAAACTTAGCCCTGGAAACATTATTTTATCAAATAGAGTATTACTTGCGCGACGTGTATAATGTTATTGTTTATTGGTCGCTTGTTGGGCTTGTAATTTAGATTGTTGATTGGGGTGGTTTCTCCCGTGGCTATTAGATCATAGGTTGAGGAAGCTTGATAGACAGTTTTTTCATAAAGGATGATTTTATGGTATTGATGATTAATCTTCGACTATATAAGCTAAGACCATAGGTTATGATGGGTTCTATTTTAAGTATCTTCATAGCCGTGTGTCTATTGGTATTAGATTCAAGTTTTCTCTTAATACTATAATTATTTCAAAGGTTTTTTCAAATTAATTTATTAATAGTGTTTTCTCACAAATAGAGTAATAGTTCTTGATTTTAGGCAGAGATTGTGAGATGAAGCTAAACGTGTTGTCAAAATGCTTCGTAAATGAATTTTCAAAGAATATTGTTCATTATCGTTTCAATGTTTTGTTAACAGCCGTTTTAAGCATTTCGTTATTGCGAAAATAAAAGGAATCCTAGGAATATCTAAAGACTATCCTAGGAGTATCTGAAGACAAGAAGAGAATATTTTTGTGCATTCGTGAAGAATATTGCTGAAATCGTATATTTACAGGAACCTTGAAGGTGGCAATTTCGCACGAAAAAATAAAGAGAAAACTACTCAGGAATTTTCGCTGCTGCTCTTTTGAATGAGAAAAAAAGATACTCTCTGTTCATATTCGATATTCCCACAATAGTTTATCGAACTTGATGACGAAATACGACGTTAAAATCCAAAAATGGGGGGTTTGACCTTCTATCGACATTACATAAAAATGTCACACAAGGTCACTCCCACGATCTTTAATAAAGGTTATTGACAGTAGTATATGTTCTCTCCGCTCCATTTCTTAATAATTATATTAACATTTTTTCTGTCTCTATCGTTTAACTAGAACATAGAGAAATTTCCAGGGAAGTATCATCCGAAATTTAAGATAAATTAGTATGTTCTATATGACAACCATTTTTTCTATTGTTACAGTCAGGGTCAAGAAAGTTTGTGTGTAGTATCTTACAGAAAGCGTTTAATAAGGAAAAGCCCAAAATATGTAAAGACTTTTTAGTAAAAGACTGTTTTTCCCCAAAAATATTTTAATGCACTTAATTTAGAACATCTCTACAATTTTTAACGGGGTAGTTCTCCCAGCATATATAATTTTTTGTGTGGCACTCCGCCATAACAAATTGCTATATCTAGTAACATCTATCATACATCGAACTAAATATAATACACAAGTCGGGTAAGCATTTATTAGAACGTTACACAATTGATTTTTCACCTAGACGACCTGCGAGTGAGGTTCTCAAATCAGGACATAGTTCTCACCTCTAAAGGTCTTTATTTAGTTTCTGATAAACCTTCGAAGTGATCTCTGTAATATAAATATGTGTTAAAATGGAAAATAAATAGTTCTGTGCACAGATAATCGTTAATGGAAACCCTGAACCTTCGTTATAGACTTTTTTTAAAATTCTAATTAATTAATTTAAACTTGGTCAAAGCGTTCAACTCAAATTGTAGAATTTCATTGACTTCTAGGCGAGGTCTTCTGGACGAAATGATCTCAAAAATTGACGGTACTTTCCCCGTAGACTGATGAACGACAGATCCAAAATTAGTTGTAATCGTATATATTAGGTTACATATATATTAGGTGACGGTGTTGGATGGACTGGACGACGCACCTACGAGGAGATGAAGAGGATGGCGGAGGAAGTATGGAGAGACCATGTGGCCAGCCACCCTCAGTAGAGGAAGGCACTGAAGGAGGGAGATATGGAGACCATGTGGCACCCTCAGTAGAGGAAGGCACTGAAGGAGGGAGATATGAAGAGACCATGTGGGCAGCACCCTCAGTAGGGGAAGGCACTGAAGGAGGGATATATGAAGAGACCATGTGACCAGCACCCTCAGTAGAGGAAGGCACTGAAGGAGGGAGATATGGAGAGACCATGTGGGCAGCACCCTCAGTAGGGGAAGGCACTGAAGGAGGGAGATATGAAGAGACCATGTGGGCAGCACCCTCAGTAGGGGAAGGCACTGAAGGAGGGATATATGAAGAGACCATGTGGCCAGCACCCTCAGTAGAGGAAGGCACTGAAGGAGGGAGATATGGAGAGACCATGTGGCCCACCCTCAGTAGAGGAAGGCACTGAAGGAGGGAGATATGGAGAGACCATGTGGGCAGCACCCTCAGTAGGGGAAGGCACTGAAGGAGGGATATATGAAGAGACCATGTGGCCAGCACCCTCAGTAGAGGAAGGCACTGAAGGAGGGAGATATGGAGAGACCATGTGGCCCACCCTCAGTAGAGGAAGGTACTGAAGGAGGGAGATAGAGAGAGACCATGTGGCCCTCCCTCAGTAGAGGAAGGTACTGAAGGAGGGAGATATGGAGAGACCATGTGGCCCTCCCTCAGTAGAGGAAGGTATTGAAGGAGGAGGAAGATATTAGGTATCTCTTTAGATAAAATAGAAAAAAAGTGCAATAATATTTTTACAAACGAAAAATTTATCTACGCGATGGGTGGTGACATTTCTTAACATTGAATGAAACCTAGGCTAACAGATAGAATTCCAAACAGCATTTAAATATGTTTAGTATATTCACTGTATTTGCAATGTTTACTGTATTGGCCGCCGATTTGTGATTTTAGACAAGACCTGGATTACACACCAGAGTCTTAACAAGAGTCAAAGCAGTAGATATATATATAACCTATAGATGGAAATTTTACCTGGAAGACATTGATCTTCAAAATAATAAAGGTCGCCTCTCCCGTCAAAATAGACGTCAAAGCTAGACGCCATCTATTGACCGTCACCACGAACTAGCTGCCTTATGTCAGTGATACGAAGGTGTATTTTGAGAAGGACTTGAGCCCTTCTTTCCTTGAGGTGAAAAAAAAAGAAAGATCAGAGCATTTCTAACCAAAGTTGGTAAATCTTGATAGAAGAAATATTAAGTAATAAATCATCACACAAAAACAGTCTATCAAAAACAATGTTAAATTATTAGTTTTATCGTTGCAGTAAGGACAGTAAAAATTTCTTTAATTAAAAAGAAAGATACGTGTTATTATTAGTTCATATTTTAAATAACAGATGGCGCTCTAATGCATTAAGTTTAAATTGTGTGTGTATATATATATATTTTTTTTTTACCCGTAAATATCGAACGACCTTCATATATGAACTTTTTTTTTTTTTTTGGCACTGAAATAGATGCTGTGCAAATCGTGAAAATATTGTTTCATTGTCAGCTATACAAATTGGAAAAAGGCGGTTATTTCTATACATACGAGGTCCAAACATCACGAGGTTAGTTTGAGCCACGTCTTACAATGGAAATATCCTTATCAAGGAATTAACTCAGAGTTTACATGTGTTGCTCTCGCAGCTGCTGCAGCTGACCATACTCAAAGTGCCAAAATTGGCAGAAAATTGAGGTCAGGAGTCGCCAGCAGAGATTCTTATCACAGAGATTACCGCGGGTGATGACGGCTGGGTGGATTTCCTCGAGCCCAGGTGTCCGGCTGCTGGACAGGCTGGGGGACAACTTCACACCCTTATATATCTTCCTTCTTATCTCCTCTCAATCATATCAGGGTATCAAGCCTATAGGGCTTTAGATTTTTGATGGTGTCTACTGGAAATGAGTAGAGCTCATCAAAAGAGATTTGACAGCCAAAATGATGGGTGAAGTAGAATGCGTCTGCTTTTGTCATTGAGCCCGGGAGCACTACTCAGTAGAAGGCCGACTTAGCTCCAATATGAAATGGCCGCCTCTGACATGAGGAACAGACACCATATGCAGCCGCTCCTAGCATGGAGTACAGACGCTGCTCATCCTGTATCCCTGGACCAGGAGCCCTTACAGGGTGCTATCAGCATTTTTGTGTTTTAAAATTGACTCTATTTTTGCATGATTCCCCCCCCCCCCCCCTTTTTTTTTTTATTTTATTTTTTTATTTTACAAATAAGACACCTTTCTAATGCCTTTACTGTGGAAAAAAAAATATTGTAAGGGCCAGTATCCATTATATATCCATGATCAACCCATCCACCATTTCGCCAGTTTGAACTTAAAGACGTTTAAAGGAAAATTCTACGCTCTAAATTATCTTTGAGACCGACCGTCCCTCGCTATAAGACCGACCGTCCCTCGCTTTAAGACCTACCATTCATCGCTGTAAGATCGAACCCATTTCGTTTTGAGACCGTCCCTCGCTGTGAAACCGACCGTCTATCGCTGTAAGACTGACCGACCCTCACCGAGAGAAAGACCGTCCATCACCGGAACGAAACCTCGCTAGACCACGTCGGCAGCCCCTCCCGCCCCGATTGACATGTCAATCACCCGCCACTCAGCCGTCAATCCTCCTCAACGTAAACGTTTTGTGTTTTTTTTTTTCCTTCGGACATTTCAACAATCGTCTTGCATTGTTTTCTTTTTGTTAATAGACCCTCTCTACCTGTATTATAGGACTGTATAATTTTCATAACGTTAAGGTAAATATTTTTTTCCGATTAGAAGGAACAGACAAAGGTCTTACATTTTTATATTTAGTCAAAAGAAAAAAATCCCCCTAATAAATTTAATTTAAAAATAAATGTAGTTTTAAAAAAATTGTTACCTAGGTTATGTAGAAAATTTTGGGCTTCAATTCATTTTGTGAAGAAACTAAAATTTATTTCCAGAAGTTATATTTTCAACTGAGAAAAAAAAAAGGCTTATGCTATCATGCATCTCTCTCTCTCTCTTTTATTGGCCAATCAATTAAGAACCACATTACAGCACTTGATTTACATATAAAATTATTTTACCCAATTATTAAGATTTATAAAAAGTTCTTATGCAGACGATCAAACCATTATGTGATGGCTGACTCGATGTACAGTCGTCCAGAGAGTTGGGAAAAAAGGAACAGGTCTGGTCACCAGATTCTCACCTCGTCAATAAGTTCGAAATCTTGTGCTAGCGATAGTCCAATAAAGAAAGCCTTCACCCTCATCTTACGTTTCATTATACAGCACAACTGCTACCTGTTAGCTTAAATATATAATTCGATAAAGTATTTCAGACAAATAAAAAAATAGCGCTCTAATATTTATTTACTAAATTTTCTAAAGCATCAGAGTTAGATCGGTTATGGTACATTTATGTAGGGGGAGATAAAATGGGGGAAAAAATATTAAAAACTATATTTATCGCCGATAGAGAAGTCCCAAGGTTATGAGGAGTAGAGGATTGAAACATGACAATGATGAAAGTGATGAAAAAAATGAAAAGAAAAAAGTAAAGGAGGTGGCTGATCTGCAAAGGTAAACAAATATATATAAGTTTTAAAAACCAGAATCAAATATATTTATATAAGTAAAACTCTGCAATTATATAAAAAAAAAAAAAAATTCAAATAATCCATTGGTGAGAATGAGTTCTGCACACAGTATTGTGTTATTATCTCCTAGAGAAAGGGAAACCGATAGCGTTTGACATGTGATAAAGAACGGTTATCTGAATATAGCTATAGCGATAGCTAAAGTCAATTTACAACTGTAAATAAAGTTTGCCACGAAATTTTCTTAACAAAATTGAATTTTTTTACTAGTCTTATATTAATAAAAAAGGCATTTCCTGATCGTGCAACTGAAAGTTGCTGATGGCTTGCGCCATCTATCGGAATAAATATCAAATAATCGTTGATTTTTAATTACTCCAGAATTGGCCAAATACCGTTTCTTGATTAATCAAGAAAAGCTAACAACGTACGCGTTTCGGGCTGTTGGCCCTCGTCAGCGTGGTGCAAGCTGTACCTCAACGACCAAAAAGGCTGGTCTTTGGGGCATCCTGAAAAACCATGAAATACGTATTTGGGCCGGAAGGGCGTGAGAACGCCAATCAATGTGAAAAATAGTACAAAAGTGAATTTTTACTTGGATCAGGTAGGATCAACAATTATTTGATATTTATTCCGATAGATGGCGCAAGCCATCAGCAACTTTCAGTTGCACGATCAGGAAATGCCTTTTTTCTTAATTAATCTACCTGATCCAAGTATAAATTCACTTTTTTACTATTTTTCACAGAGTCTTATATATTTCATAAAGGCTTTATCACAAAGAAAACTCAAGCCATGACAAAAAATATGTTATGCTTATCTATCAAAATTGTTTCTAATCGGAATTCGGAAACTAAAAAAAATTATTAGCGACTACTTGTATAAGGGTTAGGATTTGATTTTTACCCTGTAATGACATTTGATTTTTACCCTGTAATGACAATCATCATGTGCATTCAAACGTCTACCTTTAAGAAAAACCAATAAAAAACTTAGGCCGTATTCTTTAAGGGGTCAATGCGTTTAAGGTTCTCCGGGTACGGTAGTGCGGTGATATAGACGTAGACAATTTTAGATAACCACTACCCGGAATCGAATCCTGCATTGGGACATATTTTTAATATGAGGAATCGTTTTGATTTTGAAAAATTATCTTAAATCTACAAAAAATCTTAAAATTTATAATTTTTCTGTGAGTAAATCTGCAATCTGTCGAAAAATGTTTTTGTGTATCTGATGAGGGAGAATCTTCTAAGTAATTTGACCGGGTGATGACAGCCATGTATAAAGCATACATAAAGGGACACAAAATGTATTCGAGGATTCTTTTAAAGGTTGAATGTGAGTGGGGCACTTAGAGTGATAGTTATGTTCGTTAATGTTTTTTTTTTTTTTTTCATATCTCATTACCTCTTTGAGTTCCAGAGACGCTCCATTTCAGATAGATCTAATAAAATAATTATTTTATTTTTCTTTTCAAACGCAATTATCGTGAATTTGTTTTTCTTATCTTTTTGTCATGTGCTTTGATTAATTTGCATTTGTTATTTTGTTTAAACGAGTATAGTAGTACGCTCCAGGAACTCACGGTTACATCAAGAGAGAGACAGATATAGTAAGAGGAGAGAGAGACAAATGACAAATAACATAGTTTTATTGACATCCCGTCAAAATATAGACATAAGTGCACAGACCGCACTATTCAAGTAAGAAGAAAAATTTACAATGATGATGGTTATTGTTTTAAACAAATACTCTTTATTTGTCAGGATAAAAACTACAGTAGCAAAAGTCGTTTAAGGCAACAAGACTATTCTTATCCTAAGGCTGGACTGGACCCTAACTTAATCCATTCGTCCTATTTATAGCACAAATAAGTTAAATTGCAACTAAGACACCACACAGTTATTATAATAGAAAATAATAAAAATAAAAATACAATAAAATATATGCTATGTACAATGAATATGTACATGGCGCCTCTGCCACCGCTGCAGAGTTTGATGGAAGATCGCCAGTGGGTCTCCAGCGATACCACGCATTTCGCGATCTACGAAAAAAACGTAGATCGCGTGCTTCGCCGCTGAGGAGATGGTGATGGAGAGAGAGAGAGGCCTACATCTATTATGCCACGTCGACTGCAAGTTTTGTCACAATGTATGCCCTTTGATTCTCCTTAAATCTAATCCCACCAATGTGAAAATAACCGACAGGGCATTGCACCTTGAAAGTGCAAAGTCGAATTGCTTTTTACATGTGTAGTCATGTAATGCGCTCAAAAAGTTCATTTTAAAATAAATATGGCAATAAAGAGCATTTTGATCCAACTTCAACGTAACTAATGAAGTTAGAACTTGAAACATCATCACCGCATTGTTTTGTATGTTAGCGTTTAAAATGCTAGCTAATCTATACTATACTTTTGAAATCCGTTTATAAAAAAAAAAAAAAAAAAAAAAAAAATTTTGGAGAAACATTTGAGAAATCATTCGAAGGAGACAAGGTAAGTTTCGGAACAAAAATTGACAACATATAGACAAAATATTATTCGAAATAAATTTATAATTTGGAAATTTAGAAAGCGATAGACACATTCTTCCAATATAACATTTGTTGTTTAACGAATGTCTTTGTAAATATGAATGCTGATATAATTAAACCTAATGTTTGTGTTGTGTGGGGGTCAAAGAACTGTCATAGTTTTCAAAACTGCATTTACATTAAAACATTAGAAGATAACTATTTAACTCGATTGTATTTTTCATATAAAAAATTCCTACAATTTTGCTGTGACAGGAAAAATGCTTACGTCTATAGTTCCATTATCCAAGAAAGCACCATAAAGTATATATAGACAGAGAAGAGCCCAATACAATATTAGAGCGGCATGGTTGACTAAACTGCCAATGAGGGTTCGCCACAGATTCTCAATATATTTCATCGCAGTAAGGTCACAGCAGGGTTTTTTTTTTTTCAGAACAATAAAAAATTGCATTAAATAGAGTTTCCTCTTATATACTTATATAGATTGCACGCTTATGCCATATATGTAGCTAAGCCATTAAGTTGGGAAATGCAATTGTCACGAACCTATAAAAACAAACGTGGAGTAGATTTGGTTCTTATCAGCGCGGTATGAAGATTTATTGCTTTGTGATCACCCGGGAGGCCTTTGCATTTTTTCCGGGTATAGTAACTGGGCGCCCGTCGCAAAATAACTGCAGGTCACATGAGGGTCCACACGCTTCTCCGCACATAGAAAAAAAATAATGTCGATTAAAACAGAATTACGGGGCCATCAAAATGCCATAAAGTGTCTCCAGATGGAGGGGGAAAAACCGTTCCATCTATATTAATAAAATGCAAATTTCATAAGAGTACATCACTATAAACTTTCGTTACAATGCATCAATTTCAACCAAATTTTCAACATTTATGTAAAACGAGATGGAGCAGGTTTTGCTTAACATCAAAATATTTTTCCTAACTTTAAAATACATAACTTTGCTGTTATCGATAAAATACAAAAAAAATTCAACAGAGTAAAAGTATTTATACTTTCAAAAGTGTTTACTTTCCGCTACTTTCCGCTACTTCGCCGTTTAAAATAACTGCTCTAATTCGAAATATTTGGTATGTTTTATTTGTGTTCACTCTATTTCTATTTATTTGAAGTATTATAATTTCCATGTTTCAAAAACCTATTTCAAAAAGGTTGTTAGAAATATGTAAGGCCTGAAATAGCTTTACATGCGAACATTATGATGCCAAGCGTAGCTTAATAACTGCTCTTGAAATATTTTGTATGTTTTATTTATTTATATATATATTTTCATTTCCATGTTTCAAAAACCTATTTCAAAAAGGTTGTTAGAAATATGTAAGGCCTGAAATAGCTTTACATGCGAACATTATGATGCCAAGCGTAGCTTAATAACTGCTCTTGAAATATTTTGTATGTTTTATTTATTTATATATATATTTTCATTTTTAGATTTAACTGATCTAATTCGCCGTTTAAAATAACTGCTCTAATTCGAAATATTTGGTATTTATTTATTGAAGTCCTTTTTTAAATTTTCTTATGGAGTTTTTTAATTATTGCTTTTATCTTTTAAATACAGTTTATTTATTATATTTTCTACATATATAGGTTGTATCTAAAAAATAGGTTATTTATATTTTTAAATAAGCGAGGGATTTCTTTAACAGATTCATTTTTTTATCTTTTTGAGGTCCTTTTTCAAAATTTTATTTAAGATATTTTAATTTATTTGATTAAGTATTTTATATTTAGATTATTTATAGTTTTTTTTTACCATATAGGGGTTGTATTTTGTATTTTAGAAAATTATTTCTATTTTTTTCCTCAAAAAAACATGCTTTTTCATTGCCGTGTCCTGCGGTTGGTCTATTTTTGAGGCTTTTTAATGATAACTGGTTTTGTACATTAATTTTTTTGCTTTTTAATATTATGCTTTGAGTTTTTTATAATCTTTTTATCATATCTGGAAGGTTATTTTGAAGAAAAAGCATGCATTTTTCTTATTTGTTATTTTTCTTATTTCTATTTTTTTCCTCAAAAAAGCATGCTTTTTCATTGCCGTGTCCTGCGGTTGGTCTATTTTTGAGGCTTTTTAATGATAAATGGTTTTGTACATTAATTTTTTAACTTTTTTTTTTTTTAATATTATGCTTTTAGTTTTTTATAATCTTTTTAACATATCTGGAAGGTTATTTTGAAGAAAAAGCATGCTTTTTTCTTATTTCTTATTTTTCTTATTTCTATTTTTTTCCTCAAAAAAGCATGCTTTTTCATTGCCGTGTCCTGCGGTTGGTCTATTTTTGAGGCTTTTTAATGATAAATGGTTTTGTACATTAATTTTTTAGCTTTAATATTATGCTTTTAGTTTTTTATAATCTTTTTAACATATCTGGAAGGTTATTTTGAAGAAAAACTTTAGGAATTTTAATTTTTACCTCAAAAAGACAGGTATTTTTTATGCTTTGTTTATAAATTGCTGGTTTTTAAGCTTTTGTTATTAATCTCAATATTTTTTTTCAGAATATGCCTCGCCGCAGCCGACCTTTAATTGGTAGGAATACGGCTGCTTCCAGGAGATATAGGAATGCTATAGCTATTGAGACACCACTTCAAAGTGCGACGCGTCGTGCGCTTCGCCGTCTTAGGTATTCTGAAGCCCGCGTCGCAGCTGCAAAAACTATGCAAGTTCCTGTTCAGCGTATTCAGCTTTGGACTCATAAGCCGTTTTCAGGTTTGCAGTATAATACCCATATTGATTATACAGCTGATTCATCTGTCGATATAGGCCAAATGTCTCGGGTATGCCAGTTTTGCTCTGCTTTGAGATTTAGAGATGAACCCTTTGGCCTCTGTTGTAAACAAGGTAGAGTTTCTCTACTTGCTATTGAGTCCCCTCCAGAACCTATTTTCTCTTTGCTCTCTGGCCTACATCCTCTATCGAAGTCCTTCTTGCTGCATATCCGTAGATATAACTCTATATTCCAAATGACATCTTTTGGTGCTAGACAAGTTGTAACTGTAAATATGCATATTTTGTGTGGTATTACAAAAGTTTCAATAAATATCTTTTTTAAATATTTTCTCTTCAAGCCCATCATACACCACACATGCTACATTTTTCACATGTTTCAATGTGTAGGGTTTTCAACCCTATCTTTTTTAAATATTTTCTCTTCAAGCCCATCATACACCACACATGCTACATTTTTCACATGTTTCAATGTGTAGGGTTTTCAACCTTCATGGTAAGGTATTCTTACTTAAGAAGTATACTGTGTTAGAAAAATTTATGGTTTTTAATTATTGGTTATTTTATTGTGTTTATTTTACATACATGTGTTTATATTACATAGTATGTGTTGTTTTTTGATAATTTGATTGGAAATATTAGTTTTAGCACAACTTGCTTCATACCGTAATGTTATATCTGTGTTGGCTTGCTGAACAATACTGCCCAACATGAATTTACCTATGTTTACCCAAATTACCATTTTAGCATAAGTATACATCTTGCACCTAATAAGAGACCTAAACAATGTGTAAGGTTGAACAAAGAGTGGTCTAACATACACATTGTTTCGGTTTCAGTGAACAAAGAGGTCAGTAAATTTTATTAGAAAAAAAAAAAAACTATTCCATGTAATGTAATAGAAACAAAATACGACCACTACGTCCCGGGTTCGATCCCCGCATTGGACACTTTTTTCTGTTTAAAAAAAAAATGCTCCAATGGCCCCCCCGATTCTTGCAAAAGTCCAACCCCACCAGCGAGTGCAAGTAACCAAACGGGGCTCTGGCACATTTGTAAGTGCAAAGTCGAACTGCTTTCACATGTGTAGACATGTGGTGCGCTTACAGTAAAAAGCAGTCGCTAACTACCCACCATGCTTATCATGGCCTGTACCACGTGTACTAGGGATAAGCAAAAAAAAAAAAAATAATGAGGATTGAAGATTTTGATTTGTGTTGAAAATTTTGCATGCATTTCTCTATTTCTGTTCTTATCTTGCAAAGCTAATGGATTGTTTAGGTTGCTTATTTTTGACTCGCCAATTTGTTTAGTGATAAAGTGGTATAGCGTTCTTTTTCAGAGCATCACCCTACAAAAAAATTACCTGACCTTTCCTAATATTCAGATAGATTGATTATATCAACGTACTAGACTACAAACATTCCCTTGAGTAAAAACAATTATTTAAAAAAAAATCTTATCTAAATATATATCACTCGGGTAGATATGCACACGGGTCAATCCCGGGGCGAAGCCCGGGTCGGCGTCTAGTATGAAATATAAGACGGCCATGGTAGAAATGAGTTCATTCAAATTCAACTTGTTCAGATGATGCTCTAAGCTGGATGAAATGAAGCTCATGAAGATCTAAGAAGAGAAGACTAACGCCGAGGCGATCTATTAAATATAAGAATGATGAAGAAAGAGTACCTGGATCTTCATGGAAAAAGATACATAAAAATTGAAATGTTTGTGGGATTAATTCCACTTTTCAGTGTATTAAAATTAAATATATATTTTAATTCTCATATAAAAAAAAAAAATTGAAAAAGCTGGAAGCAACACCTCAAAATATTTTTTTTTCTTAAAAATACACAGATACGCTTTCTTCATCGTTCTTAGATTTAATGAATTGACTCAATGTCCACGTGTAAATTATGAAGACCTTTGAAAATATGCTGGGCCTCTTGTTTTCACTAATTTAATATTGTTTCCTGGTAGAATAATAGGAGATATAGCGCTTCCCGAAACTAGCGGTTGAAAGTTAGAGGGAATACCTTTAAACAATACGATAATCAAATTAAATTCCTTTTAATTCTCGGAAGAATAAACAGAACAACGGAAAGCCCCGAGTAAATAGACGGTTCTAATGCCCTGATTTACATCAGCGTGTGATAAGAATTGAGGTCATAAAGACATCTTAAAGTGTCCATAGCACTTTCTTCAATACGGTCTTAAGATCGACTTAAGTGTAGGCTGATAAACTTGGCGTTCCAGGTGGTTCCATTGATATCTGACTGGAGATAAATTTGGATTGCTCGCATTGACATGTCAGAGGTCGCACTGCAAAGTTACATGCAGCTGGCCTGCCATCATTTTACACTGCTAGAAGAGAATCCTAACAGGATGACAAATATCACTTAGTTGGGAAAGTGGCCTCAGATGATCGCGTGTCGTATGCGATGATGCACAAGCCATCCCTTTAGTAATCGTGTAAGCATGTGAGATTCAACAGCAATGGCAGGATTGAGACATTCTCCATTTGAATTCTAAACACAGCCTTCACTAGTGACCAAACTAAGTCTGGATTCATGCTGAAGACTGTCCAGTTCCATTCTGCAGCATTCCAATTCGACCGTGAACAGCGCAACTCCAACGAAAGTACAACGAAACCTTCTGTATTTGTCAACGGGAAACACATTCAGTCGATCCGTGAGAGCAAACTTCGTTACACAAGATACCTTGAAATTGTCATGTTGTATATATATTTTATATTTTCATATATATTTCAATTATGTATTAGTTTGAATGACCCTGAACACTCGGAATTTCCTGGAAAATCTCTTAAAGATTTCTTGAAAAAGACATGGCCCACTTGTGATGTGTGAGCAGAAGAGCTTAAATTGACTTGTTTCATATGTAAATACCTGTTTTCTTTCCTCTTTTCGCTCTCCACTTCTCCCATCCATATTTCCAAATTTTTTTTTTCTTTCTTATATATATACTAGACGAATGGCCCGGGCAACGCCCGGGTTTTACCCGAGTGCGTATATATTTTAAAAACGTTTTAATTCAAATACTATTCGTTACAATTATAAATTGGCGCCATGGATGTCACTCTTGTGAAACGTCCCGTTCCAAACTGTGTGTTTTTAAAATGTTTTAATTAAAATACTATTCGTTACAATTATAAATTGGCGCCGTGGATGTCTCTCTTGTGAAACGTCCCGCCCCAAACTGTGTGTGTCTTGAAAATATAAAAATAAAAATGTGAATTTTCATAAAGATTTCATCATGTCGATTTTTTTTTTTTTGCATTTCACCTACTAAATCGATAGAGATAATTACATTTGCAACATGAACTTAGGTATATTGACTAAATAGAAAACTGCATAGTAATAAAGATCATTTTTAAAGGCACCATATCGTTTTTTTTTTCAATAAAATCGAAACAAAAAAAAAATTCACAAAAAAAATGACCCTAAAACTTTCCGCAAGGTTCTAAATGGTCACACGGCCAGTGAATATATAAGTAAATAGATAAATATATAGATATATATTCTAAACTGCGGTAAAAGTTTTTTGAATGAACCCATAAATATGCAATGAAAATAACAATTAAAAATTACTAAAGCAATTTTTAATTGTTATTTTCATTGCATATGTAGCCTAGTGGTCATGGCATCTGCCCGGTAAGCGGAAGGTCGTGGGCTCGATTCCCATCCCTTGACACTTTTTTTATTTTATCCATTCTGACCAAAATCTATCCGTGAACTTCACACAGTGAACTTCACACAGACAGAATAAGGCAATTATATAAGTAGATATTTTTATTTTTTCTTATAATCTGTATATATTTACCATATGTATATAATCTTTCTCCATTTTTATTTCCCACTTTCATAGGTTTCTCCGTCTTGTAACCCCAAGGAGAATCCTCTGTAAGACCTGTGTGTCTTAATAAAGGCTTTTGTGTGTATGTGTGTGTGTATTAGTTTGAATGCTCATTTTAAAATTTTGCTTTATTTGTACACCTGACATTGTGTAAAAAGAGACGTTGCCAAAACCACAACCACCGGGATATACTTATGATTGAAAAGAAAGAGAGAAGGCTTTTGTGTGTGAAAAAAAAAAAAATAAATAAAGAAAGAGAGAGAGAAGACGCTTCTAGAAAGGTAAAAGGGATGGTGAGTCATCCCAGTGCTTTTCAAACTTGTTATTTTGAGAATTGAATAGAAAATTTAAGATCGTAGATATAGGAAAGTTAATATTTAAAAAACTATTTCTGATACTTTTTGATGGCTAATATTTGATTTTTTTTTTGTAAAAACACACACATAATATATAGCCATGTAGTGTGTTATATTTGCCCCATGTCTAGCCACAAGCAGACACAGAACCCTGTAGCTATGACAACACTTATGTCTAGTTGGTAAAGAATGGATCATTTGATTCTTCTTGTTTGTCAGACCACCAGACGGCGGTCTGTGTGTTAGAGGTTTTGAGCCCATTCTCTGACAGATACCAGCACTTCAAGACTTTTTCTATTGGCATAATTTCCAAGGTTTTTCTGGCCAGTGACAATCCAGATAGTCTAATTCCAATTATCACTCTCTTCGAAAATTCTTTAATCGACTATTTTCTCTTTGAGAGACAAAAAATCTTTTCTATACACTAATAGACAAAACTTAAATTTTGCCTTTTAGCATGTATATCGGGGTTCAGACAATAACTCTGAAAATAGTTGATACACAGGGACCTTTATTGAAGACACACGAGAAAACCAAGTGTGAACAAAATGGTCACTGTCTCCTTCAAAAAAAAAAAAAAAACAGACGACCCGTGATATCAAGGACTTTCCACTTCCTTAAGTGAAATCAGCATCAGGTTCTTCCTAGTGTTTTTTCGTAGACGAATAGTATATATCTATCTATATATATATATAAATGAATGTATGTGTGTCTGTCTGTCCTTTATGCCTGACCAAACCACTCATTGGAACGCCATGAAACTTTGGGAAGTTATTTGGTACTGGGAAGGTTTCTAGCAAATAAAATTTTTGAAATAACTTTTCGCCTAAAAATAATCAAGATAAATATTCTAATTTATCTGTTATAATTCAACAATCTACTCTAAATATTATCATGATGATACGATGATTTTGTAATGTAGAAAATTAGGAAAGACAAAATTCAGGATGACACGGCAATTTATTTGAGACAAGAATAATGATACAATTCCAAGGCAAGATACTATTCCTTTAACTTCCAATTACCGAGGGGAACCAATTAATGTTGATTTTATTCAACTTATCGAGTATTTTTCAAGGGACCGGGAAAAAATGTTCACTTTATCGAGAGATTCGTTAGACAAACCTTTACTCGGGTAAAACCCGGGTACGTCCGCTAGTTTAAGATATTTTAAATATTTAAATACCTGTGAAGATGGATAGACAAATTAAGAAATGCTTGTGGAGACACGGGTTGCCGTTTAAAGTTATTTTATTAGAATTATTAGATTTTAGTTAAATGGTATTCTAACAATAAAGAAATATAACACATTGTTTACAATAGAATATAAAATAATTAAAAAAAGAATAATTAAATATTTACATTTACAAAATGTAACTTTTATAAAACACAAAGTTCAACACAGCGCCATCTAGGTGTGTCAATTGGAACTATTTAACCCTACATGCTCACTTAGATAATAAATGTTCGCAAAGTTTCTAAAACACCATATTGTCAGCGCACTTGCTTCTAGTCAAGTGACCTAGTTCTATTTCCAAGCGCATTTTCTATTTTTATAACAAAAAATAAATCAGAAGCTTGGCACGTTATTTGAGCATTATATAACTAGAGTGCTTACACAATAGCAAGTTCTTCCCTGTCCGCACAGCCTCAAAGTGCCCCTACCACCAGTGGAGCTGGGGACAGTAAGGTTCAGGCGGACGGTTCTCCACCTCCGGTAAATCTCCATCCAATCTGATCAGTCATTACCGCTTCCTTCCTTCCGCCCAGAGCATCCAAGTAATTTGTTGGCGGCCATCTGGCGCCGGCAGCTGGGGCTGATTGACTCCTCCCGCCCGGTCTGGGCGTGAACCCCTTCTGCACCCGCATGGCTCCCAGATGGCGGTAATTGCAGATGGTATCGTGTCCGAGACCTGGAGTGTATACAGCGGGAAGTATACAATTATGGACACCAGAATGCGGTTAAGCATAGTGGCTGCCTTTTTGTCGGCACGAGGGTATATACAAGGTTTGTTTAGAAAAATAGAGAATAAGTTGAACACACACATATTTAGGTCAAGAATATTCCAGTATCACCCCCAATCTAAAGTTTTCAATCTTAGGCTTCAATAGACCTTCTTTATTAGTAAACCATCTTAACCAGAAGATACGTTTTAAAACAGTTAAAACTGGGTATAGTTTCATATAGATCCGTTCCTTCCTTTCTGCGGTTAAATTATTATCTTTCCCAAGAAACAACGATCGTTTAGCGCGTTAGAGCTTTTTTTAAAATTCCCTTCCACCCAGGAAACCAATAAAGAATTCCGGAGACATTCTGAGATAGAATGTTGAAAGATCGTTTTCAAAATTTTAAATTATTTGGTGTATCACACACACACACACAAGCATTTATTAAGACATATAGTCTTATACATGGATTTACCACAGAGTCTCTTTGGTGTATCTCTCACACACACACAAGCATTTATTAAGACATATAGTCTTATACATGGATTTACCACAGAGTCTCTTTGGTGTATCTCTCACACACACACAAGCATTTATTAAGACATATAGTCGTATACATGGATTTACCACAGAGTCTCTTTGGTGTATCTCTCACACACACACAAGCATTTATTAAGACATATAGTCTTATACATGGATTTACCACAGAGTCTCTTTGGTGTATCTCTCACACACACACAAGCATTTATTAAGACATATAGTCTTATACATGGATTTACCACAGAGTCTCTTTGGTGTATCTCTCACACACACACAAGCATTTATTAAGACATATAGTCGTATACATGGATTTACCACAGAGTCTCTTTGGTGTATCTCTCACACACACACAAGCATTTATTAAGACATATAGTCTTATACATGGATTTACCACAGAGTCTCTTTGGTGTATCTCTCACACACACACAAGCATTTATTAGGACATATAGTCTTATACATGGATTTACCACAGAGTCTCTTTGGTGTATATAGTGAATTGTCACTAAGCAACACGAGAATTACGTATTATCTGTATATTGTACTCATTCTTTTTTTGTTTGTTTTGAACGGGCATTATTACAAAGGACCATATATATAATTCTAAACAACATGTATTTCTACGACATTACAAGTGCTGGTATATGACAATTGTATATTGTAGATTATATGTGACAACTAGAATCTCGGTATCGGAGTTTGATAGAAGTCACTGGTCACGAAGTGAACTTGCTTCACCTTTTTTTATGACAAGCTAAAACATCCATGAGTGGTTTCGACACCTAGGCCAGGGATTTTGAAAACTGGCTTCCTATCTATGACCATCTTGATGATAGAGGTTGCCTGGCCGACATTCATAGTTATTTAAAATAAAAGACACCTCGGTCAGAAAATTGTTTTTATTTTCTCAAAAATAAAAAATAAAATTCTGGCCGAATTGTCTTTTATCTTAAAGAACTATCCATGAATACTCTGATTTCAATTTAGTCAAATTTCTGCGGCTCTCAATGAGATTCCTCGCTTCTTATCTGCACTGTATTGTAATGTGTATGAGTTGTCTGAACAAACTCGCTACGACTTACAAGCCGAACTGAATGTTTATTCAATCTAGCAATCTTCTTATATACAAGATAGAGATAAAAAAGGAAATAATTTACATAAGTTTAAAACAATTGACAAATGGAATAATTTTGCATAGCCAACAATAGGTAACAATTATAACACTTAACAAAGGTTATTTACATATCACAACATGTTTCCCCTCTGGTACAACAATTAAAGAATGTCACGCATCTAGACAACCATCAACAATCAGATCAGGCAAATCAAAAGGCGGTTGACATGCCTCCCCTCTGTTTAAAAACCAAATCTTTGTGGTTTTCTTAACTCTCTTCCAAACCTTGAAAACCGGGGCCTTCCGGATGGTTCTGGTGCAATCCCAGCGGATGTAGTCGCGCCTTCCCTCTGGTCAATATTGGTCTCTTCACTTGACCGCTGTATCGGGGCTGTGGATGACTCGCCCATCGTTGGACTGTGGCACTGCGGATGTTGAGCTTCTGGGGAGGCGGTAATTGGTTCTGAAGACAACTGGCTTTTCTCGTAGACTCCATCCCTTGGCCTAATAAATTTTTTATTTCTTATCAACCTATTTCCCGATGGTGTCACAACTTCAAAGCTCTGAGGAGAATCAGCCTGCGCTGAAATCTTCACCGGTGTCCATGTCTCCCTTGGATGTATTTGACACCATGCATCCTCTCCTACATTGACCTTGGGATAGCTTTTACTATTTCTGTCATACTGCTCTTTCATTGAGCTCTGTCTTTTTCTTTTGCATTCTCTATACTTCTCCAATTAGTTTGATAGGGTCTATATAGCGGTGTAATTCTGGGGATCTGACATCGAAGGCTCCTCGATAAACATAACTGTGCGGGTGACGGTAGGTCATTTTTTGGTGTATTTCTATATGCCAGAATAGCCAGATATGGGTCGGACCCTTCATCTCTACATTTGATTAGTTGATTTTTTATTGTTTGAATGTTTCTCTCGGCCAGACCATTAGATCTATGAAGGTGTGGACTTGAAAATAGCTGTTTTATACCCCATCTTATACAGAAGTCAGTCATAATCTCTGAGCGAAACGGTGGTCCATTGTCGGACATCATGGTTTCCGGAATCCCGAATCGTGCAAATGTTTCTCTCAATTTATTTTTTACATTAATCGCCGTAGGTGGGTCCAATGTAAATACCTCCGGGTAGCCACTATATCTGTCGACCACTAACAAATGGGGCTTTTTCTGAATATAAAATATGTCCAATGATACTGTCTGCCATGGATAATCTGGAACTGGGAAAGGTTTTAACGGCTGCCGTATTTTTGATTTCTGATGTTTTTGACAAATTTCACAATTTTTTACTTTTTCAGCAATGTCGATGGACATTCTCGGCCAAAATAAAGATTCTCGCGCCAAACCCTGAATTGCAGATATCCCTTGGTGCGATTGGTGCAACAAATTAAGCATAGCATTCCTTTGTGTCTTCGGAATCACTATGGCCGATCCTATACATAATAGATCATTCCATAAGTACAAACGGTGTCTGAAATCGAAAAATATTTTGGCATCTTCATCGACGTCTTTTTTGCATATAGGCCATCCCTCAATCACATAATCGATTACTTTAACCAAAGCAGGATCCTCTCGGGTATCTTTCTGCATCGCTACCAGTTTTTCGTCCGAGATATTAACACGTACCATCTTGACCATTCTTTTGTCTTCAAGAAAAGGCGTTGGTAGTTCGTCCATGGGGTGAGTATCCCTGGATAGGGTATCAGCCACAATCAAGTATTTTCCTGGTTTGTACTGCAATTTGAAGTCAAATGCTATAAGCTTCATTACTAATCTTTGTAGACGCGGTGATATATCACTCAGCGGTTTTTTGACTAGAGGCAATAAGGGCTGGTGATCCGTCTGGACAACGAAAGTGTGTCCTGACAATAGATATTCGAACTTTTTGCATCCATAATAAACACTCAGTAACTCCTTCTCAATCTGAGAGTACTGTTTCTGCGAGTCGCTAAATGACGCGGATGCGAATGCTAGAGGTCGATCTTCCTGTAGCAGAGCAGCTCCCATTGCATATTTGCTGGCATCACACTGCAAAATCAGCATCTTGCTTTTGTCAAAATGTGCCAACGAAGGAGCATTCCTCACGCATTCCTTAATATGATCGAATTCCCCATCCTGTTTAGGCCCCCAATGCCAGACAACATTCTTTCTTAAGATTCCTCTTATATTGGATGTGGACGCAGCTAAGTTTGGAATGAATTTTCCTAAGTAATTATAAAGACCCATGATTCTTTGCAGCGACTTTTTATCCTCTGGCCTTTTAAAGGTAATTAATTTATCAATCTTATTTGGCTCTGGATCAATTCCATTTTGTGATATCACATGGCCCAAGAAACGAACTTTCGTTAGACATATTTGAGCCTTTGTTAAATCAAATTTGATATTTTTTTCTTTTGCTTTTTCTAGAATTCCCTTTAATTTTTTTATTGTGCTCTTGAATGGTATCCGCATATATCAGCAAATCGTCTACATATGTAATATTTTGAAAGCTATCCCTAAAGATATTCGTCATTTTCTCAACAAAAATTTGTGCCGATATTTTCAAACCAAATGGCAATCGGTTATATCTGAATTTGCCAAATGGCGTGGTCATCACCAACAGATCTCTGCATTCCTTTGCAACCGGAATATGCCAATAGGCTGATTTCACGTCTAACACGGTATAATACTTAGCTTTGGGTATCTCGTGCAATAGTTCAGCTGGAGCCGGAGTCTGGAAATGTCTTCCCACAAGAGCCTCATTTAATTTCCGAGGATCCAGGCATATTCTGATTTGACCAGATTTTTTTTTTACAACGACCATAGGATGAGACCACTCTGTTTCATGATATATTTTTGTTACGATTCCTTGCTTCACCATCTTTTCCAATTCAGACTGAACTTCGGCTCCGAGGCTTGTTGGGATGCGCCTGGGAGGGACTTGCACAGGAGAATATTCAGGCTTTGTGTAAATCTTACATTCCGAGTTGATTAATCCTACTCCTTGAAATACTTCGTGGTATTGTTCGAGGATTTTTTGAGTTTCAGAACGCAATTTCATTTCATCCGTGTTTATATGATTGATTCGCCTCAAGATTTCAAGCTTCTCGCAAGTATCGCCCGTGATAAGTGTCTGCGCTTCTACATTGGCTACGATAAATTCAAACATTCCTTTCTTTTCACCATATTGGCATAGCACATTGCATTTGCCGACGATAGGCAATTCTGTATTTCCATATGCGAACGCCTTTAATGACGTGGGTCTGATTTCTGGTCTTGATGGCCATTGGTTTATTACTTTATGAGGAAGCACATTTATCTGTGCGCCAGTGTCCAAATGTACCGTGGTCTTCTTGCCATTAATTATTATTACCGCGGACCACTTGTCCGACCGAACAGTCTTTACAGCAACCTCATTAAGATTTATCTCGTCACAGGATTCTTCAGCTTCACTTTCCGCTAAGAGATTTCTTATACGTTTTGTTCGGCAAACTACTGAGAAATGATTGGTTTTTCCGCATGCATTACATTTCTTCCCATATGCTGGACACTTTCCATACTTGTGTCGTTGTCCACACCACTTACATGGTTCTATTATTCTTTCTCTTCTCGGGTTTATACCGCTTGGTCCTGCTTCTGCATTTTCCATTCGAATTGTATCTTTTACCCAATTACGTTTTTCAATTTTTTCAATCATTTTTTGCTCATTCAACGATGCTACTTGTGAACATGTTGACTCGGAGATCACAGCTATCGAAATTGCCCTTGGTAGTGTCAACTGTGGATCTTCTAACAATTTTCTTTTCACTTCTCGGTCAAGTATTCCAATTATAAGGCGATCCCTTATGAGAGATTCTGTTAAATTCTCGAATTCACATTCTTGTGCCAGATGCTTTAATTCTGTGACGAATTCCATGATTCCCTGCTTTTCCTTTTTTACACAGGTAAAAAATGCATTTCTCCTTTGAATCGTATTTTTGAATGGCTTAAAATGGTTCGTAAGCATATCAAGCATTTCCTTTACATTTGGGTAGGTATCATTTTCACTTATGTGAAATGTTTTGTATATCATCACTGTTTTCTCACCAGCAATATGCTTCAAGATTGCTCGCTGACGCACCAGCGGCATGCTTTCTAAATTTACCGCTATTGCAAAAATTTCAAACGACTCTCTCCAGGTTTCCCATTTTTTCTCGTTGCTGTACGGGACAAATTCCGCCGGCGGCTTGATTCCTTCCATTCTACTCAATGTTGAATTAATCTGTTTTAATTCGATACTTTTGTCGGCTGCGCCATGTTGTAATGTGTATGAGTTGTCTGAACAAACTCGCTACGACTTACAAGCCGAACTGAATGTTTATTCAATCTAGCAATCTTCTTATATACAAGATAGAGATAAAAAAGGAAATAATTTACATAAGTTTAAAACAATTGACAAATGGAATAATTTTGCATAGCCAACAATAGGTAACAATTATAACACTTAACAAAGGTTATTTACATATCACAACACATTTCATTTCACCAAATTCTATGTTTTCAGGTAATGACTGAACTTGGATTATTTTAAATTACTAAATTTACCAATTTGAACCCCGTGATATTTTAAAATAAATTGATTTTTTTGTGTTTTTTTTCTTTTCTTATTTTTCAAATCAAAACGTCATACAATAGAAAAAGAGCAATTGTAAGGTTTTAATGTTTATTGGTTTTCTTCTCAATTTCGGTTCTATAATTCTCTCGTTCCTGTGGTGGTATTTCCTGGGTTAATATGGCGGGGGCAGAACCAACATTTTTCAAGATTCCTTCCATGTCATGCGGTGTCCCCACCACCTGTTAGTCACACAGCAGGTGACTCCGGGGACAATGGACCCCACTCTGCGTAGATCCGGAGCTTTTCTTATTTCTGGGGCGCGGGGGAGTTGCACCGGCACTCGTGCGTGTCGTCTGGTCGGTCGGACTTCCTGACCTAGCGTTCTGCCGAGGTTTGATTGCTGCCACATTAGGTGATTCCGTGTTGGACGGAAAGATGGCAGAAATATGGTCGGAGATATTTATTATCCCCATCTTTTCATAGAGATAATGATTTTATTAACACGTGATTCAGCCAATTTTTTAGCTGACTCTCTGCCTCCCCTCCCCCTTTTCTTTTGTTAAAAAAAAGTCTATTTTCTTCCATATCTTTGATAAGCTAGTAGAAGATTAACTTTGCTTGAAAAGTCGCTTTTTTCACAATAAAAATAATTCTTATTGTTAAAATGTTATTGAAAGTCTTTATATAAAAATACTTTTTAACAACTTTAACTAAAAATAAAAAAGATGTGCCTTCAGGGTTCTGCGTTACTCAAATAAATAAAATTCATATAATAGGATGCATTTTTAAATTCCTAAATAAAATTGCGGAAATAAATTGCCTTGTCACTTTGATCTTTTAGCTAATTTTTCTTCACGACATTATGCTTTAACATATTTTCTAATAGTGAATGAAGTTTAACCATCAAATTCGCGATTACCGTCTAATTTTCTTAGGTAATATTACAGACAAGATTTCTGAAAGATTCGGAAAGTAAAGTCAACATCGCCTCTTCTTCATTTTCAGTAAGTGGTAAAGACTAAAGCTCCGAAATTTCCTAAAGATTTGTAGAATAATTTACGAGGTCCAAGATTTTTGAGATTTGACGATATAATAACTAAATGTTGAAAAAGCTGTTTGTAATTTAATATTTTAAAGAAACGAGTGCGCACATTACCTTTTAAATTTATTGAGTAAAAATATTGAGGACAAATTATCATTGAGAAATTCCATAACACTATAGATTTATTTGAAATTTTGGCAATTACGGGATCTATTATATGTTGACAGTAAATTAAATAAATAACTTACCCCAATTTTTAAAAAATGGATTTAGCCCCAATAGAATAAGTTAAAATAAACTTTTGTTTCCTATTACAAAATAGGCTGCTCGAATATAATATACCTATCTCGACTCTAATCCTTCGTTTATAGAAAAAAACCAAGTCACGTTCGAATAAAAACTATATATTTTAATGCTTCTTTTGGGTATTTTAAAACAAATTTAATTGTTTTGAATTTATTTTCTTAACCTTGAAAAAAATCGTTTTATAAGTTCACATACAATGGCAATAATCCTTATAAAAGTACAAGTGTTTATTACTTATATTTATAGATATGTAAATTATCAATATATAAATAATCAAGTCTTCCCTAAGGCGCCTATGGAGACTGCTCTACGTTTATATTTAAGTTTTCCTAGGCATCAAGGCTTTCTTTATCACTTACAAGTGGTTAACACCCTCGATTCCCGACAGCCATGAACCGGGATCGAATCCCGCGTTAACATTTTGTTTATTATGTGAATAACCTTCACATATTATTCATTGTTGAAAATATCATAAACTAGGTTGCTCTTGTTGAGCGGTACCTAATAAAGTGATTTTGGAACAATTGTCACTTGACTTAAATTATTTGATTGAAAGTATATTCAGCATGCGCTTACTTTCAACCAAATAAGTTAAGCAAAGTGGCAATGAATGCCTAGATGCTTAGAAAAGCTTGCTTAAACTGTAGAGCAGGGGATTAAAGAGGGCTTAATCACGAATATTTTATAAGGATTGGGCTGAATAGATTTCACTGTCAGGTGGTCATAAGAAGATTATTTTTTATTATCCCATTGTATAATTATACAAGGTCATGGAGACTATATCCATAAGTCTCCGTGATGGGTAAAAAGAGCTGCTGTCGCTGGTTGGCTATCCAGAAGGCACCACGTGACAGTCAGACTTTGCCCCCAAAGAAGATTCTAAATTCGCTAAAGCTACCTATATGAAGCCTATTCTATGTAATTGATGATAAATGTTTTTCAAAATTGACTTTAAAATAACTTGGAACGTGTGTGGATTCAGTAAAAGATACAAGAATGATTTATACCTCGGAATTACCGAGCCAATAAAGCTGATATGCGCTCCCCGAATAACATAAATTAAAATGACAAATTGAAGAGCTCTCCTTCAGACAGAAAGATGAAATAACGCGCGTTCTCAACGGCTAAATGCGGTCATTCATTTAAATGCAGCAGCACCGGACATCTTTCCGCTGTGTATTTATGGAGCAGGATGCGTGACCTTAACCTACAAGTTGGATTCACGACGACAGCAAACGGAACTCGACGACTAAAAGCGCAGAAACATTCGTCATTAGTCGTAATATCATTCTTCTA
>CP092886.1:31444361-31515687 GCA_030710605.1 Cordylochernes scorpioides | reverse complement strand
CCAATCTCCCTAGACCTTTCCCACGTGTGGTTGTTATTGTAAATTTTACTATGTTGTCCAGAAGTCCAACCCTTCCTCTACGTGGCGAGAAGTGGGAGAAGCAGCACAAGTAACGAACTGCCCTGTAGGGCGAAGTACTGCGGGGACTACGTGAGCCCCGAACCGCTACGGTAACCGTTAAGGCCTACAGGGAACTCTGAAATGTGGCTGAATAACGGGGCAATGTCACCCCCCTCCCCCCTATCCATGGAGCAACAAGTAGACTGCTGTATGAACATCACATTGATATAGCATGTCTCCAGGAAACCAAGCTCAATGATTTAACTATGTTGTAGGATGTATTATGATTGCTCTACGTGGTATTTCTAGGAAAGGGTATTAGAATGCGTTAGGATCGCTCTATATGGTATTTGTAAGCAAAGGTTGTAGGGTGTGCTAGGATCGCTTTATATGGTATTTGTAAGCAAAGGTTGTAGAATGCGTTAGAATCGCTTTATATGGTATTTGTAAGCAAAGGTTGTAGGATGTGTTAGGATCGCTTTATATGGTATTTGTAAGCAAAGGTTGAAGGATATATTAGGATCGCTCTATATGGTATTTGTAGGCAAAGGTTGTAGAATGTGTTAGGATCGCTTTATATGGTATTTGTAAGCAAAGGTTGTAGAATGTGTTAGGATCGCTTTATATGGTATTTGTAAGCAAAGGTTGTAGAATGCGTTAGGATCGCTTTATATGGTATTTGTAAGCAAAGGTTGTAGAATGCGTTAGAATCGCTATATATGGTATTTGTAAGCAAAGGTTGTAGAATGCGTTAGGATCGCTCTATATGGTATTTGTAAGCAAAGGTTGAAGGATATGTTAGGATCGCTCTATATGGTATTTGTAAGCAAAGGTTGTAGAATGCGCTAGGATCGCTCTATATGGTATTTGTAAGCAAAGGTTGAAGGATATGTTAGGATCTCTCTATATGGTATTTGTAAGCAAAGGTTGTAGGATGTGTTAGGATCGCTCTATATGGCATTTGTAAGCAAAGGTTGTAGGATGTGTTAGGATCGCTCTATATGGCATTTGTAAGCAAAGGTTGTAGGATGTGTTAGGATCGCTCTATATGGCATTTGTAAGCAAAGGTTGTAGGATGTGTTAGGATCGCTCTATATGGCATTTGTAAGCAAAGGTTGTAGGATGTGTTAGGATCGCTCTATATGGTATTTGTAAGCAAAGGTTGTAGGATGTGTTAGGATCGCTCTATATGGCATTTGTAAGCAAAGGTTGTAGGATTTGTTAGGATCGCTCTATATGGCAATTGTAAACAAAGGTTGTAGGATGTGTTAGGATCGCTCTATATGGCATTTGTAAGCAAAGGTTGTAGGATGTGTTAGGATCGCTCTATATGGTAAAAAGAGTCTCTTTTTTGTAATTATCTCCAAGCGATATAAAAATAGTCGTTAACATGTGTCCGTAGAAAGTCGGGTATAACGAGGCCGGCTGATCAGAAGCCGCTCGACATTAATCTCTTCCTCGCCCTAATTACTTGTCTGGGAAGCAAGGCCGCACAGCTCGTTACACGGCTTCCCGTGCTGCTGCTTCGTGCACATGTGCTGGTCACACGGCTTCTTTCACACACCGGGGCTTCTCTATATATTGAATATATAACATATACGTGTGCGTGTATGTGCGCATGCGTGTGAGTCGAGTATAAAGATTTAGTTCGGATATTATATACTGAATGATCCTATAATATGTTTTTAATACCTATCAAAATATAAACAAACACTACTAGCTAAGAAAAAATCCATCTCCTGCTCCCAGTACAATTTCACTGCTATACTATTTTTCAAACAATACTAGAGCTTAGCTACTCTAGTGATATAGATTGTCACTTTTTCAGGATGTACCAGAGCCTTCTTTTAACCCCGTAAGAGCGCAATATTTTATGTTTGATCTGTAAAAATATCGTTATTTTCATGGTTTTATTGAGTCTGTAAGGATTCAAACACCATTTGTCACCTAGGTTAATGCAGCCAACGCTATCTATCCACCATACTTTTAATGTCCTAGCGCTGTATCTGTTGTCTGGTGTCTAAATATTTGCCCATAATTATTTCTTAAACATAATTTAGATATATAGAAGTGTATATTTTCCATATATTAATTATAAATATTATCGAATAGAATTTCGTTATTCACAATTACTCTATAAGTCTAGAGGACTACAAATTTCTAACGTTGCAACAATAACCTTTCTAGAGCGCTTTTTGTTTTACCTAGAGGCGTTTTTCATTAGTACCGGCGCATAGAATTTAGACTTCATTTCTCTAATAGACTCTTGTATTGAAGTACCACATATATTTTTTGAAACATTCAAGAAGAATTAAGAAAAAGGCATCTCCTTATCGTGCAACTGAAAGTTATTGATGGCTTGCGCCATCTATCGGAATAAATATAAACTATTCCCGTTGATTTTAATTATTCCAGAATTGGCCAAATACCCATTCTTGATTAATCAAGAAAATCTAACCACGGATGATTAATCAAGAATAGGTATTTGGCCAATTCTGGAATAATTAAAAATCAACGAGAATATTTGATATTTATTTTAATAGATGGCGCAAGCCATCAGCAACTTTCAGTTGCACGATAAGGAGATGCCTTTTTCTTAATTTATGCACCTTATCCCAGTAAAATATCACATTTGTACTATTTTTTCACATTCAAAAAGAAGTTAAAATTTTGAATGTGCAAAGCTATGTGCATTAAGCAATTATTCAACCTTAGCATGCGGCTCGCGCTAAACTCCGGCCTAGACTAGCACAACAGCACCCTCAGGATAATACTTTTGTACTCTTAAAATGGCTGCTTAAATCCTCTTAACTAAATCCGATTGAAAACAACTGGAATTTTCTGGCGACATGTTGAAGCGCTCGATCATCCTTCTTAAACCTGTTAGTGGCTTTACTTAACGTAGAGTTTGCTTTACAGCGAGTCCCGTGTCAATACAGATGCACATGGGATGTACCTTTTTGTCCAAAATATTTTTAGAGATATCCACACGCAAATTTAAGCTCACGATTTATTGGAATTCTCATATTGGGAAATTCATGAACGTTAAAAGTCGATCCACTTTAACTCAATATACGTTGTACCAATTAAAACACAGAATAAAATGCATCATTAATAAAAACTAGCAATTTTGAATCCACTATTGGTCTTCAAGATTGTCTATTTTCCTCTCTTTATCTCAAGTTAAGGACATATTTAATATGATAGGTCTAAATGCACCGACATGGCCTATTAGAAGAATGACCTTCTGAAAAAAATTCTTAACTGGTTAAAACTAAAAAGACTTTTGTTGGATAGGGAGGCTATTGGGAGAAAGCCTTAGGAGGCACAAATGGGCCGATAATAAAGTCAGAGCAGGGGCATTGAGAGCGAACATAAAGCCGAGGAGGTCAGGAATTAGAGAAATCAGGCACCTGCAAGGTAGTAATGCCTCGTTAAACTTAGAGGCAAACAACGAGAGGAATTCTGAAGGCCACCAATGAAAACATCCAAAGCAGTAATTGGAGGGGAAGCTTTGTGCTTTCGGTATTGAACTGGCCTCGTCAATGTGAAGTCACGGCGGCTTTGTGGCCCAGCACTTCTTAGCTCTTCACGCTAAACTGCCAGGAATTTTGTTTGTTTACCTCCCACCAAATCTGTTTGGTCTTTGAATAAAAATAAATTGTTTTGTCTCATCCTTATGTTTATCTTCCCTCATTTTTTACGTAATAATATGGTAGTGGGGTTATGAGTAAAGAGCGGATTTTTGTATGCAGAATTTTATAGGAAGGATGTCGGAATTCTAATAAAGTTGCGAACATATATATATATATGAGAAAACAATAGAAAAAAATAAAAGATAAGTGGGTCAGGTGTTGATATTAAAAATAAAGAAGGCATCTCCTGACCACGAGCACATGTGCTTTTTAGATGGCAGATCACGGATATCACGGAGCAAGCTAAATAAACGTTTAGTTTATTCTTGCTCCGCTAGATGGCGCTCTGCCATCTAAAAAGCACATGTGCTCGTGGTCAGGAGATGCCTTCTTTATTTTTAATATATATATATATGTATTAGCGCTTCTGAGTTAAGGTCTTCTATATATACTTAACTCAGAAGTGCCTTTACCTTGATTCCATTAAGCAGAAATAAGAAGTAAAAAATTAACAATTTGGTTTTAAAGGTGCAAGTTAGATAAAAATATAAAAGATGATACACATTTTTAAAACTAGGACAAAATTAAATGCTGTTTTAAACATTCTGTAGCGAGTAGATTTATATGTCGATGTTAAAAAAAAAAAAAGAGCTGTACTTAAAAATCCATCCCAAGTTATAAGTAATGGGATTGAAATTTAAGACACGGAAATTTGCTAGAATATTACAAAACTATTTGTGCGTGTACCTATACATAGTCTAGTTTAAGTGGTATAATCAAAACATGGAAGTTATATGGCTGCAATGGCGGTTATCTGGCGCGATAGACTTTCGGGTCCATGATCGAAACCTGCATTGAAGCAGAAAATAAAAGCCTTTAAATTATCCTTGATTCTTGCACACGTTCAACCCTACCAGTGACTGCAAGTGCAAAAATGAATCTCTGACTCATTATAAGTGCAAAAATCGAATTGCTTCCACCTTATTCAATATGTGATGTATTTATAATAGAAGCTTTCTTAAACTTCTATGCACCAAGATTATCCTAGCCCGACCCGCAATTAGAGTTCCAACAAACCACATTTTTTAAATAAATGTTTCAAATAAAATGGGAATATTTGTGTTGGTTCAGTATTGGTTGTCGGGCGATATTGCAGCCGAAGTAGTTGCCCACACCCCTAGATATGTGCTTGCCAGGTTTATATCCTAATATTTATTTTGGTACGTGGACCGCAAATAAACAAGCCAGTTTTACGGGATGGCAACAGATAAGATAGCTGCAATTTATTTTATTATTAAGTCTCAAAGATAAGGCCTCTAATGTATCTTGGCCAAATAAATTTGGAGAATGGGGATTTTAGAGTAAGTTTCAATAGCCTCAGTTCGTGTTTGGCATCCTTATACATGGCCGCTCGGGTTCCCCGCAGTTGTACTGCACATGTTTTGTGCTACAGTAAAACCTATCTTATATAAATGGGGACCTATTGCTTGCGGCGTTAAACCCCTTGGTTCCGGGTGTAACCATTTATCGCGGCCCCACGTTAAGCGGAAACCTGTCATATTTCATATTTCTTTTATGGCCTCTAAGGCGTTTTAAACTAATAAATTTCGAGAAAAAAAAAACAGCTAACTAAATATTTTTTGCTCCAAAGTCGACATAATTAGACATTCAAAATATCGAGCTCTTTAAATAAACAGTATATTTATATATACTATATTATATATATATATTATAATTATATTATATAACTAATTATATAACTATATTATATATATATATTTTTTTTGCTCCACTAGATGGCGCTCTGCCATCTAAAAGGCACATGTGCTCGTGGTCAGGAAATGCCTTCTTTATTTTTAATATCAACACCTCACCCACTTTTATTTTTTTCTATTGTTTTTTCATCTATATATATATTGCGCTTTTTTTTAGTTTGTTGCAATTTTGCACGTCTTTATAAAACTCTCTCTGTGACACATACTTCAAAAAAATATCTCAAAACCTTTGGCAAAACGTTTCTTTTAACCGACGAGCTTCGAACTTTCGTCTTCAAAAAAACGAACAGAACTATAAAACCTGTATACATTTGCTTCGTTCACCTGAGTAGCCGCTTAAAACAGGTTTATTGTATTCAATTTTAGGGAATAAAATAGATTTTACTAAAATAAACCGATATCAAAACGTCTTTTTATTATTATTTTTTTATAAGAATAACAAAGGAAATTCTCCAATGGGAAGTCTATACAGAATATACCGGTCAAAGAACAAAGGGGATTTTGCCTGGAATCCAACTCTACCAACGTAGTTGGGTAAGACGACTGCAACCTTGTCTACCACACGCAAGTGCTTTCCTCCCATATCGCAATTCTTTCTCGAACAACAGCGAACTCTCCTTTGCCTTCAAGGCACTAGAATTTGTCAATGAAACAAAGATAAAAGCTTTCGATTAAGAAAGAATGGATTATCTCTTCGGATAGAACTCGGAGTCCCTCGCTATTCAGGGCCGAGGATGTGTTCTTTAAGATATACAATATAAAAATAGAAAAGAGAGATGAATAATAGAAAAAATCTGAATAACTGCAAACAAATCATCCAACTGAGTTTAGCTGCTTCTCAATATATTTCAAAAGATTTATCCACAAATTATTTTATGTTTTATTATTAGCATATTTCTGTCGTTTCTCCCTCTGCTCTTTTATGTGATTAAGTTGTAATATGAAAGGGCGTCTTCTGATCGTGCAACTGAATGTTGCCGAGCCATCTATTGGAAAATATATCAGCTATCTGTTGATTTTTTATTCTCCAAAGTTAGCCTATTGCCCTTACTTCAAATGTCATTTCTTATTTGATATTTCAAGATATAGGTATAGACTAACTTGAGAAAAAATCAACAGATAGTTGATACATTTTCCAATACAAGGTGAGGCAGCTATTTGAGAGCACACAATATAGGTGCCACACTTTCCTGTGAGTTATAGTAATATCGTTTTTTTTTCTTTTGCGGGTAGAGGTGGCAGAACCTACTCTTACGCAAGAAGTGAATAGGCATGCAGTTATTGTCTCCTTGGCTGCAGGACAAACCGATTCCGAAACTGCTGCATTCTTGAGAGTCACCCAATCATTTGTTTTCAAAGTTCGGAGATAATTGAGAGCTGTAAAGGGCGATGTGGCGAAAGTTTCCCAAAGGAAACGACATTGTCGACGTTCTGACAGTATCAGGAAGCCAGACTTTTGAAGCTGTGTCCAAGCTGTCATCGATGGAAGCATTGGGTTCTTGGTGTTGTAAGTAGTGAAGGTGATGTGATGCCTCCACATTTTTTTACTCCAGGTGCCAGAGTCAATGCCGTCGCTTACGCCGAGGTGTTAGCCACAGTTGTCAAGCTTTGGATCGCTACTGTAGCACGTGGGAGGCCGTATGTTTTTGGCAAGACTCAGAACCATCTCATACAGCCAGAACAACCCAAGAATGGATGGCCAATAATTTTCACGACCATGTTACACCTAACGTTTGGCCCCCCAGCTCACCACATGTTAATCTGCTGAACTATTACGTGTGGGGCATAGTTGAGAGGAACTCCAATAGTCATTCCCACAACACTGTGGCAGTTCTCAGAGCTGCTATACTGGATATAAAGGCAAATATTCCGAAGACCCATCTTATTACTACCTGCAGTCGGTTTCGGCAGCGTATAGAAGCTGTTAGTGCCGCTGATGGTGGGTTCATTGAATGATTTTGTCTTTAAGGTGTATGTGCTCATCTATATAAAACTTGAATATGTAATAAATGCTCTTTTTATTTGTCTATTTATTTTCCAATTTTGTTCTCAAATAGCTGCCGCACCCTGTATTTGGCACAGTAAGCAATCGGCAACATTCAGTCACACGTTCACAGGAGGTACCCTTTCATTATAATGTACTATATTATACTCGGATATTTTTCTTCTTCTCTACTTTCAAATTATTTGAAAATAAGTTGGGATTGTTTTGTCAAACATTGACGTGTCCTCCTGACGTTTGTCCTTTCATGCGACCAAACATTTTGGTGGAGATGCTGTGTAGGAGAGAGAAGGCAAACTGAATCGTACTGAGCTGACATTGGATCCGATTGTGCTGTGGACAAAATTTGGCTTCGAATGACTCTAGAATTGCGCCGCTGAGTCAAAGCCAAGATTCCCTCAAGATGTCCCTGAGACTCCACAACAACAAAGTCGCTCTTCACACCACAAGAAAAAGGACGTAAGGCTATTAGGAACAAGTAATCAAGACGCCGAGTAAATCCTAAATACGTCAGCTCCAAGTCAGAAACAACAAGATTTGCGACATTTTTCTTTTGAATATTTCTCTTTTTGCCTCTCTCCTCTTTTACGTGCCTATGTTGTAATTGATTTGATAGCAATAAAGTGCATTGTCAGACTGATGGTTGTTGTCCCTCGATTATTCTACGTGATAATCTTATTTGAATTTAACAAAACTGATTTGCAATATACTAATAAATTATGAAAAAGGCATCTCCTTATCGTGCAACTGAAAGTTGCTGATGGCTTGCGCCGTTGAAATTTATTCCGATAGATGGCGCAAGCCATCAGCAACTTTCAGTTGCACGATAAGAAGATGCCTTTTTCATAATTTATGCACCTTATCCCAGTACAATGTCACATTTGTACTATTTTTTTCATATTAATAAATGTTACAAAAGTTTAATCTCAAAAGCAAAAAGACAAATCCAAACCTAACGTATAGATATCAGCACAAACAAACAAAAATAAACATACGATAAATCAAACCAAAAATGGCGCTTACTTTTACTGAAGCCCTCAATTAATACCTTCTTTAATATATTCAGTCTTATATATATATTCTCCTGAGAGATATAGAAAAGGAGTGGGAAAATAGGAAGGAAGAATTTAAATTTACAAAGTTATATGAGAAAAAATGTGTAATTTATTATCGCCTTGTTGCAGCAGTGTAATGGGATGTGTGCACAGCAAGCCAAATCCAAGAGAGAGAAGAAGAAATAGAGAGAATAAATATTCTCTCCAAACAACTCAATCGGAAAAATATCTTACACAATACTTGAACTTAATTTATGTAAAATGGTTTCTGCAATCGCTTAATTAGATAGCGAGGGAGATTAGTTTGTTTTGCAAACAAAATTATCAACTTACTTAAAGTTTCTAAAATGTTTGTCGAACAAATTAAGACACAATGGGTGAAATATTACGAACAATGGATGGATTCTAAAAGTAGGAAAAAATCTTTAAAGAATGTGAATTTATAAAATGTCTTCTAATAACCATACAATGATTAGACACGTGTGGACTGCAGGCTGCATCCATCCTTTGTTACAAAATATCCGACGATGACACCGGCTGGCAGACCTGTGGAAACAACTTCCAACACCCACAAAAAAATCAACAAACTCCTCGATTAACTAATTAGACGAAGATTATGATGCAAATTGTCTTTCGCATGTTTTGCCCTCCAGTTTAATATGCAGAAGTAAGCTCCGATGGAAGTAATCAATCCTGACGGGGGCCGAGCTATCTCCCGCGGAGATGGATGGCTGTTCCTCGGCTCTGATGCCATTTTTTCATTTGGAGTTCTACACACAGGGAATGATTTATAATGGCAAAAAGAACAAAATCATTGTAACAAAATCTTTGTGTTTTTACTAAATCGATCTTATTACGACGTGGATTGATACGGAGAAAAGATGATTATCACTTCACTCAATATTCTGCTTCTCCAGTCTTTCTCTTTATAGGAGAGAACTTGTTACACTCTCTTACATTTATCTTTAGTAAATCTTAACGGATTTTAAAAAGTTTATAAAGAAATCACACAAATCATAAAGATATTTTTAAAGAACTCAAACCATTATGGCAATATACTCTATCTTGAAATTTCTCTAACAACAAACGAAATGATTTTGGCATATTCTCTTTCTGTTAAAAGTACCATTTGAAAAATATTTATTGACATATAAATATCAATCACGTACAACGTTTTGACCAATATTCTGGAATAAAAAATAAATTAAATTTCTGTTATTTTTTACTCCTAGAGATGGCGCTAGCAATCAGTTTGATGATAAGGATAAATTGTTTACTTCAGTTCAATATTTGGCAGAGATAAAATGGAAGAAACGCAATGTGTTTAGATTTGTCCTATCTTATTGAGATGGCGCCATCCTACAAAGATCACCTTCAAGTGAGAATGCATCTGCAAGCACACTTTTGGCCCATCTCAAATATTTTCTGGAGTTTTTACATCAACACTTATCTTCTAGCCTTATCGAAGCTCTTGGACAACCCAGCGCGATAGAGAGTTTCCTCCTTCCTCTTATCTAAAGAGCTGCTGCAGGCAGGGCGGGCGGACAACCCGCGGAAATCCTTCGCCCAGGTGTGCGGAGTGGCTCATCCCTTCACTGACATCGTGTCAGCGTATTTACACGGCATTTTACGATGCAAGAATTTAAAACCTTTCTCCGTGATTTTTAAGCTCTCACACACAACCCCTACTAAAAATACGTAAATATGCATGGAGTGAAGTTATTTTTATTACATCGTTCTTATAAGGTTATATATAATGATTGAATTATTAACAAGATTGTATAAAAAAATATATGTGTGTGTTTGTGTGTGTTGAACACAAGTATACATAGAATATAAAAGTTGATATATATATCGTCATTGGTGGCGTCCACCGCGGAAAAACTCCGCCAACATGTAGAAAAATAGATGATATAATCAATCCTAGGCTAAACTATTTTAACAATGGCTTTGTACCTTCTAGAAGATCGTCTCAACTTATTCAGACGCAGTTAAAATCATTTGGAAGCCTTTGGTGTTAAGAAAGTTAAGGTATGTCAATTTTTTTAAATAACGCAAACTTACAAAACTAATTTCTTCAAAATAAAGATATTTCGGCCAATAAATCTTTTTATTACCTTGACGATTCGACAAAAATATTTTGTCCTCGTCAGGAGCAAACAAAAATTAAACATTTAGCAAGGCGCTAAAGAATGATTTTAACGCCTTGCTAAATGTTTAATTTTTGTTTGCTCCTGACGAGGACAAAAGATTTTTGTCGAAACGTCGAGGTAATAAAAATATTTACTGGCCGAAGTATCTTTATTTTCAAGAAATATGAATGCTGGCCAGGCAGCCTCTATCTTTACGATTACAAAACTAAATCGCACGCAACTTTGGTGCTTATAAATATGAGATTTATTTGATCGAAAGCAAAAATAAACACACACACCTAGTAGATATTTATATTGCCTATAGAATATTTTACATCTAGAACACAGTAAGCCAGCAATTGGAAGATAAACTGCTGGAGTTAACTGTATGGTATTGGGAAACGTTCCTTGAGAGATTTCTCCACTTTGAAGACGTCACACTCCGTCCCAACGTAGAAAATATTTATCTCGTCTCTATATCGTCCATCATTATCGGCACCGTTTCTGTATTTAATATATAAATATATATCGTCGCGTGAAGGCATCGCGTGATCAATCAAAACAGTTTAAAAACAAGCAAAGTCCTGACGAAGTTAAGCGTACAGCCTATTGAAATACTGGCATTTTGTTATAAATAAAATGTTTTATTTTATTTTAAATCCAAAATAAGCCTTTTAATTAATATATATGTGTATATAATCTTTTTTTTTTTAATAGTGCAGACTGTGCACTTTTGCATGTATTGACAAGATGTCAATAAAATTATTTTAATTGTTAATTGTCTACTTTGGAATCGTCTCTCTTTATCGAATCGTCGCTCTATATCGGCATTGACTCTCCATATCGGCATCGTCCCTTTATAACAGCAACCTCTTTATATTACACTCTGGTGGAGTAACGCAAGTTGTTTTCATCCAAAATGCATTACATTAAACTTTATGTAGTAAGTTTACATAATCTAGGTAGCCACGGTAAAATTAAAAAAGGCTCTTTTGCTCTTTTTTTTTCCTCTCAGACAATTTTGATGGTACACTGGTGTCCAAAAAATAAGAAACTTTTGTTTTTTAATGATATGTTTTAAAATATACAACGCTAAAAGCTAAAAAGTAATTTAATTAGGTATTTTAAGTCGTAGAATTTATTTATCGCAACCATTCGATTCGGTAAAATTGAAAATATGCAAATTTTTGCTTGTCTTTATAAGTGTGCTATTTGGCGTGTGTCGTTTACCCCATCTAAGAATTGTCCAATTATAATTTCATTTAATCCTTAGTCAATTATGAGTTTACGAAAAATTTTAGCAGATGATTTAAAATGGAGAGCTATTGGAAGAATGGAGGCAGGGCAATCACAAGTTGAAGTAGCAAAATGGCCAATGTGAATAAATCTGTGGTCAGCAAAATATGGAAACAGTTCATTGAGACAGGAACCATCAAAAGAAAAGAAGGTTCTGGTAGAAAAAGAAAAACAGCCACCTCTGAAGACCGTTATCTGGTCGTAACTGCCAAGCGCCATAGGGCGATGACAGCTATTCAACTCTAATGAACTCTCAAGTGCTACTGGAAAGAGAATTTCAAGACAAACTGTTTACCGAAGGTTTCACGAAGGTGCTCTTTATGCAAGACGACCAATGGTCTGTATCCCTTTAACCTCTGCTCACAGGAGAGCCCGCTTGAATTGGTGCTTGGAACATCACGCCTGGACTTATGATCAGTGGGCCAATGTTCTCTTCAGTGACAAGTCAAGATTTAGTTTAAACACAGATTCTCGACGAGTTTTCATCTGGAGGGAGCCTGGAACCCGCTATCATCCCAGTAACATCAGGGAAATAGACAGTTTTAGAGAGGGCAGTCTCTTAGTCTGGGCTGGCATCAGTTCTAGCAGACGCACACCCCTCCACATTTTTTCTGGGGGCACTTTAACTGCCCAAAGGTACAGGGACGAGATCCTTGAGCCCTATCTAAGACCTTATAGAGATCAAATTGGTCACAATTTAATTTTTATGGACGATAATGCTCGTCCGCATAGGGCTAGGCTAGTCAATGAATATCTTCAGAGTGAGAATATTCAAAGGATGGATTGGCCAGCCAGATCTCCGGACCTGAATCCAATAGAGCATGTGTGGGATGCTCTAGGGAGGCGTATTGGAGCTCGTCACCCCTCTCCCAGAACCCTCGTTGAGCTAAGAACTGCTCTATTGGAGGAGTGGGGTTTACTACCCTGGACCTCCTCCAAAGCCTGGTAAACAGTATGAGGGCTCGCTGTGAGACCTTGATAGCTGTTAGAGGTGATCATACTCCCTATTGATATCATATTTCTTTAACATCTGGAATCTTAGCTTTGGGTATGTTGGTAATAATTTGCATATTTAATTATTTCAAATATATATTTTTTATTTTCATATAGCTAGTCAAATTCTCTATAGTTTAAACTATTTGTATACTAAATTTTATATTTGTTAATAAATTAGCTTTTGAGAAATTTCAATATTGGTTAAGTTTCTTATTTTTTGGACACCAGTGTATTTGTTAGTAGAGATAGATTTAATGCTAAATACCTGAATGTGGCTTGGCTCATCGTTATAATCCTTCCTTGCGGTTTCGCCAATTTAATCTCCAGACCGCTGCTATTGTAGAGGCCTTCCTTTAGGCTGTATTCGAAGGCAAATTATGAAAACGATGCTTTAGGTAATGAGAGAGCTTTATATATATATATTTCCAAAAATATTTGTAAAACATTATTCATGTAGGTTAACTTATATATAAAGTTATCCAATATCCACTGATTGATAGCACTAAATGCTTAGTTATATTTACTATGTATTTGAGCACACAGTGCATATACCTCAATTTACTGTATCTGTCCAAATACAGCGCTAGAGTGAGGTAGCGTGTTCCCCACTGCACACACACCCCGCCATATCTAGATACACTGCAATAGTAGGTAAGCGTTCGCCACATTACTGCACCGGAGCGAAGCAAAGTTTCCCACACTACACTCGCCATATGCAGATAAAATGCAGTGTCGCTAATATTGGCATACTGCTCACGTCCAATTTCTGCACCAGAGCGAGGCAACGTTTCCCACACTGCAGACTAAATGTAGACACAATACTGTGTCAGAATACTGCCCACATCCAATTACTGTACCGGAGCAAGGCAGCGTTGCTCACACTGCTGGATATATGAAGATAAAATAAAATATCTGCACACGCCAGAATACTGCACATATCTCATTAGTGCCTCGGAGCGAGGCAATGTTTCCTACACTGCAGACAATATGCAGATGAAATACTGTCTCAAGATACTGCCCACATCCCATTACTGCATTGGAGCGAGGCAATGTTTCCTACACTGCAGACTATATGCAGATACAATATTGTCTCAAGATACTGCCCACATCCCATTACTGCATTGGAGCGAGGCAACGTTTCCCACAGTTCAGAATGAAGGTAGATGCAATTCTATGTCAGGATACTGCCCACATCCAATTACTGCACCGGAGCGAGGTAGCGTTTCCCACAAGGCCCGCCTGACGTCCGGGACAGCTCATCCACCGTTGTTTGCCGCCCGCCTGAGTCATCACGCCGCGTAACTCTTCCCGGCTTGTGGCCTACCTTTACCTCACCAGCCTAGCTCACCTGCTATTTGCGGAGAGCAGACTACGGAAGCTTAGCTGTGACCATCATGAGAGTCCCATTTAATGAACGACTACCTGTGTAGATGATCTTACTTGACATAATTCAACCTCCAATCAGAAGCCATTTTAAGGAAAAACTAAGAATAGCCGTGTTTAATCGAAAACGGTCTCTCACGGGAAGGTTTTCTGCTTTTGTTGGCAAAATTAAGAACACCGCGGTATATAGGCTCCATCTCGATATCAACAATAAATTAACAGACGCCAAGCCCGCTTTCAAATATATTTGTGCGCTTCATTAATACTGTCAAATTACATTGACAAACATTTGCACTTTTATCTTATCTCCGTTTTTAGTGGGAAGAATGTTGTTTTTGTTTTTTAGTGAACCAATCTCTCCCGCCTTCTCATTCGACGAATGTGGCCATGTTTGTATATAAGAGGGGACTATGGTATTGCGAGGGAGGAGTGTGGTGGATTATCGTGTGGAGACGCTTAAAGTGTTCTCTGCGTGCTTTATCCGTGTCTGGTGATCTCCTCGTATACCTGTGTGACCCCGGTCCGATCCCTACCCACGCTTTAATAAAGGATAAGTACTGTTTTGTTTTTATATAGCAATTCGTGAGGTTTTTTTTTTTTTGCTCTTTTTATTGTTCTTGTTGTACACGTTGTACGATTTTCTGTGTGTTAGTTACTCTTACGGCAGGCACTAGTTTATTGCAACTTTGTGTGTGAACCCGTAATAGTAATATTTGTCAATACTTCATGTACAGTATTGATATAGTGTAGCAAGAGTGATTAAATCATAACCTCATTATAAAATGGAGTTGTAACAGAAGAGCAAAAAAGAACATCCCTGATTATCAGTTATATGCTACAGATTTATCTGTGTGGTGTTGTTTGTCATCCAATCTATATGTGGTGAAGGCCTTTTGATGAGGAAGAGATTAAAGTTTTAGTAATTGAATTCCTGTATTTATAAAAAGATTTTTAAAAATAAAACTCAATTGAAAAACTTTTATTTCTTATTCATACTACGATTGCAATTTCTTCCGTAACACCAGTCACGATAATTATGGGGTGGTAGGAAAGGATTCACGACTTACTATACTGTAAATTCAACATCATGAAGAAACAATTAGACTTATTTTTCGATTTTAGAAAATCCGAGAAGTCCGTTTGGTTGCTTGAAAACATTGATGGTACTTGTACAAAAATATCGGGGGAGCGGAGGAAAAGGGGTATTCATTTTTAAGCAGATTTTTTTCGACTCTTTGAAATAAGGTATGGAACCCCCAGATTGATTGCTAACAGCTTACCTCCCCTACTTTTTTTTCTACCATCCATAGCTCTCATCACCATGATAACCATGGCATGTAATTTGTGTTCTCGTTATAAATTACAAACGATTTGAGTTTTTTCAGCTTGAAGACCGCTCAGTTCCACTACCAGGAGTTTCTAGACGATGATCCTGGTAAGTCATCCAACGTGGCCCAAGTTGAGCCCCGCTGGCACAGTTTTCAAGCAGAGATCACTTATTGAAGACACACGAGATAACCAACTGTAAACAAAATTCCCTCTCTCTTTTCAAAAAAATAAAAAAATAAAAAATAGACGACCGGTGACATCAAAGACTTCCTACTTCATGAGTGTATTGCTGGAGGGATGTGTAAAAGGATAACCAAGAAGACGAAGGTCGAGATTGGAGTTCAAATCTTACGATACCATCAAAAGACTAGTCATAGAAAGGAAGCTCTGAGAAGACAGAGATACTGCCCACCAACTTATGAAATGAGAAGAAACGGTTATCTAATGACTAATTCTGTGCAAACACGTCAGATGAAAGAAAGAAACAATGTCAAAAGAACAAGGACACGATATATTTTTCATTATAATTGCTATTCTCTTACACGTTCGACTTTACTTAGCACTTCCTATGAGCCTGAATGTAATATCACGATAAGATATAAAATTATCACTTACATGTGAACACACAATACTATGTGAATAGAAAAAGGGAAATCGTTTGTGTTTTATTTTTTTGATAAGTCGATTATTTTTCGTTTAAACTTTTAATGCCAATACAGGCGTGTCATACAGAATGATATGTGTTTATGTGAAAAAAAAAACTTTAGGAAATTCAGCTTCCACACACATATCCGCGAAATAACATTTTCGTTCAAATAAACTGTGCCCACAGTTCAAATAAACTGTCCCGAACAGTTCAAATAAACTGTGCACACAGTTCAAATGAACTATCATGTACAGTTCAAATAAACTGTGCCCACAGTTCAAATGAACTATCCTGTACAGTTCAAATAAACTGTGTCCACAGATCAAATGAACTATCCTGTACAGTTCAAATAAACTGTCCCGAACAGTTCAAATAAACTGTGCCCACAGTTAAAATGAACTGTCCTGAACAGTTCAAATAAACTGTACCCACAGTTTAAATGAACTGTCCTGTACAGTTGAAATAAACTGTGCCCGCAGTTCAAATGAACTGTCCTGGACAGTTGAAATAAACTGTCCCGCACAGGTAGATTAAACTGTCCTGTACAGTTCAAATAAACTGTGCCCACAGTTCAAATGAACTATCCTGTACAGTTCATATAAACTTTCCCGAACAGTTCAAATAAACTGACCCGCACAGTTCAAATAAACTGTCCCGCACAGGTAGATTAAACTGTCCTGTACCGTTCAAATAAACTGTGCCCACAGTTCAAATGAACTATCCTGTACAGTTCAAATAAACTGTCCCGAGCAGTTCAAATAAACTGACCCGCACAGTTCAAATAAACTGTCCCGCACAGTTCAAATAAACTGTCCCGCACAGTTCAAATAAACTGACCCGCACAGTTCAAATAAACTGTCCCGCACAGTTCAAATAAACTGTCCCGCACAGTTCAAATAAACTGACCCGCACAGTTCAAATAAACTGTCCCGCACAGTTCAAATAAACTGACCCGCACAGTTCAAATAAACTGTCCCGCACAGTTCAAATAAACTGTGCCCACAGTTCAAATGAACTATCCTGTACAGTTCAAATAAACTGTCCCGAACAGTTCAAATAAACTTACCCGCACAGTTCAAATAAACAGACACGCACAGTTCAAATAAACTGTCCTGTACAGTTCAAATAAACTGTCCTGTACAGTTCAAATAAACTCCCATACAGTTCAAATAAACTCCCATACAGTTCAAATAAACTTCCCCGTACAGTTCAAATAAACTCCCATACAGTTCATATAAACTGACCCTCACAGTTCAAATAAACTGCCCCATACAGTTCAAATAAACTGTCCCGCACAGGTAAAATAAACTGTTCCGCCCAGGTAAAATAAACGGTCCTGTACAGTTCAAATAAACTCCCATGCAGTTCAAATAAACTGTCCCATACAGTTCAAATAAACTGCCCCGTACAGTTCAAATAAACTCCCATACAGTTCAAATAAACTGTCCCATACAGTTCAAATAAACTGTCCCACACAGTTCAAATAAACTGCTCCGTACAGTTCAAATAAACCGTCCCGCACAGTTCAAATAAACCGCCCTGCACATTTCAAATAAACCCCCCTGCACATTTCAAATAAACTTCCCCGCAAAGTTCAAATAAACTGTTCCGCGCAGTTCAAATAAACTGTCTCTTACAGTTCAAATAAACTGTCTCTCACAGTTCAAATAAACTGTCCCTCACAGTTCAAATAAACTGACCCGCACAGTTCAAATAAACTGTCCCGCACAGTTCAAATAAACTGACCCGCACAGTTCAAATAAACTAACCCGCACAGTTCAAATAAACTGTCCTGTACAGTTCAAATAAACTGTCCCGAACAGTTCAAATAAACTGTGCCCACAGTTAAAATGAACTGTCCTGAACAGTTCAAATAAACTGTACCCACAGTTCAAATGAACTGTCCTGTACAGTTGAAATAAACTGTGCCCACAGTTCAAATGAACTGTCCTGTACAGTTGAAATAAAATGTGCCCACAGTTCAAATGAACTGTCCTGGACAGTTGAAATAAACTGTCCCGCACAGGTAGATTAAACTGTCCTGTACAGTTCAAATAAACTGTGCCCACAGTTCAAATGAACTATCCTGTACAGTTCATATAAACTTTCCCGAACAGTTCAAATAAACTGACCCGCACAGTTCAAATAAACTGACCCGCACAGTTCAAATAAACTGTCCCGCACAGGTAGATTAAACTGTCCTGTACCGTTCAAATAAACTGTGCCCACAGTTCAAATGAACTATCCTGTACAGTTCAAATAAACTGTCCCGAACAGTTCAAATAAACTGACCCGCACAGTTCAAATAAACAGACCCGCACAGTTCAAATAAACTGTCCTGTACAGTTCAAATAAACTGTCCTGTACAGTTCAAATAAACTCCCATACAGTTCAAATAAACTCCCATACAGTTCAAATAAACTTCCCCGTACAGTTCAAATAAACTCCCATACAGTTCATATAAACTGACCCGCACAGTTCAAATAAACTGCCCCATACAGTTCAAATAAACTGTCCCGCACAGGTAAAATAAACTGTTCCGCCCAGGTAAAATAAACGGTCCTGTACAGTTCAAATAAACTCCCATGCAGTTCAAATAAACTGTCCCATACAGTTCAAATAAACTGCCCCGTACAGTTCAAATAAACTCCCATACAGTTCAAATAAACTGTCCCATACAGTTCAAATAAACTGTCCCACACAGTTCAAATAAACTGCTCCGTACAGTTCAAATAAACCGTCCCGCACAGTTCAAATAAACCGCCCTGCACATTTCAAATAAACCCCCTGCACATTTCAAATAAACTTCCCCGCAAAGTTCAAATAAACTGTTCCGCGCAGTTCAAATAAACTGTCTCTTACAGTTCAAATAAACTGTCTCTCACAGTTCAAATAAACTGTCCCTCACAGTTCAAATAAACTGACCCGCACAGTTCAAATAAACTGTCCCGCACAGTTCAAATAAACTGACCCGCACAGTTCAAATAAACTGACCCGCACAGTTCAAATAAACTGTCCTGTACAGTTCAAATAAACTGTCCCGAACAGTTCAAATAAACTGTGCCCACAGTTAAAATGAACTGTCCTGAACAGTTCAAATAAACTGTACCCACAGTTCAAATGAACTGTCCTGTACAGTTGAAATAAACTGTGCCCACAGTTCAAATGAACTGTCCTGGACAGTTGAAATAAACTGTCCCGCACAGGTAGATTAAACTGTCCTGTACAGTTCAAATAAACTGTGCCCACAGTTCAAATGAACTATCCTGTACAGTTCATATAAACTTTCCCGAACAGTTCAAATAAACTGACCCGCACAGTTCAAATAAACTGTCCCGCACAGTTCAAATAAACTGTCCCGCACAGTTCAAATAAACTGTCCCGCACAGTTCAAATAAACTGACCCGCACAATTCAAATAAACTGACCCGCACAGTTCAAATAAACTGTCCCGCACAGTTCAAATAAACTGTGCCCACAGTTCAAATGAACTATCCTGTACAGTTCAAATAAACTGTCCCGAACAGTTCAAATAAACTGACCCGCACAGTTCAAATAAACTGTCCTGTACAGTTCAAATAAACTGTCCTGTACAGTTCAAATACACTCCCATACAGTTCAAATAAACTCCCATACAGTTCAAATAAACTTCCCCGTACAGTTCAAATAAACTCCCATACAGTTCATATAAACTGACCCGCACAGTTCAAATAAACTGCTCCGTACACTTCAAATAAACTGTCCCGCACAGGTAAAATAAACTGTTCCGCACAGGTAAAATAAACGGTCCTGTACAGTTCAAATAAACTCCCATGCAGTTCAAATAAACTGTCCCATACAGTTCAAATAATCTGCCCCGTACAGTTCAAATAAACTCCCATACAGTTCAAATAAACTCCCATACAGTTCAAATAAACTTCCCCGTACAGTTCAAATAAACTCCCATACAGTTCATATAAACTGACCCTCACAGTTCAAATAAACTGCCCCATACAGTTCAAATAAACTGTCCCGCACAGGTAAAATAAACTGTTCCGCCCAGGTAAAATAAACGGTCCTGTACAGTTCAAATAAACTCCCATGCAGTTCAAATAAACTGTCCCATACAGTTCAAATAAACTGCCCCGTACAGTTCAAATAAACTCCCATACAGTTCAAATAAACTGTCCCATACAGTTCAAATAAACTGTCCCACACAGTTCAAATAAACTGCTCCGTACAGTTCAAATAAACCGTCCCGCACAGTTCAAATAAACCGCCCTGCACATTTCAAATAAACCCCCCTGCACATTTCAAATAAACTTCCCCGCAAAGTTCAAATAAACTGTTCCGCACAGTTCAAATAAACTGTCTCTTACAGTTCAAATAAACTGTCTCTCACAGTTCAAATAAACTGTCCCTCACAGTTCAAATAAACTGACCCGCACAGTTCAAATAAACTGTCCCGCACAGTTCAAATAAACTGACCCGCACAGTTCAAATAAACTAACCCGCACAGTTCAAATAAACTGTCCTGTACAGTTCAAATAAACTGTCCCGAACAGTTCAAATAAACTGTGCCCACAGTTAAAATGAACTGTCCTGAACAGTTCAAATAAACTGTACCCACAGTTCAAATGAACTGTCCTGTACAGTTGAAATAAACTGTGCCCACAGTTCAAATGAACTGTCCTGTACAGTTGAAATAAAATGTGCCCACAGTTCAAATGAACTGTCCTGGACAGTTGAAATAAACTGTCCCGCACAGGTAGATTAAACTGTCCTGTACAGTTCAAATAAACTGTGCCCACAGTTCAAATGAACTATCCTGTACAGTTCATATAAACTTTCCCGAACAGTTCAAATAAACTGACCCGCACAGTTCAAATAAACTGACCCGCACAGTTCAAATAAACTGTCCCGCACAGGTAGATTAAACTGTCCTGTACCGTTCAAATAAACTGTGCCCACAGTTCAAATGAACTATCCTGTACAGTTCAAATAAACTGTCCCGAACAGTTCAAATAAACTGACCCGCACAGTTCAAATAAACAGACCCGCACAGTTCAAATAAACTGTCCTGTACAGTTCAAATAAACTGTCCTGTACAGTTCAAATAAACTCCCATACAGTTCAAATAAACTCCCATACAGTTCAAATAAACTTCCCCGTACAGTTCAAATAAACTCCCATACAGTTCATATAAACTGACCCGCACAGTTCAAATAAACTGCCCCATACAGTTCAAATAAACTGTCCCGCACAGGTAAAATAAACTGTTCCGCCCAGGTAAAATAAACGGTCCTGTACAGTTCAAATAAACTCCCATGCAGTTCAAATAAACTGTCCCATACAGTTCAAATAAACTGCCCCGTACAGTTCAAATAAACTCCCATACAGTTCAAATAAACTGTCCCATACAGTTCAAATAAACTGTCCCACACAGTTCAAATAAACTGCTCCGTACAGTTCAAATAAACCGTCCCGCACAGTTCAAATAAACCGCCCTGCACATTTCAAATAAACCCCCTGCACATTTCAAATAAACTTCCCCGCAAAGTTCAAATAAACTGTTCCGCGCAGTTCAAATAAACTGTCTCTTACAGTTCAAATAAACTGTCTCTCACAGTTCAAATAAACTGTCCCTCACAGTTCAAATAAACTGACCCGCACAGTTCAAATAAACTGTCCCGCACAGTTCAAATAAACTGACCCGCACAGTTCAAATAAACTGACCCGCACAGTTCAAATAAACTGTCCTGTACAGTTCAAATAAACTGTCCCGAACAGTTCAAATAAACTGTGCCCACAGTTAAAATGAACTGTCCTGAACAGTTCAAATAAACTGTACCCACAGTTCAAATGAACTGTCCTGTACAGTTGAAATAAACTGTGCCCACAGTTCAAATGAACTGTCCTGGACAGTTGAAATAAACTGTCCCGCACAGGTAGATTAAACTGTCCTGTACAGTTCAAATAAACTGTGCCCACAGTTCAAATGAACTATCCTGTACAGTTCATATAAACTTTCCCGAACAGTTCAAATAAACTGACCCGCACAGTTCAAATAAACTGTCCCGCACAGTTCAAATAAACTGTCCCGCACAGTTCAAATAAACTGTCCCGCACAGTTCAAATAAACTGACCCGCACAATTCAAATAAACTGACCCGCACAGTTCAAATAAACTGTCCCGCACAGTTCAAATAAACTGTGCCCACAGTTCAAATGAACTATCCTGTACAGTTCAAATAAACTGTCCCGAACAGTTCAAATAAACTGACCCGCACAGTTCAAATAAACTGTCCTGTACAGTTCAAATAAACTGTCCTGTACAGTTCAAATACACTCCCATACAGTTCAAATAAACTCCCATACAGTTCAAATAAACTTCCCCGTACAGTTCAAATAAACTCCCATACAGTTCATATAAACTGACCCGCACAGTTCAAATAAACTGCTCCGTACACTTCAAATAAACTGTCCCGCACAGGTAAAATAAACTGTTCCGCACAGGTAAAATAAACGGTCCTGTACAGTTCAAATAAACTCCCATGCAGTTCAAATAAACTGTCCCATACAGTTCAAATAATCTGCCCCGTACAGTTCAAATAAACTCCCATACAGTTCAAATAAACTGTCCCATACAGTTCAAATAAACTGTCCCACACAGTTCAAATAAACTACCCTACACATTTCAAATAAACCGCCCTGCACATTTCAAATAAACTGCCCCGCAAAGTTCAAATAAACTGTTCCGCACAGTTCAAATAAACTGCCCCGTACAGTTCAAATAAACTGTCCCATACAGTTCAAATAAACAGTCCCACACGGTTCAAATAAACTGCCCCGTACAGTTCAAATAAACCGTCCCGCACAGTTCAAATAAAATACCCTACACATTTCAAATAAACCGCCCTGCACATTTCAAATAAACTTCCCCGCAAAGTTCAAATAAACCTTCCCTCACAGTTCAAATAAACTACCCTACACATTTCAAATAAACCGCCCTGCACGTTTCAAATAAACTTCCCCGCAAAGTTCAAATAAACTGTTCCGCGCAGTTCAAATAAACTTTCCCTCACAGTTCAAATAAACTGTCCCTCACAGTTCAAATAAACTGTCCCTCACAGTTCAAATAAACTACCCTACACATTTCAAATAAACCGCCCTGCACATTTCAAATAAACTGTCCCGCAAAGTTCAAATAAACTGTTCCGGGCAGTTCAAATAAACTGTCCCACACATTTCAAATAAACTGCCCCGCAAAGTTCAAATAAACTGTTCCGCGCCGTTCAAATAAACTGTCCCACACATTTCAAATAAACTGCCCCACACATTTCAAATAAACTGCCCCTCACATTTCAAATAAACTACCCTACACATTTCAAATAAACCGTCCTGCACATTTCAAATAAACTGCCCTGTGATTTAAGCGGAACAAAAAGTAAAATTGATAATGGCTTAATGTACCTGGATTCCAAATAAAGTAAGATATTCCATGCTTTCTGGAATGCCTGAAAGGCATATTTTTACAATAAATAAATAAATCAACCTATATTTATAGTGTTCGATTAACTTATTCAAGATTTTATAATTTATATAATTGAATATAATAAAAAATTATCTTTATTAAAAAAAAAAACTGAATTTTCAACCTATTTTTGATATTTAGGGAATATATATACAATTCATACAATTTGAAGTTTATTTTCTTAGAAAAATTGCTTGGTAGTCAATTTTTACAAAATAGGCTCGAAACTACTGGTTTCCCGTGTTACACCGGCTATCTCGTATCCAAGTATGCGATCAAAAAAGAGTCTGGCGTAGACGTAGACGCTCTAAAAACGGTAATATTCCAGGCGAGAAAGATCGCAGGATTTCACTTCCTGAAGAGATATTTCCAAGAAACAATAAAATTAATTCAAAAAAGCAATGGGGCAACTAGAGAAATAGTCTTTTTTATTTTATTATTGCGTCATCATTTCATGAATAAATTATAAAATATGTAATTTATTCTCTAATTATATGTTATTATATATTATGAAATGAGATGTGATATCACACGGTATTTCAATATATATATATTTAGATGCACACGCAGGCAGGCATATATTATTTAAGCACTAATCTGTTGAGTGTGGCTAAACCCGTCTGGTTCCGTGGTTACCTAGTGCGTGTACTTGAGCCTGTATTAACCTCTTGTATGTGGCTAAACCCGTCTGGTTCCGTGGCTACCTTGTGTGTGTACTTGAGCCTGTGTTAACCTCTTGTATGTGGCTAAACCCGTCCGGTTCCGTGGTTACCTTGTGTGTGTGCTTGAGCCTGTGTTAACCTCTTGTATGTGGCTAAACCCGTCCGATTCCGTGGCTATTTTGTGTGTATACTTGAGCCATTGTTAACCTCTTGTATGTGGCTAAACCCGTCTGGTTCCGTGGCTACCTTGTGTGTGTACCTGAGCCTGTGCTAACCTCTCGTATGTGGCTAAACCCGTCCGGTTTCGTGGCTATTTTGTGTGTATACTTGAGCCTTTGTTAACCTCTTGTATGTGGCTAAACCCGTCTGGTTCCGTGACTACCTTGTGTGTGTACCTGAGCCTGTGCTAACCTCTCGTATGTGGCTAAACCCGTCCGGTTACGTGGCTATTTTGTGTGTATACTTGAGCCTTTGTTAACCTCTCGTATGTGGCTAAACCCGTCCGGTTTCGTGGCTATTTTGTGTGTATACTTGAGCCTTTGTTAACCTCTCGTATGTGGCTAAATCCGCCTGGTTCCGTGGCTACCTTGTGTGTGTACTTGAGCCTGTGCTAACCTCTCGTATGTGGCTAAACCCGTCCGGTTCCGTGGCTATTTTGTGTGTATACTTGAGCCTGTATTAACCTCTTGTATATGGCTAAACCCGTCTGGTTCGGTGGCTACCTTGTGTGTGTACTTGAGCCTGTGTTAACCTCTTGTATGTGGCTAAACCCGTCCGATTCCGTGGCTATTTTGTGTGTATACTTGAGCCATTGTTAACCTCTTGTATGTGGCTAAACCCGTCTGGTTCCGTGGCTACCTTGTGTGTGTACCTGAGCCTGTGCTAACCTCTCGTATGTGGCTAAACCCGTCCGGTTTCGTGGCTATTTTGTGTGTATACTTGAGCCTTTGTTAACCTCTTGTATGTGGCTAAACCCGTCTGGTTCCGTGACTACCTTGTGTGTGTACCTGAGCCTGTGCTAACCTCTCGTATGTGGCTAAACCCGTCCGGTTACGTGGCTATTTTGTGTGTATACTTGAGCCTTTGTTAACCTCTTGTATGTGGCTAAACCCGTCCGGTTCCGTGGTTACCTTGTGTGTGTGCTTGAGCCTGTGTTAACCTCTTGTATGTGGCTAAACCCGTCCGATTCCGTGGCTATTTTGTGTGTATACTTGAGCCATTGTTAACCTCTTGTATGTGGCTAAACCCGTCTGGTTCCGTGGCTACCTTGTGTGTGTACCTGAGCCTGTGCTAGCCTCTCGTATGTGGCTAAACCCGTCCGGTTTCGTGGCTATTTTGTGTGTGTACTTGAGCCTTTGTTAACCTCTTGTATGTGGCTAAACCCGTCTGGTTCCGTGACTACCTTGTGTGTGTACCTGAGCCTGTGCTAACCTCTCGTATGTGGCTAAACCCGTCCGGTTACGTGGCTATTTTGTGTGTATACTTGAGCCTTTGTTAACCTCTCGTATGTGGCTAAATCCGCCTGGTTCCGTGGCTACCTTGTGTGTATACTTGAGCCTGTGTTAACCTCTTGTATGTGGCTAAACCCGTCTGGTTCCGTGACTACCTTGTGTGTGTACCTGAGCCTGTGCTAACCTCTCGTATGTGGCTAAACCCGTCCGGTTTCGTGGCTATTTTGTGTGTATACTTGAGCCTTTGTTAACCTCTCGTATGTGGCTAAATCCGCCTGGTTCCGTGGCTACCTTGTGTGTGTACTTGAGCCTGTGCTAACCTCTCGTATGTGGCTAAACCCGTCCGGTTCCGTGGCTATTTTGTGTGTATACTTGAGCCTGTATTAACCTCTTGTATATGGCTAAACCCGTCTGGTTCCGTGGCTACCTTGTGTGTGTACTTGAGCCTGTGTTAACCTCTTGTATGTGGCTAAACCCGTCCGATTCCGTGGCTATTTTGTGTGTATACTTGAGCCATTGTTAACCTCTTGTATGTGGCTAAACCCGTCTGGTTCCGTGGCTACCTTGTGTGTGTACCTGAGCCTGTGCTAACCTCTCGTATGTGGCTAAACCCGTCCGGTTTCGTGGCTATTTTGTGTGTATACTTGAGCCTTTGTTAACCTCTTGTATGTGGCTAAACCCGTCTGGTTCCGTGACTACCTTGTGTGTGTACCTGAGCCTGTGCTAACCTCTCGTATGTGGCTAAACCCGTCCGGTTACGTGGCTATTTTGTGTGTATACTTGAGCCTTTGTTAACCTCTCGTATGTGGCTAAATCCGCCTGGTTCCGTGGCTACCTTGTGTGTATACCTGAGCCTGTGCTAACCTCTCGTATGTGGCTAAACCCGTCCGGTTCCGTGGCTACCTTGTGTGTGTACTTGAGCCTGTGTTAACCTCTTGTATGTGGCTAAATCCGTCTGGTTCCGTAGTTACCTAGTACGTCTACTTGAGCCTGTATGAAATATTTAATATAGATTGTCTGAAATTTACCCAAGATAGCATTTAAGCCTGTGTTGACCTGTTGTATCGACAGCTCTTTTTCTCAATGTCTTGGGTGCCAGCTTTAGACAGTCTTCCCTGTATCTGGATCGACAGCCAGTGAGTAGCACTCTAAGGTGCCGGCCGCCTCCACGCCCCAATGAAGGTCAGCCCCGATGAGAACGGACGTCAAGTCCCGACGGAAACCCCAGCCGGATTACAAAGCCACAAGAGGACGTTTTGGGGTAATTACACTTTTCCGCAGCACAAAGGGCAGGAAACTGGCCTGCTCAGCCGGCGCGACGTCGACCCGCACCTTTCACATTGGTGTCACATCAACGGCAGCACGGACACGTCTGGGCTGTATTTATTCAGAGAAGATGAGAAAATAATACATCATCAACACATATTTACACATAATTAGCTTGATATTTGAAAACAAATGACACACACACTCTTTTAAAATATCCCAAGAATATCGCGGCTAATTATGAAATCGTTTTCCTCTTTAAAGCAAATGACAAATTTCAAGTAATGATAGTTCAGTCCAGACATCAGATTAAAAAATCCAATGTAAAGTCTTTACATTGATATGAAGATTATTGATAAAGGTGTAAGGTAGAGAGTGGGATATCTACAGAAGTTAGAAGCTCAGGCTTCGAACCCGCATTCAGATTAAAAATTCACGTCAACAATGCGTGGATATTTTATTTTCTCCCTTTAATAACATAAAATTAATTTATATTAATCATTCTTGAAACCGCATATATTTGTCATCGTCTGCAAATAAACAATAGTCTTATTCATTATTTAACATCGTTAAGTGTATAATGATGATAATATGAGGATATATAGAGCTTGTTTCCAAAACTCGAGAGAGAATGCATGTGCAGGAACGATGTATTCGATACAATAGATGTGAACTTTGTTACATCTAAGCTATAAAAGAAATATGATCCAGTTGGCAAGGTTAAACTTTCTGATTCTCATTAATTTTGTTGGATATTTAGCTGTGGTAGCGTTAGGATAGTGCCCTTCACTATAATCAAGTGGTGGTGGTGTCTTGTCCATGGGGCAGATCAGATCGGTCCGTGCACCCTGATCACAATACCAGCCAACAGAGGTGGTGGTGGTGTCTTGTCCATGGAGCACATCAGATCAGTCCGTGCACCCTGATCACATTACCAGCCAACAGAGGTGGTGGTGATGTCTTGTCCATGGAGCAGATCAGATCGGTCCGTGCACCCTGATCACAATACCAGCCAACAAAGGTACCTTGTTCGTAAATATAATAAAGTAAAATGCTTGTTAGTGAAAACGAGTGAAATTTTAACAACAAATTTATGATATTTATTTTTAAACCGTAAAAATAATATTATTTCATATTTGGTTCAGAATATTAGAAAATATTTATATTATTTTGTTTAAATCACACACAATAATTTTGGTTCTTTACTTTCCTAAAGATAGTACTCACAGGAGCTAATAGACAGGCAATTACAAGCAAGTTGAGTAGAGGAATACGACTGCTTGTACTGCAAGCACACCACTTGGCGACACACGTGTAAGCATGTTTTACTATACATTTGAAATGTTTGGGTGTGTATGGAACTAAAATTCCAATAGAAAATCCAAGCCGAAAAAATAAATTATTTGAAATGCGAGACTATATTTATAATTTGAGAAAAAATGTGTAAATTTGTTTTAAAAGATTAACAAATACTTAGAATACTTTTTAATAAATGATTGTCGTTTTTATTATAATTTATATTGCATCAAGGGAGAGAGAGATGAACAGAGAAAGGAACGTCATCTTACTTTTGACTGGCTTTCTGAAATCAGCACTTGAATTAAGGTTGTGCTTGGTTTCATTTACAGTTGGCTGCTTTTAGGAAACGCTACACTTGGCCTTTTGGTATGTTGTAACTAGAAAATTGCTGCTGGTAAAAGTGTGTGATCCAGATTGTTTCATATATGTGGGAATCGCAAATCCTGGACCACCCACGTGTGAAATAAAGCAAACATGCTATGTAGGAATAGCTGTGGATATAGTCGTCTATTGTTGTGTGAAAACATGTGTATAATTGGATTGAAGCTATATTGCAGGATTCCAACTTGAGCCTATTGGTTTAAGAATTCATCAGGCCATAATAAAGGGCACGAAGACAAAGGCCTAAATAAATTGAGGCAGATTGGAGGAGGACCGGACGACATCATCAGACACAAGGCCGCGACTGGGAGAAATTAGGAGCGGGCCAAATTACCAGGCCATCATTGTCATCCCGAGTTCAACGACTTTCATCATTAGCTTAACTCGCTCTTGTAGATTGGTGGCTCTACATGTGTTTTCTCTCTTGATCATAATTTATACATCCTCCTAATATATTATAGTCCGTACTTCCACCCGTGTCTATGCAGATTATAGTTCATGCTTCCAGTAATTGTGTAGATCAGTGTCGGGCAACCTTTTTCGAGTTGCGGCGCACTAAGCTTAATTTCTTTTTTTCGCGGCGCACCTGTGAGAATTTCGTAACAAAAATATTTTTTTCCTTTTTTAACCAACAGATTTTACGGTGTACAAAACTTATTGTGTGAATGTGTGTGTGTTTTACAACATGCAAAAAAAAAAATGAAGAATTACTACAGCAATACTTTGACGAAAACTCCGAATAAATTTTTTAAATAAATTTATAATTTTTTTTGTTTTCTTTTTTTTTTTAAGCTTTGTAGCTTTGAGTCTCTATTAATAAACAGCTGTGACAAAGATTGTAAATGACGGTTAAGTTTGGACATATTATTTTAAAAATTAGGTATTTTCCCGCAGTATGTATTCAACTTTATTAAATAAAGTTGTTTTCGCGGATTGTTTTTTTTTAACTTATGATTTTAAATAGGTACGTACCTATTTGCATTTTTATTTTTTAATGATGGCACGTGCCAGTTATGTACGTCAAGATTATGTACATACGTTATATGAAATATAAAATTATGCAAACTGTTGTAATTATAATACCAAAATAAGTTTTATATAAAATGAAATTTGCTTTTTTTAAATTTCATTTTTTATATGAAAATTTTTGAAAAAGTTATTAAAATTGAATAAAAATTATAAAAAATATTTTTTGAAACATTATTTTTAAATTTAACCAAAAGTTCTAAATACCTACAAAAATGTTTGCGGCACACCTAGAATTCTTCGCGGCACACCAGTGTGCCACGGCACACCGGTTGCCCGACACTGGTGTAGATTATAGTTTATACATCAACGTGTTTTTTTCAGATCATGATCTGTACCTCTACATATTCCACGTGTTTATGTGAATTGAAATTCGTGCTTCCACATGTTTATGTAAAAAAAATCGTGATTTATTATTTTCACAAGATGGCCTTTCATTTTTTAATTAAAGAGCTACAATCTGTGCTATTTCATAAGAAGTCAATACAACTAACCAGATGGTATTGCCACCTCCGCGCCTCAACCTTCGGTTTAAAAAGAAATATTTCGTACCGCCTTCCATGCGCCTCAAAGATTCCGTAAAGAATCCTTTCTTCAACTAAACAATACAACGAACACAGAAGTTAATCAAACCCAGGATCCAAAGATGTCATCCCGTGGTTAAATTTTATTCATAAAAGGCTTAAGAATTTTAATTTCCCCCAGCTGAATTTGTTACTCTAAGCAACCAAATTGCGAAGTAAATGAAACTATAAAACGCAGGGATAGAAAAAAGCGTGAGCGCAAACTCATTCACTGGTATCACAAATATGGATTTCCGTGATTGTCCCATGAAATCAATCCTAGCAATATTATCAACCTATCAAACATCATTCTCTCCCAGTCAGAAGCAACCATATTATCCAAAGGTCTAAAATACAAGACACCCGGCAAGCTAGATACATTCAGTGGCATCGAGGCAATCATGAATAATTTATTCATCAAGGAAAAAACCTGATCAAAACTCTGTTTCCAGCAACCTACAGAAATCTACAATCCAGCATTATGATAATAATGAATCGATAGTCATTAAACGATTGAAGAGAATATTTTATAATCGGAAATTCGGACAAAGGGTCTCACGTAGTAATTATGAGAACTGCCCAGAGTATCAATAAAAATCAAAAGTTGTTCGCGATGATGCCGAAACCTTTTGTTCTATCACGGAAATAATTAAAAATTACATATACTCCGGATTCAAGAATCACCCAATGTATTAAAGAGAAACATTAATTGCCTTATTTCAAACATAAAGCATTTTTTACAAGGTCTCCTTAAAACTCGGATTTATTATCGCCTGTCCATGGCTTCAGCATTTTCAAAATTTTTACTTCATCCCTCTGATCTAAGAAAAAGACAAACAGCCACTTCTTCTCTGTGTGTGGAATAACGATATTTCTAGCAGAATTATCCCAGTTCAACCCCTCGCATAAGAATAGGTCACGTGCTTCTTAGTTGTGTCGCTATACTTCATCCTACCCAACCATAGATAAGGTTACAGAATTTTGACAGGCCTCAAAACTATTGGAAGCATTTAAATCGTTAAAACTCAGCGGTATGAATAGAAAAATCGTCCTCCCCACTCAATCTGCCAATATTCTGGGCCTTAATTTATAATCCCCAATAATGAATTTTATCTCTGTACTGCTTCACGTCATATAAACATAATTTTGTTCCTTTGTTGTGTGTCGGTATAGTTAATCCATTAACCTCTCGTTCATTGATTTTCGAACAATATAGTTTATATTGGTTTTGTAGAACGAGAGTGATACACGAGTTCTCACATGTTTTAGTGAGAAACACAAACATCCTCGATAAAGAGAGGCGAGTTGCCCCTCGAAATATCGGAATAATAAAAATATTTATGAATTCAATATATGCATATTTTCTTAATATATATATATATAATTAAAAAGGCATATATTGGATCAAAAAATAATTTATTTTACCAATATTTCAGTTGACTGAACGCCAACCTTTATCAAGGTGTTATAACACATAACACAAAATAACATTTTATAACATAAAATAGTTTATATATATATATATTTTTTTTCATTGTAAAAAAAAAAGTCCATAAAAATGTTCATATATTTTTGCCTAATCAAAATAGTTGGATAACCCCAACATTGCAAATCAGCCACAATAGATTTTATATTTAGCATTCTTTTTTATATATACACTCATAGACAAAAGGAAGTTGTACCCTTTAGCATGTATATCGGGATTCAGAAAATAACTCTTAAATATATTTGATACACAGTGACCTTTATTGAAGACACACGAGATAACCAAATGTGAACAAAATTGCCTCTGTATCCTTCAATTAACAAACGACCGGCGACATAAAAGACCCTCCACTTTCTTAGTTTTGTCCATGAGTGTATATAAATCGACTGACTATTTTATACCGGCCTTTAAACTCAAGTGTTTTGTGTGTGGGGATGGGATGATAGCTTTTTCCCATTAGCCAGTTGAAGGACGGAGTGCTTGAGATTTGTCCAATAAAAGCCCCACTTCCCCTACGATCAATTCTCCTTATTTGAAAAATAACGGTCTATTATTTTCTTCAGACATCATGGTTTATGCTTCCACATGTAGGCTGTAACTTATCCATCTCCACATGGTCTTTACTCATGTGACCATTTAGGTCAGATTATTATTATTCGTATGTGGATATGTTTACAATTATTATATTAAGGCGTTTATGATATTTTAAATTATATTTTACTAGTGTTTCATATTGATTTAAAGCATCATATTAGAATTGCTGCAAAATAAGTAACCATAACTGGAAGGTATCTAACCATTTGAAATTCAAAATTTGGAATTAATAAAGAAATATTTCGAATAGAAGGATGTATGTCCTCTCCATAAATGTATATTCAAAATATGCTTCCAATTTGTTTTAAACATTTGCTCCATCGTTGAACCCAAGATATAAAGAATCCACGTTGGGATTGTTGTTTTCTCACCTATGCGGCTTTATAGACTATTCAACTTGCTATAAGTTTTTAAATCTTTGACCTACTAGACTTGTTTTACTCTTCGCATGTCAAGAAAGACTCGTCGAATTTTGTGCTTACCTCTACACTTAGAATTTTTATTCTTTGACGAGGTTTTGAGATGCCATTCTGATGAATGTATGTTTATCTAAGGTTCATAATGGAATGCTCAAGTTTCACCCCAGTCACAATATTTGAAAGCTAGCAGTCATTTTGGGCTTAATAGAGATCCAGTGCCTCTTGACAACCCTTTTGTCAAACTGACGACCGATAGTTTTCTTGCGGGCCATTTTGAAAAGATTTTCCCCAATACCAGTGTCTATATTGCATGGTTCAATGTACTCCCTGATTATCTGGTGGTTGTTCTCCGGTCATGGCTGATGACGTCATCTACCGTGGCTTCATAGTTACGGATGGTTGAGGTAGTTTGTTTATATATACTATTTTATTATTCAACCAAATAGGTGTTACACCATATCGGAATCTTTTCTCATCCATCTTCTTACATTTCTTATATCAATTGTGGAATTGTTGTAGACAGTCTCTCTGGTCAATTTCAATCCGCCTCAATTACAGCTACCGAGAGGTGTTCTCCATCATCGGCTGGCCGCCGGACCTGCAGTCCTGGATCTTTCCAGTGGGTCTCGAGGACCACGCCATCACCATCTCCTCGGCGGCGAAGTACGCGATCTACGTATTCTTCGTAGATCGCGAAATGCGTGGTGTCGCTGGAGACCCACTGGCGATTCTCCACCAAACTCTGCAGCGCTGGCAGAGGCGCCATATTTATTATACATAGTGTATATAATGCATATTATCTTTTTTTTTTAAATAGTGCAGACTGTGCACTTTGAATGTATTGACAAGATGTCAATAAAATTATTTTAATTGTCAATTGTCTATTACCGCTCTATTTCTGTCTTGAATCACAGAACTTGAGATATACCTAAAATAGTATTTATTATTATTGGTTTTATTTAAATATATATATATGAAATTATTAAAGCTATTTTAGAAGCGCATGATGCTTTTTTTAATTAAACAATTCTACTGACCTTACTGCAATGATAAATTAATGGGAGGGCCTGGATAATTAGTGGTGAACCCTCCCATTAATTTATCATTGCAGTAAGGTCAGTAGAAAATTGTTTAATTAAAAAAAAATCATATTCGTCTAAAATAGTTTCAATTTCTTATAACAGATGGCGCACTAATGCATCATAAAACATATATATATGCATATATGAAACATAAAGAATATAGTTTGACTAATATATTCCTGGCATGTTTTTGCAGGAAGGCTTTACTTTAGGAGAATACTTATTTAATGTTTTCACACGCGCGTTTGTGTAAAATTAACTGGAGATATATGGTAGGCGCGCATAGAGGAAATACTTTATTGTAGAACGACATTTGAAAATTAACACGCATGAGTTTCTTTTGAACGAAAAATCGAAATTTATTTCGAGGAGAAATAGCGACCATTTCCAACCCTAGGGATAAAGTATGAAAGGATGAAATGTGAAGAGTAATGATGAACGGAAAAATAAAAGTGTCCAGGGATGGGAAACGAACCCACAGTGTTCCGCTTACCGGGCAGATGCCATGTCCACTAGGCTACCCTGGTCATATTTTTCCGTTCGTAAATATTATATAAAGTAATATATGATACAATATAATGCGGCTTATAATTGTAGAACGATATTTGAAAATTAACCCGCTTGTGTTTCTTTTGAACGAAAAATCGAAATTTATTCGAGGAGAAATAGCGACCATTACCAATCCCATCCCTGGACACTTTTATTTTTCCGTTCATCATTACTCTTCTCACAATTCATCCTTTCATACTTCATCCCTAAGGTTGGAAATGGTCGCTATTTCTCCTCGAAATAAATTTCGATTTTTCGTTCAAAAGAAACGCATGCGGGGTAATTTTCAAATGTCCATCTACAATTATAAGCCGCATTATATTGTATTATAAAATACTTTATTATCTTCTCGAAGATTGAATACAGTTTTTAAATGTGTAGAAAATTTATATATCATATATAAACAACAATAAAAAGCTTTATTAAGATATTTTAGTCTTATACAGATTCTCCGAGTTGAAATGTGAGGTACATTCTGGAAAAAAACAGTAATAATACCAGTAATAAGCAATGTTATTATTATAATTTCTAAGTCTGATCACATTTAATGGTATTATATGAAATTTATATACAGGAAAACTTAATTAAGACAACCAAGCTAATAAATAGATTAGTCTGGATAAATTGGAGGGGAAATAGATTTCTTTATATCATATATATGATATGGGAGTGTGATATTCACGTGTGCAAAAGTCATCTCTCCTTTATAGAAATGCATTAAAACAATGTACCGTTATATGATATATTCCCTGTGCAGATTCAGATCAATGACTAAGCCACAACACCAGCTTTGCAAATTCAGACGAAGGCCAACAACAAACTGTATACCGTCTATGGCCGTCATCTAGAAGTTGATGCTTCGATTTCGTGCTACGATATGGTTATCAAATCGGGATAATCTGCCAAGAATGTCTTGAAGGTGATGAAGTCTTAGGGAATATTTTTACCAGAATGTATTGCTGGCCACTACCACAAAAGAAGCAAAATCTTTCCCTTGAAGAAAAAAAAATTAATTAAACGTTTACCTCTTAAGAAATTCGCTAAATATACATAAAAAAGCCAAATAAGGTTATATAGTGAATAATGAGTCGTAATAAATAAATAGTTCAAAAGGAGAAAAATGCATAAAATAAAAATATTAGGAAAGACAAACTTCAGAATAACACGGAAATTTATTTATAATGCAAAACAAATTAGATTTTATAAAATGCAAAAGAATCTAGAAGGAAGTTTACAGAAACGCAAAATATAAATATTAGAATTGATAATCTGTACATAGAAAAAAAAAATTGCTTGCTACAATATTTTCAAGCAATAATTCTATTTCCAAAAAAAAAACGAAGGAGTTTCTCTCCATATAAATTAGTATTCTGCAGACCTGGAAGGATCTCCCAGGGGTATATAGAGCAGGGACCGCAAAGATGGCTATCAGACTCTTTCTTCCATTTGGGGCAGAAGTGACCAAGTGGGGAGGAGGGAGAATGGAGGGGCGAGATAGCATCGGCGCCCGCACTGGTCCGGCCCGACATCTGCCCGTCCGCCAGCCAACCAGCCAATTAGAGAGCCCACATCAATCTGCGGGTGTGAAACTAGCTAAAAATATCTATTATAGCTGGTGCTAACACAATGCTCAAACTTCTAGGTTGCAGCGCACTAGAACTGCATTCTTCTCTCACTGAAGGGGATAAAATTGCTCTCCTGATTGAACCCAAGGTCTCGCAGAAATACGATGATTATTACAACATGTTTAATTCAAATTTAAATCTAGATAATTGACAATTAAAAAATTTATTGATATCTTGTCAATACATGCAAAAGTGCACAGTCGGCACTATTTTAAAAAGATAATTATATATATGCATAACACTATGTAAAATGAATAAGGCGCCTCTGCCACCGCTGCAGAGTTTGGTAGAGAATCGCCAGCCAGTCTCGCGACACCACGCATTTCGCGATCATTGTGCAATACATATGGTTCTTGAATCAAAATAATATCCGGTGGGTTAGATATAATATTGGATTGTAGTTCACTGGTTGCTATTAAACTCTTCCTGACGTTTTGCTGTATACATTTTACATTTTAAATATGTGTTTATCCTACCAATAACTATGTATATCTATGTTTTGTAAATATGTTATATTAAAATGGCATATATGTAGGGATAATTTTTTTGTTAATATTCACATTTTGATGTATTGTATACCTTTGATCATTAATAAATTATGTTTGAGGTACCAAAACTTCCTTTTTGTTCAAACACAGCAACGTGTGAACGGGTACAGCTAGGTGGAGCAGAGTATCAAACATAAAGTTATCTTGACAAGTATAGATTCATTAGGATTGGATGTTTGATAGAATCGTTTTAATAAATGTTTGTTAGGCAAACATTTACTCGGATAAAAACCGGGCGAAGCCGGGAACATTCGCTAGAATAATTTTTAACGCTTTGCCAAATGTTTTAATTTTTGTTCGCTCCTGACGAAGACAAAAGATTTTTGTCGAAACGTCGAGACAATAAGAAATATTTACTGGCCGGAGTATCTTTAATTTGAAGAACTATGAATGCCGGCCAGGCAGCCTCATCTTTACAATAATTCGTTAGTTAAATTATAAATGAATTTCTCCAACCATTTTAATATTTTATTTCCAACATTTTTTTTGTTTCTACACCTAACCAAGTAGAATCTACATTTCGGATGATTATCCTTGGTAGGTTTCACCAGATAGCACTTGTGATTTCATCCTATGGGTGAGATTGATCAGAGGGCACCACAGGACTGTCCGGACACTTGGCTTCAATGTATAAATACAGTGTGAAAATGTACAAAAATCTAAACCTATTTTCATTCGTGAAAATTAATATTTAGGAAAAAGTGTTTTTTTTTTCACCCATCTATCTTCACATTCATTAAACACCTGGAGTTCACACTTTGAAATAGATGTCTTACTTATGAACGGTTAATTTCACACTGTCCTGTTGCACTGGTGAACGCAATCTGCGCCACCATGTTCTTAGTGAAATTCAATTTCACGCTCCACAGTTGCTAATTAGGTAGGCCGCCTGAGTCACTGGGTTCCCCAGGGAACAACCGCCCCGTGAGGTGAAGCGCATCCTGCCCTGCGCTTCTTTCTGGGGCAGACAGGTTGGGTGGGTCAATACCCGGCCGTCAGGAATGTCCTCAAACATTGACAACAAAATTCGAACAGAGTTAGTAACACATGTTCATCCCTGACTTTACATTTTAACAAAATTCACAACCAATCCAGGGCTGAGTTTCTTTACTATATTTATTTCTCTAGCTTTCGGACCAACATGCCCTTCAACAGCAGAACTATGACTTCCAGCTGACTATACACGCGGCATGTATTGTTGCCAGGAACGTCTGAATTACAACACGATAGCTTTAAAGTTCCAAGAACTATGGGAAAACGATAAATGATATAGAGCATTGGTCTACTATTATCGACCGTTATTTGAGTTTGCAGTGACAAAAACGCGCAATGAGACAACTCTGTATCTTCAGCAGAGGTCACCCATCTAATGTCGATCTACGTTTTCTTCGTGGATCGCGAAATACGTGGTGTCGCTGGAGACCCGCTGGCGATTCTCCACCAAACTCTGCAGCGGTGGCAGAGGCGTCATGTATATATTTATTGTATATAGTTGTATATAACTAATTATTTTAAAATAATAGTGTAGATTGTGTAACTTTTCGTGCATTGACAAGATGTCAATAAAACTTTGTTAAATTGTCTAATGGCTCACATAGCTCCTGCCGACAGATGGAGCAACCAAATTCTCAGCCACGAAGGAGGAAGAGCGACCTGAATCCTGTTATTTATGTTGAACAGTATTGTAAGAGATGTCCCCAAGAGAGAATGTCGTCCCATTTTTTTTTTCAACGTCAACCTACATCGATATCAACATCTCGAGTCTGTCGGCAGCATATAAAACCTTTCTGTCAAACCATATTAATTTGGGGATGATATGTGATGAAATAAATATATGAATTATTTCGTTTGCTGTGATGTATATATATAGAGTTCTCTCTTGGTAATGATCTGACACTTCCTAGATTGGCAACCAGTGTCTGAAAGTTATCAATGTGAAAAAGTTATAATACCATATATACACACTCATGGACAAAACTCAAGGAAGCGGTACATTTTAGCAAGTATATTGAGATTCATACAATAACTCTGAAAGATATTTGATGCACAGTGACCTTTATTGAAGACATACGATATAACCAAGTATGAACAAAATTATCTCGGTCTCCTCCAAAAAAAAAAAAGACTTTCCATTTAAGTTTTTTCCGTGGGTGTATATGAAAAGAGATAACATTTCGTATTATTAAAAAATAAAGAAGGTGATTCTATTGGTTCTGAAAATACACTTTGGTTTATTAAAAATAAACAGCATGTTTGTCAGTGATGCACAAATCCTAAAATCCGTGCTCTTTAAGACAGTTGCACACGTTCTTCGGTTCCTTCTGCATGGAAACTAATGCAGTCTGTTCTGTTACACACGCTTCTATCAATAAAGGTCATTTACCAGTTACGTTAGCCTATAGTTGATCCAGCGTTACACTAGATTGAGGTGAACAATAAATATAATTATATAAATACAATATTTAAACTGAAATAGCTCATTACTGATGAACCAGGACTTCCCAATATTTTTATCATTGCAGTAAAATCAGTAGAAAATTGAAGGGCTTTATTTAAAAAGAAACATTCGCGATCTAAAAATAGTTTAAATTTATTAATACAGATGGCGCGCTAATGTATTGTATATAAAATATTTATATTAGTTCTTATAATTAGATAAGCTATTTGCGAGAATACAAGAGTTATTTTTGAGTTTACCTGAATTCAACTTTCTTATCAACCTTTCTAAATATAAAAGTAGTGTTGAAGAATTAAATAACTATTGCTTATTTTATATGTATTATTTTTATATACGTTTACTTTCCAACCAGCAAATGAGTTTTATTAAAATTGAATTCTAAACCGTATTTACCGTTTTAAATTCAATTTAACAAAAGCAAATAGTAAATAACCTTGTGCCGCATCCTGTATAATGTTGTCAAAAAGTGCCGACAAAAGAGAAAGGGAAAAGAAGGTTTGGCGTTGGGCTGATAATGAATATCATCGCAAACTTCTTTGTGAACGGCACCACGGGCGTCTTTGATAACGGTAAATGGCATTCCCCATAAATATAGAGTCATAGGACGTATTTCATTAATGTGAGAGAGTCTAGTTTGTTAAACTCCTCTGAGGCACATCATACAATAACCCTTCCATTTAATGGAGGTACAAAAACCATTCCCGTGTGCCTGCCTTAATGTAGGGCTCACGGTCTGCGTGACTTTATACCATTCTGCTAATTATCATAAAATATAGTCCTGGATCTAATGGCGGGTGACACCGCGGTGACCTTCCCCGGGAATTCTCGGTCGGTGTTGCCACAGCGGCCGACAACCTGCACAAATTTCCTGCCTTTATTTAACCCAAGCGGCTCCGGTTTCCATTCCTATTGAATGGGTTTCAGAGTTCGTTGACTGCATCCTGAATATCGAACTTCACCATAGAGAGATATTGAATTTAGCCTTTAGAAACCCTTGTAGCGACGACAAGTGAATTGGGTCATATCCGATATTAGATAAGCGCACTACTTAAGAGCTTTATCTGGCACAAGTATATCAGACATTATAAAAATGGATATATATAATTGGCTTTCTATCTAGCTATAGTAGCTTCACATGTAACCTTCGATTGATTTTTTAAACATCTAAACAATGGTATTCGCATGCCTTCTTACAAAACACCAACTTTTTGACCTTTATAATCTGAATCTACACAACGTTCAAATACAAATGGGAAAGGAATTACAAATTAGTTTAAATGTGGGCGCGTTTGTTTTCCAGTCGCATGTTATCAAGAAGGAGAAACGTATATTATTCTCTAAATACTTGAACACTTGACATCTTTCGGTAGCCCTAGAATTGTCTGAAATCAAATTTACGTGTAAAACTAGAGTATAAACTCTCTCTGCTCACGATCCTCTCTCTACAAGAGAAGAACGAATAATAAAGAATTACTGGAATACTGGAATGAGAGTTGTAGAAAGTCTCTCTCTAACCTTGTGTTTGTATCGAATTTTTTTCAGAGAACAGAGGTTTTTAAACACAGCACGCTGTTATTAGACAAGACCATGGTTTTGTACAAACTTTGGTACACACCACCACATACACACAACAATTTTCATTAATTTTTTTTAAACATTATAACGATACAAATTTTAATTAGACTTCATATAGTTATCATAAAGTTGTATAAAAAGATAGACCCAAGTATTATCTGGAGCATGAAGAGTTTTCTCAGGACAATGTTATATACATTGGTCGTTTCTCGAGAGAGTCCAAACTTCTCTAGACCTAGGACCTCAAGAAAAAGTTATAAACATTTGTCTTCTCTTGAGAGCACTCAGCCTTTTCTAGACCTAGGACCTCAGGGCAAGGTTAACGATATTCGTCGTCTTCCGAAAGCTCTTGGCCCCCTCAAGACAAGGCTATATATAGAAGGAGGAAGACATAAGTGGCTGCTGGCGCTAGAGAGGCCGGGAAGCTAGCTATCAGGGTGCTGCAGCCTATCACCTCAAGTAGCAGTTGATAGGAGCCGCCGGTTGTAAAAGTCTTCCCCCTTCTGCTCTAAACTGGTGAAGGGTTCGTCTCTTACATTTAATTGACATACTTACAATGATGACAACGGATCACTCAACTGAACATTGCAAGATGACTACTGCTACCTATACCAACTAAACGTTGAATTATTTGAATACAGAATATATATATATATTGGCCGAAACGTTTTCTTGACAAATGGAGAAAACCCATTCTCGCACACGTTTTGAGCTGATAGCTCTCGTCATCATATTTTAACATTGCCGACACTAAAAACACAGGGATAGCAAATACACTCTTGCAAATGTTTATGAAAATGACTCCGAGTTAGCAAATATCTAATTGTCAATACGTCTACGCTAACAACTCCAAGTTCCAAATACCTGGCTATTCCATTATCTACTCTAAATTGGACCATTTCATTATCTACTCTAATTCTCGGAGATAAAATATAGCATCTTACCATTGTCTACGCTAACAACTCCAAGTTCCAAATACCGAGATCGCCATTCCATTATCTACTTTCTAATTCTTTGAGTTGAAAAATATAGTATCTTACCATTGTCTACGATAACAACTCCAGTTCCAAATATCGGACCATTCCATTATCTACTCTAATTCTCGGAGCTAAAATATGGAATCTTACCATTGTCTACGCTAACAACTCCAAGTTCCAAATACCGAGATCCCATTCCATTATCTACTCTCTAATTCTTTGAGTTAAAAAATATAGTATCTTACCATTGTCTACGATAAAAACTTCCAAATATCGGACCATTCCATTATCTACTCTAACTCTTGTAGAGCAAATATAGTTTCTTGCACCATTGTTTACGCTGACAACTCCAAGTTCCAAATATCGGACCATATATTCCATTATCTACTCTAACTCTTGTAGAGCAAATATAGTTTCTTGCACCATTGTCTACGCTAACAACTCCGAGTTCCAAATATCGAACCATATATTCCATTATCAACTCTAACTCTTGGAGTTAAAAAAATATAGTATCTTACCATTGTCTACGATAAAAACTTCCAAATATCGAACCATTCCATTATCTACTCTAACTCTTGTAGAGCAAATGTAGTTTCTTGCACCATTGTCTACGCTAACAACTCCGAGTTCCAAATATCGGACCAAATATTCCATTATCTACTCTAACTCTTGGAGTTAAAAAAATATAGTATCTTACCATTGTCTACGATAACAACTACGAGTTTATAATTGGTCAGATCAGAAATATTTAGTTGCATGAATAGATGTTTTTCTTTATTTTACCGCCTGATCCCAGTACAAGTTCACTTTTTGTACTATTTTTTCGTATAGTTTTGCTTCTTTACGCACTTTTGGCCATTAATACCCGTTCCTTGGTTTTTCAGAAAACGCTAGGATCAACCTTTTTGGTCGTTGGGGAACAGCCTGCACCATGCTGATGATAGCCAACAGCCTGAAACGCGTATGTGGTTGGCTTTTCTTGATTAATCACAAAAGGGTGTTTGGCTAATATTCTGTCGAATAAAAAAAAAAAAACTAATATTTATTCTGATAGATGACGCAATCCATCGGTAACATTTAGTTGCAGGATCGGATGTATTTTTCTTTTAAAAAATAATTTTGACCAACTGATCCCAGTACAATTTCACTTTTATACCAATACAACTAAACAATCAAACATGGCTACTGCCATCAGTAGGATATTTATCTTTTGAAAATAAACTAAAAATGGGTGTATCGTTAATCTTATTACATAAGAAGTCATTGTAGGGCTTTCGTAATCAATTACTTTGATGGTTTTTTTATTGCCAATCAAGGTCTTTATCAAGCTGTCGACGACCAAAATATCAACGATATTTTAAGGCGATAAGCTTTTTTATTTAATGTCTGACCCGAAAGCTAGCCAAGCATTAAATAAAGAAACGTTCGCTTCAAAATACCGTTGGTATATTGATCTTCGACCGCTTGAAGATAGACATTAATTGCGATTCACTCTCTCATTTTTTTAATAATACCAAGGTCATTATGATGAAGCCAGTCAATATCGTTAGGTTTCTTTAAAAGGAGGAGGGGAAGCAGTAACATGCTCGCTAAAAAACCTGGGCTCAGCTGACCCGGTTAATATCTAGGGATAGAGGATGAGCAGCGTCTGTACTCCATGTTAGGAGCGGCTGCACCTGGCGTCTGTACTTCATGTCTGAGGCGGCCATTTCATATTGGAACTAAGTCGGACTGCTACTAAGTAGTGCTCCGAGTCTTAATGACAAGAGCAGATGCATTCTACTTCACCCAGTCATTATATATGTCAAAGCTCTTTTGATAAGCTCTACTCATCCCCAGCAGACACCATATCAAGCTCTACAGCAGTGTCGGGCAACCTTTTTCGAGTTGCGGCGCACTAAGCTTAATTTCTTTTTTTCGCGGCGCACCTGTGGTTCTCACTATAAATTTCCTCGTAGGTAATAAAAATACAACAATAAATACTAGTAAAAATTTAAACATATATATCACATTTTATTAATTTTCAATATTAAATTAACATAATCAATGCGAGCATTGCGATTGTTTTTGAGAGCATATCAAATCAATACGGGGATCTACTTGTGAAAGACAAACGCGCATCTCCTCATCTATCATTTGAAGTCTTTCGCGCTTCTTAGACTTCATTTCTGTGAGTGTTGAAAAACCTTGCTCACACAGGTAGGAACTTCCAAATGGCAACAATGATTCGATGGCCGCATTACTAAGTTTAGGAAATTTGGAGTTTAAGCACAACCAAAACTCAGATAGCTCCTTTTCAGTGAATAGTCTTTTGAAAACTAAATCGTTTTTTTAAATAAATTAAGTTTTCTTGCATTTCTTCTTCCAGATGTTGAATTTCACAGTGCATAAATGGGTTAACTACCCATTCCATCTTTTCAACGTCCAAGTAAGGAAAATATTTATCAAAAGAAGCGGATAGTAATGTCAAAGTTTCTTCGACTTCTTTTTTGATAATAGATTTTGATGGATTCTCTTGAACCATCGGAAAAGATGCAAAGTTTTCTTTAGCAATGTTTAAATTCCATAAACTTAGTTTTTCCTTAAACGCTTTCAACTTGGTGGAGATAGTGATAATGTTCTCCTGAGCACCTTGCAAATTTAAATTAAGGCTGTTTAATTTGACGAAAATATCACCCAAAAATGAAACTCGCAACCACCAAACATCACTCATCATGAAAGGAAAATTAATCTCTTCGTTATCAATGAATGCCATTATTTCATTTTTCATTGAAATAAATCGATTTAAAACTTTGCCTTTCGACAACCATCTGACTTCAGTATGAAACAATAAATTTTTATAATCGGAATCCATTGCTTCACAAAATGTTGAAAAAATTCTCGATCGAAGAGCATTTGATTTGATGTAATTGACTACTTTGACAACTTCATCTAGAGTTGTGACAAGAATGGGAGGAACCGACTTTGACACTAACATTTCTCTATGAATCATACAGTGAACAAATTTGATATTTGGATTTTTTTATGACATGTGCTATCAATCCCTTTCTTGAACCTTTCATAGCTGGAGCTCCATCCGTACAGACGCTAACACAATTTTCCCATCTCAAGTTATACTTCATAACATTTTCATCAACTAATTCAAAAATGTCCGCACCAGTCGTTCTTTGTTTTAATTCTTTACAAAAAAGTAGTTATTCACAATTTTTCCTGTATCGACGAACCTCAAAAATGCCAGCAATTGAGCTTTATTACTAATATCTGTGGTTTCATCAAGCTGTATAGCCCATTTTGTTGATGAATCATTAAAAGATTGTTTTATTTGCAACTCAATATCTTCTGACATATCTTCAATTCTTCTCGCAATAGTTTTTGATGATAGTGGAATTTTCGTAACCTTCTCCATAGCATCATTCGTTAACATACATCCAGCCACAATTTTTAAAGCAGGCAAGATAATTTCCTCTGCTTCCGCGTGAGCCTTCTTCTTTCGAGCGATGAGTTGAGCTATCATGTAACTAGCTGTTTGAGCTTCATCTGAGGTGGTCATAAATTTCTTGAATTTTTTTGATTGCTTTTGAAAACTTGATCGTATATTTTCAAAGTAGCTTATTGGATTGTTCATCTGCTCCCGATGATTTGTCTCAATATGTCGAAGTAGTTTACTTGGCACCATTGTCTCGTTGCTGAGGGTTTTTTGGCAAATTAAGCAAAACGGCAGTGATGGATCATTAACAGATGGTATAAATCCATATTTGAGATAATCTTCAACGTATTTCCTCTTATTTCCAGTTGATTTTACTATTTTCTTATCTTCTTTATTTTCGTTTTGATTTTGTTTATCACTGGCACCTTCTCTAATTAGAAATCTCTCCATCTAGTTTTGAGAGAATTTAGAAAACACACAAATATAATAATAAAATGTTTAAATAAAGTTACCTTGAGTTAAAAGTGAGTGAGAATTTCGTAACAAAAATATTTTTTTTCCTTTTTTAACCAACAGATTTTACGGTGTACAAAACTTATTGTGTGAATGTGTGTGTGTTTTACAACATGCAAAAAAAAAATGAGGAATTACTACAGCAATACTTTGACGAAAACTCCGAATAAATTTTTTTAATAAATTTATAAATTTTTTTGTTTTCTTTTTTTTAAGCTTTGTAGCTTTGAGAGTCTATTAATAAACAGCTGTGACAAAGATTGTAAATGACGGTTAAGTTTGGTCATATTATTTTAAAAATTAGGTATTTTCCCGCAGTATGTATTCAACTTTATTAAATAAAGTTGTTTTCGCGGATTGTTTTTTTTTTTAACTTATGATTTTAAATAGGTACGTACCTATTTGCATTTTTATTTTTTAATAATGGCACATGCCAGTTATGTACGTCAAGATTATGTACATACGTTATATGAAATATAAAATTATGCAAACTGTTGTAATTATAATACCAAAATAAGTTTTATATAAAATGAAATTTGCTTTTTTTTAATTTCATTTTTTATATGAAAATTTTTGAAAAAAATTATTAAAATTGAATAAAAATTATAAAAAATATTTTTTGAAACATTATTTTTAAATTTAACCAAAAGTTCTAAATACCTACAAAAATGTTCGCGGCACACCTAGAATTCTTCGCGGCACACCAGTGTGCCACGGCACACCGGTTGCCCGACATTGCTCTACAGGCTTGATACCCTGATATGATTGTTGAGTTGAGGTAAGAAAGAAGAAGACGTTTCTTTATATCGTGCGCGAAGAAGAAAAAATTATATTACAACAAAGATTTTCATTAAATTTATATTTATAGAGAGCTGAATTAATAAAAACTAAATAACCATTTTTACGTATTTAATGTTATATAAACTAAATATACTATCATGGACACAAAACTTAATGAAGGGGAACGTCTTTGATTTCGCCAGTCGTCCGTTTTTTTTTTTTTTTCTTTTTAAGGAGAGACAGAGGCAATTTTGTTCACACTTGGTTATCCCGTGCTTTCAATGGTCATTGTGTATCAAATATCTTTCAGAGTTATTGTCTGAATTCCAATATGCATGCTAAAAGGTACAATTTCCTTAAGTTTTGTCCACGAGTGTATTTGGAAAAAAGGGTAATAATGTGTTTACATTGTAGTAATTCGTATTAATATATAGTAATAATGGGTATTCTAAAATTTACGTTTTTTTTTAATTATCCCTAGTACACGTGGTACAGGCCATGATAATCATGGTGGGTAGTTAGCGACTGCCTTTACTGTAAGCGCACCACATGTCTACACATGTGAAAAGCAGTTTGACTTTGCACCTACAAATGTGCCAGAACCCCGTTTGGTTACTTGCACTCGCTGGTGGGGTTGGACTTTTGCAAGAATCGGGGGCCATTGGAGCATTTTTTTTTTAAATCAGAAAAAAAATGTCCAATGCGGGAATCGAACCTAGTGGTCGAAAACCAAACGGTTTAACCAGCCTTCCACCGACCCCCCAAAATTCAGGTAAAAAGACATTTTGATAGAAGATACAGGTTTACCATTTTGTATTTATTAAATTATATAGTATGAGTTTACGTATGGAATATCGGGTACATATAACCTCCAAAGTCTTTTCTGTCATATATGTATTCTTTTGTTGACATTTTTAATGATCGCTTTGAACAAATTCGATTTAATTTTGTTGATACAGCTTTCAATTTACCTTCTTCAAGGCGTGGGTGACCGTGGGCGCTTGTTCACATAAACCTCATAGTTGAAAAAAAATCCAAACGGCATTAAATCGCATAATCTGGGCGGTCAATTCTGATAACCAAAACAGGATATTACATGACCATGAGATGACTCATGCAGCTTCACCATGCTGCCACATTATGTAAAACGGTCAATTCAGACGAATTTATGCAAAACATTGATAACCTAATATATAAGGTATACTTAAATCTATGTGTTTTATATGAAAATAATTTCTTGTGGGAATTTTGGGGTATCGTAGGCGTATGAAAAGTCAATACATACGTTGATAGGGGGCTGAAGAGCCCTAAGACATATTTCACGGAATTTTTGAGATATAAAATACAGAACTTGTGTAATAAAATTACATAATGTGCTATATAAGAAGTAGCGTTCAGAATGCTCGCAAGAATGTACAGATGCCATCTCCGGAAGATTAGTATTTAACTGCATAGTTGACCTATTTCCTCAGCACAAGAACAACAGTACTTTTTTTTACTGGACAATTGACAATTTAAACATTTTTATTGACTTCTAATCAATTTGTATGGAAAAAAACGATAAAATAAAGGGATAAATGAAGAGTAAATATATACAGTTGTATATGTACAAATTTCTTCAGAAAGGGAGGCTTCCCCACCTTGAGAGTTCTCCTCCAGACAAGGAGGGGGTCTTCTTGTACACTCCTCAGTTCCACGCCGAGGAAGTACTTATAGATGCGCGTCTTGGCAGACGCCAAGATGGCCTCTACTAGTTCTAAGTCATTATTTCAGTGAATTCTGGCACAAGTAGTTTTCTCATTTTCTTATGAAATAAAAAAGAAGTTACAGGAAGCCTAGAGGCGAAAATTCATTTATTAGGAATTACATGACGAGAAGTAGGTAAAGAGAGCGGCATTCTCAAGGACAAAGTAAAATATTCCTTTTCAAGAGTCCGTAGACAGATGTAAGACTGGGGAAGTGGCAAGGTAAGGAAAGAAGGAAGTCTGTGTAAAATTGGCAACCAAGGGTCCACTGAACTAGAACATTGCACCACGATGTCTAGCGATGGAGCAGGAGGCGGATCTGGCTTCATGATTAGAGGAAAATCCTTTAGCACAGCAATTAACGCATTTTGCGGTGAGTGAGGAACAATCACGGCCCTCATGACCGCTTGAGCCACAGCGGTAACAAATGGCTGCGGACATAGTGCACCTGTCAGAGCCGTGGCCGAAGCCGCAGCAATGAAAGCAAATGCGGACGCGGGCGGACTCTTCGTAGTTGAGGATCACGCCGTCCACGCTTATTCTTCCGCGTGGTCCCAGTGCATTGAAAGTAACCAGGTTGAGCTCGATGAAGGCAGTGCAAGTGCCGTTCCGAGGAGCGGAGCGGTGGACTATCCTGACAGTCTTGGTTTCAGGGAGTTCTGCCACTGCGGAGACAGACTGGATGGCTTGCACGATGGCAGAGTCCGCGGTCCTTTCCTCCACGCGGAAGAGACAAATTCGTGGGAGAATCTCCCGAGCCTCGTGAACCTTCAGGTTGCTGGCCAACTTGTTAGAGAGGGCGGAACATATGGAGGAGATTACTTCTGGGCTGGAGGCATGCAACACCAGCTTTCCTCGGGTGCGGAGGGAGGCCCAGACGTTGTCCGGCAAGGTCTGTGCAGCACGTACTGCCTTGAGTATGTCTCTAGGATCTGTATTGGGATCGGCGGCCTCTACCACAGCATGAGCCACTGAGAAGAGCACGTGGTTCAGTGCACGAGCCCGTTTTGGTAATGCGAGAAAGGACGGAGAGGAAGAGGTGAATGTATACTTTGTAGTAAAGCGAGGGAACTCCCCGGCGGGTGGGGCAGCAGGAATACAGATATTCCTCTTGGGATTGACTTCGGAGCGCCTTTTACGGGAAGGGGAAGCAATGTATAGAAACTCAGAGGAAGTCTGTATGGAGGCCTCTTTTAGGATTCTAGGGAATGCGAAGCAATCAACAGCCTTATCGGACTTGTCCATCTCAGGTTCCACAGAAAGAGTCGCCTGGACTGCCGCGTCGGATGTGGTTGGTGAGAAGGCAGCAGCGGCTTCCTTCATATCAAGGAGCTTCAGAAGCAGTTTGTCCTGCTCAGCAGTCATCTCCATGAACTGTTGCCTAAGCTTAAAAAACTCTATCTCTTGCTTCAGAATACATGTGCGGCGCTTTTCGAGACACATCAGTATCTGGTTATAGAGGTAAAAGAGATTTCCTTTGCTAAGTTCCATGTAAATATAATTTGATATTACTTCATCGTCTTCCTGAATATTCTCAGGGGAGATTTCAAAAGGCTGGGTTTCCACAGCTGAGGGGTCCATTATGGAAAGACTAAAAGTGCGTGGCAAGGCGACGGAAAGTAAAGGTGGCTTCGATGAACTTGACGTGATGCAGACTTGAACAGGGAAAAGGAGCCCGCGGGGGAACAAGGCGGGGTAGGAGGTGTCGCGGGGCCAGAGATGAGCCGGTGAAGCCAGCGCACTGAGAGCACAAGTAAAGAAAAGGCCATTCAATTGCACATTCCCATAATATTATAGAGCAGTGTGACGTAGTCTGTCACATGGCGCAGGTGACGGTAGACGTTGTCAAACATATGGTGAATTCTTACAGCTTCATTCTTTTATTGAGTGCGTCAATTTCACCGGATATTCTTTTTGGAGGCATATTCAATATATCAGGTGAAATGGCTGGTGGTTAAGATAATCATAGGGGATAAGGGTTTGACTGCTAGTACTGTAAATGTACTATATAGAAATTAGTTCTCTTTATATCTATCTATCTATCTATCTAATATCCCCCGGTGGTTGCTTTGGATTAACAGATGTTCGGGAAAATCTGAACATACATCAGACCTTGTATTTTGAAATGCGCTAGAAATATGGCCTTTTTAAGGTGAAGGCTTGTGAAAGGCCGAATCGAATACAATCGAAAGTCAACAAATTGCTCTAATTATTGAAGGCGAAAAAAAAATAGTTTGAGAGAGAGAGAATAAAGGGTTCCGATATATCACTTATGTGCAAATTTTTCTAAGATTAATTTATATCATCGACAGGCATATGCAGTACGTCATTTTATAGAGGAAGAAGAGTTCGGATTAAATTTCTTGTGATATTGGAGAAAAAACTATTAAAGGAATCGGAGACGAATGCGAAATTTCTAAGGAAAGCAGAGAACAAGCGTCAGGAGACAATGTTTAAGAACAAAGAAGGAGTTTTCAAAAACGTTAATTGCTTCAGTGTCCCAATTGGACATGTTAATGCGACATTGCGGAAGAAAATGAATTAAAATTAAGGAGAAATAAAGCTATTACAGCTCGAAACGAAAGTCAGATCGCTTTAGTAAAAATGAATTGGCGACGATTGATGTGCAAGTCACCTCATTTTGGAGGATGGGTCGCATTTCACCCTTTACTGGATCAACAGAAATGGTGCATACATATCCACACTTTCTCTACGCTTTCTGAAGGGGAATTTATATGAGAAAAAAAAGTTCTGTTGGGGATTGCAATTGTTCCACGTGGACTCAGTAATCCTAAACGGTATTGAGACCAGATTGATTCCGTACATCAATCACAAGAATGGTAGTTAGGTAATTTTCACAGATCGAGCCAGCGTCCATTGAGTAATTATCATCTCCCACTTGCTTTAAATATAAATTTTGTGGCGAAGATCAACAACGCAGCCAACGTCTGATAAATTCGTTGCATCGAAGACCTAGTGTAGCTGGTGTACTCAAAGAGGAAGACAGCCAAGAACACCGATCAAGCTCATTAAGTAAATATAGTGTTGATCATTTAACTATTGATTTGAAAATAAACTTTCTTCCCTGATATATAATTCAATAACATAAATAATGCTTCCACAGGGGTGATAAAATAAAAAAGTTATACAAGAAACTTAGCCCTGGAAGCATTATTTTATCAAATAGAGTATTACTTGCGCGACGTGTATAATGTTATTGTTTATTGGTCGCTTGTTGGGCTTGTAATTTAGATTGTTGATTGGGGTGGTTTCTGCCGTGGCTATTAGATCATAGGTTGAGGAAGCTTGATAGACAGTTTTTTTATAAAGGATGATTTTATGGTATTGATGATTAATCTTCGACTATATAAGCTAAGACCATAGGTTATGATGGGTTCTATTTTAATTATCTTCATAGCCGTGTATCTATTGGTATTCGATTCAAGTTTTCTATTAACACTATGATTATTTTAAAGTATTTTTTATATTAATTCATTAATATTGTTTTCTCACAAATAGAGTAATAGTTCTTGATTTTAGGCAGAGATTGTGAGATGAAGCTAAACGTGTTGTTAAAATGCTTCGTAAATGGATTTTCAAAGAATATTGTTCATTATCGTTTCAACGTTTTGTTAACAGCCGTTTAAGCATTTCGTTATCGCGAAAATAAAAGGAATCCTAGGAGTATCTAAAGACTATCCTAGGAGTATCTAAAGACTATCCTAGGAGTATCTGAAGACAAGAAGAGAATATTTTTGTGCATTCGCGAAGAATATTGCTGAAATCGTATATTTACAGGAACCTTGAAGGTGGCAATTTCGCACGAAAAAATAAAGAGAAAACTACTCAGGAATTTTCGCTGCTGCTCTTTTGAATGAGAAAAAAGATACTCTCTGTTCATATTCGATATTCCCACAATAGTTTATCGAACTTGATGACGAAATACGACGTTAAAATCCAAAAATGGGGGGTTTGACCTTCTATCGACATTACATAAAAATGTCACACAAGGTCACTCCCACGATCTTTAATAAAAGTTATTGACAGTATTATATGCTCTCTCCGCTCCATTTCTTTATAATTATATTAACATTTTTCTGCCTCTATCGTTTAACTATAACATAGAGAAATTTCCAGGGAAGTATCATCCGAAATTTAAGATATTATTAGTATGTTCTATATAACAACTTTTTTTCTATTGTTACAGACAGGGTCAAGAAAGTTTGTGTGTAGAACATTGCAGAAAGCGTTTAATAAGGAGAAACCCAAAATATGGAAATATTTTTAGTAAAATACTTTTTTCCCAAAAATATTTTAATGCACTTAATTTAGAACATCTCTACAATTTTTAACGGGGTAGTTCTCCCAGCATATTGTAACGAAGTATTTATTATTTTATTAACAGAGTATCATTTTTATGTTTATATTTTCCTACTCTGTACACTTCCCTCAATTCTTATATTTTATTTATCATTCATAGTTTGTTCTTGCCTATAATAAATTACTGTATAATCCTGAAGTTTGTCTTTCCTAATTTTCCACGTGGCAATATGTAATTTTTTTGTGTGGCACTCCGCCATAACATATTGCTATATCTAGTGACATCTATGACACATCGGACTAAATATAATACGTGAGTCGGGTAAGTATTTATTAGAACGTAACACAATTGATTTTTCACCTAGACGACCTGCGAGTGAGGTTCTCAAATCAGGACCTAGTTCTCATCTCTACAGGTCTTTATTGAGTTTCTGATAAACCTTCGAAGTGATCTCTGTAATATATCTATGCTAAAATGGAAAATAAATAGTTCTGCGCACAGATTATAGTTAATGGAAACCCTGAAACTTCGTTAAAGACTTTTTTTTAAATTCTAATTAATTAATTTAAACTTGGTCAAAGCGTTCAACTCAAATTGTAGCATTTCATTGACTTCTATACGAGGTCTTCTGAACGAAATGATCTCGTTGACGGTGCTTTCCCCGTAGACCGATGAGCGACAAAGTCAAAATTATTTGTAATCGTATATATTAGGTTACAGTGCTGGAAAAGCTCCGGGAGAAGAGATCGAGGGGAAGGAGACTACTGGGATACACAGACGATCTAAAACAATGGACTGGACGACACACCTACGAGGAGATGAAGAGGATGGCTCGTATGGAGAGACCATGTGGCCCACCCTCAGTAGAGGAAGGCACTGAAGGAGGGAGATATGGAGAGACCATGTGGCCCACCCTCAGTAGAGGAAGGCACTGAAGGAGGAGGGAGATATTAGGTATCTCTTTAGATAAAATAGAAAAAAGTGCAATAATATTTTTACAAACGAAAAATCTATCTACGCGATGGGTGGTGACATTTCTTAACATTGAATAAAACCTAGGCTAACAGATAGAATTCCAAACAGCATTTAAATATGTTTACTATATTCACTATAATATATATAAATATATTCACTGTATTTGCAATGTTTACAGTATTGGCCGCCGATTTGTGATTTTAGACAAGACCTGGATTACACACCAGAGTCTTAACAAGAGTCAAAGCAATAGGTATATATAACCTATATAGATGGAAATTTTACCTGGAAGACATTGATCTTCAAAATAATAAAGTTCGCCTCTCCCGTCAAAATAGACGTCAAAGCTAGACGCCATCTATTGACCGTCACCACGAACTAGCTGCCTCATGTCGGTGACACGAAGGTGTATTTTGAGAAGAACTTAAGCCCTTCTTTCCTTGAGGTGAAAAAAAAGAAAGATCAGAGCATTTCTAACCAAAGTTGGTAAATCTTGATAGAAGAAATATTAAGTAATAATAAAGCGTTTGTTCGTTGAAGCCGAATAGGATTGGTCCATTCTGTGTCACGTGTTCAAGTTACGTAGTTAAGTGACGTGGCCGGCTGTAGGTCTGTTTGGTTTTTGTTTTCATCCTTTATTTTATTCTATTCTGACCTTATTAGTCATTTTTTGCTTTCGGCAATTTATTCGGTGAATATTTGAGGAATAATATTTTTTAAATAATTTTATTTTTTTAATTTAGCTTGATTATTTTATTTTTATAAACAATGTCTCCTAAAAGAGCCCTTTCTATTGTTGAGGCCATCGAAGCAAAGCAACGTCGTATTGAACAGCAGCGACAAAGACGTTTAAATTCACCCGTAAGAGAACGGCATAATGAACAACAACGGCAATACCGAATGAATATGAGCGAAAATCAAAGAGCCCTTCAAAGGGAAAACAGTAGGCTGAGGATGCAAAGAATTCGACAGGGAGATAATCTACCTTTGCCAACAGGGACATGTTTCGAGGAAGATCAAATTCCCCTGCACTTTTGTGGCCAACTTGATCAAGTTTGCCCAAAATGTAGAGCAAAGTATTTCGAATTGGAACAAACGACATACAGTAAAACTTTTCATAAATGCTGTTCCAAAGGAAAAGTCGAACTTGAACCGATTCAAACCTCTGAACTACTTGAAAGTAGATGAAAACGCGCGAAATATTCTTTATGGAGATATTCCACAGCATTATGTTTTTGACAAAAGACTACGAAAGTGGACCCCAAGACAGAGAGGAGCAGGTAGTACTATTGGTAGAATGTACATGTAGATAAATTGCTTCCTTATGACTTTGAACAGTATACCGATAAGGCTATACTTTGTCCCAGAAATGTGGATGTTGATGATATCGACAACCGAGTTTTAGATATCCTTGAAGGTGACTCCATAACATATTTCAGCTCAGACTCAATAGATGATGCGACACCTGAAGATAATGAGAGCTATCCACCGGAATTTCTCAACAGCCTTAACCCTTCGGGAATGCCACTTCATAAGCTGAAGCTAAAAGTTGGAGCAATCATAATGCTTCTTCGAAACTTAAACACAAAGCGAGGTCTTTGTAACGGGACGAGATTAGTAGTAACTAAATTGTTACCTAATTTAATTATTGCAAAAGTTCGGACTGGCACTGCAGTAGATCAATCTGTATTTATTCCGAGAGTTTACTTGGCCCCAATACATTCTGAGATTCCTTTCATTCTCAGAAGGGGACAGTTCCCTGTAAAATTAGCCTTCGCTATGACAATAAATAAATCACAAGGCCAAACCCTTGAAATGGTTGGCATCTATTTACCTGAACCAGTTTTCAGCCATGGTCAGTTATATGTTGCTTTTTCTAGGGTGAAAAGCTCTAAGTGTGTTAAAATAAAAATAATCCACGGAAGCAAGCAAGGAAGGCTTCTTGAAAATAGTTCAGCTTGCTTCACCAAAAATGTTGTTTACAAAGAAATTTATTCATTGTAAGTTCACTTCTTTTAAAGTAAAAATGTTAATTAAAAAAAAAAATCAATAAAATGACCCGAAAGGTAAAATGTTGCAACGCTCGGAAGGGGATCGATCCCTGACGGACCATGAACGTTATTTTACCTCGAACGCTTCCGATTACATATTATTAAGTATCAAAAAGGAATGTGAGAAATAAAATTAGGAATCCACCTGCTCTAGGCGATCCCGTCCTTGGACGGGCTTTTCTACTAGTTAAGTAATAAATCATCAGACAAAAACAGTCTATCAAAAACAATGTTAAATTATTAGTTTTATCGTTGCAGTAAGGACAGTAAAAATTTATTTAATTAAAAAGAAAGATACGTGTTATGATTAGTTCATATTTTAAATAACAGATGGCGCTCTAATGCATTACGTTTAAATTGTGTATTTCATTTTTTTTTTTTTACCCTTAAATATCGAACGACCTTCATATATGAACTTTTTTGGCACTGAAAGAGATGCTGTGCAAATCGTGAAAATATTGTCTCATTGTCAGCTATACAAATTCGAAAAAGGCGGTTATTTCTATACATACGAGGTCCAAACATCATGAGGTAAGTTTGAGCCACGTCTTACAATGGGAAATATCCTTATCAAGGAATTAACTCAGAGTTTACATGTGTTGTTCTCGCAGCTGCTGCAGCTGACCATACTCAAAGTGCCAAAATTGGCAGAAAATTGAGGTCAGGAGTCGCCAGCAGAGATTCTTATCGCAGAGATTACCGCGGGTGATGACGGCTGGGTGGATTTCCTCGAGCCCAGGTGTCCGGCTGCTGGGCAGGCTGGGGGACAACTTCACATCCCTATATATCTTCCTTCTTATCTCCTCTCAATCATATCAGGGTATCAAGCCTGTAGGGCTTTAGATTTTTGATGGTGTCTACTGGAAATGAGTAGAGCTCATCAAAAGAGATTTGACAGCCATAATGATGGGTGAAGTAGAATGCGTCTGCTTTTGTCATTGAGACTGGGGGCACTACTCAGTAGAAGGCCGACTTAGCTCCAATATGAAATGGCCGCCTCTGACATGAGGAACAGACACCATATGCAGCCGCTCCTAACATGGAGTACAGACGCTGCTCATCCTGTATCCCTGGATCAGGAGCCCTTACAGGGTGCTATCAGCATTTTTGTGTTTTAAAATTGAAACTATTTTTGCATGATTCTCCCCCCCCCCCCCCCCTTTTTTTTTTTTTTACAAATAAGACACCTTTCTAATGTCTTTACTGTGAAAAAAAAAAATGTTGTAAGGGCCAGTAATATCCATGATCAGCCCATCCACCATTTCGCCAGTTTGAACTTAAAGACGTTTAAAGGAAAATTCCACGCTCTAAATTATCTTTGAGACCGACCGTCCCTCGCTATAAGATCGACCGTCCCTCGCTTTAAGACCGACCATTCATCGCTATAAGTTCGACCGTCCCTCGCTTTAAGACCGACCATTCATCGCTATAAGTTCGACCGTCCCTCGCTTTAAGACCGACTATTCATCGCTGTAAGATCGACCGTCCCTCGCTGTAAGATCGAACCCACCTCGCTGTGAAACCGACCATCTATCGCTGTAAGACCGACCGACCCTCACTGAGAGAAAGACCGTCCATCACCGGAACGAAACCTCGCTAGACCACGTCGGCAGCCCCTCCCGCCCCGATTGACATGTCAATCACCCGCCACTCAGCCGTCAATCCTCCTCAACGTAAACGTTTTGTGTTTTTTTTTTTTCCTTCGGACATTTCAACAATCGTCTTGCATTGTTTTCTTTTTGTTAATAGACCCTCTCTACCTGTATTATAGGACTGTATAATTTTCATAACGGAAAGGTAAATATTTTTTTCCGATTAGAAGGAGCACACAAAGGTCTTACATTTTTATATTTAGTAAAAAGAAAAAATCCCCCTAATAAATTTAATTTAAAATAAATGTAGTTTTAAAAAAATTGTTACCTAGGTTATGTAGAAAATTTTGGGCTTCAATTCATTTTTGTGAAGAAACATAAATTTATTTCCAGAAATTGTATTTTCATCTGAGGAAAAAAAAAAGGCTTATGCTATTATGCATCTCTCTCTCTTTTATTGACCATTCAATTAAGAACCACATTACAGCACTTGATTTACATATACAATTATTTTACCCAATTATTTAGATTTATTTATTTAATCATATAAACTTTCTCCTTGGAATATTAAAAATATAAAGCCAAGTGCCAGGAGAAATAAAAAACATTTTCTCCTGGCACTTGGCTTTATATTTAGATTTATAAAAAGCTCTTATGCAGACGATCAAACCATTATGTAAGGGCTGACTCGATGTACAGTCGTCCAGAGAGTTGGGAAAAAAGGATCAGGTCTGGTCACCAGATTCGCACCTGGTCAATAAGTTCGAAATCTTGTGCTAGCGATAGTCCAATAAAGAAAGCCTTCACCCTCATCTTACGTTTCATTATACAGCACAACTGCTACCTGTTAGCTCAAATATTTAATTCGATAAAGTATTTCAGACAAATAAAAAAATAGCGCTCTAATATTTATTTACTAAATTTTCTAAAGCATCAGAGTTAGATCGGTTATGGTACATTTATGTAGGGGTATATAAAATGGAAGAAAAAAATATTTACAACTATATTTATAGCCGATAGAGAGGTCCCAAGGTTATGAGGAGTAGAGGATTGAAACATGAGAATGATGAAAGTGATGAAAAATGAAAAGAAAGGAGTAAAGGAGGTGGTGCAAAGGTAAACAAATAAGTTTTAAAAACCGGAATTAGAGATATTTATATAAGTAAAACTCTGCAATTATCCAAAAATATTCAAATAAAAAATCCATTCGTGAGAATGAGTTCTGCACACAGTATTGTGTTATTATCTCCTAGAGAAAGGGAAACCGATAGCATTTGACATGTGATAAAGAACGGTTATCTGAATATAGCTAGAGCGATAGCTAAAGTCAATTTACAACTGTAAATAAAGTTTGCCACGAAATTTTCTTAACAAAATTGAATTTTTTTACTAGTCTTATATTAATAAAAAAAGGCATTTCCTGATCGTGCAACTGAAAGTTGCTGATGACTTGCGCCATCTTTCGGAATAAATATCAAATAATCGTTGATTTTTAATTATTCCAGAATTGGCCAAATACCGTTTCGTGATTAATCAAGAAAAGCTAACCACGTACGCGTTTCGGGCTGTTGGCCCTCGTCAGCGTGGTACAAGCTGTACCTCAACGACCAAAAAACCTGGTCTTTGGGGCATCCTGAAAAACCATGAAATACGTATTCGGGCCGGAAGGGCGTGAGAACGCCAATCAATGTGAAAAATAGTACAAAAGTGAATTTGTACTTGGATCAGGTAGGATCAACAATTATTTGATATTTATTCCGATAGATGGCGCAAGTCATCAGCAACTTTCAGTTGCACGATCAGGAAATGCCTATTTTCTTAATTAATCTACCTGATCCAAGTATAAATTCTCTTTTTTACTATTTTTGACAGTCTTATATATTTCATAAAGGCTTTATCACAAAGAAAACTCAAGCCATGACAAAAAATATGTTATGCTTATCTATCAAAATTGTTTCTAATCGGAATTCGGAAACTAAAAAAAATTATTAGCGAGTACGTGTATAAGGGTTAGGATTGGATTTTTACCCTGTAATGACAATCATCATGTACATTCAAACGTCTACCTTTAAGAAAAACCAATAAAAAACTTAGGCCGTATTCTTTAAGGGGTCAATGCGTTTAAGGTTCTCCGGGTACGGCAGTGTGGTGATATAAACGCAGACAATTTTAGATAATCACTACCCGGAATCGAATCCTGCATTGGGACATGTTTTTAATATAAAAAATCGTTTCGATTTTGAAAAATTATCTTAAATCTACAAAAAAATCTTAAAATTTATAATTTTTCTGTGAGTAAATCTGCAATCTGTCGAAAAATGTTATTGTGTATCTGATGAGGGAGAATCTTCTAAGTCATTTGACCGGGTGATGACAGCCATGTATAAAGCATACATAAAGGGACACAAAATGTATTCGAGGATTATTTTCAAAGTTTGAATGTGAGTGGGGCACTTAGAGTGATAGTTATGTTCGTTTTTTTTTTTTTTTTTTCCATATCTCATTACCTCTTTGAGTTCCAGAGACGCTCCATTTCAGAGAGAGATCTAATAAAATAATTATTTTATTTTTCTTTTCAAACGCAATTATCGTGAATTTGTTTTTCTTATTTTTTTGTCATGTGCTTTGATTAATTTTCATTTGTTATTTTGTTTAAACGAGTATAGTAGTACGCTCCAGGAACTCACGGTTACATCAAGAGAGAGACAGATATAGTAAGAGGAGAGAGAGAAGCCTACATCTGTTATGCCACATCGACTGCAAGTTTTGTTACAATGTATGACCCTTGATTCTCTTTAAAGCTAATCCCACCAATCTACTTATATAATTGCCTTATTCTGTCTGTGTGAAGTTCACTGTGTGAAGTTCACGGATAGATTTTGGTCAGAATGGATAAAATAAAAAAGTGTCAAGGGATGGGAATCGAACCCACGACCTTCCGCTTACCGGGCAGATGCCATGACCACTAGGCTACCCTGGACATATTTTTCCGTTCACATTTTTATTTTTATATTTTCAAGACACACACAGTTTGGGGCGGGACGCTTCACAAGAGAGACATCCACGGCGCCAATTTATAATTGTAACGAATAGTATTTGAATTAAAACGTTTTTAAAATATATACGCACTCGGGTAAAACCTGGGCGTTGCCCGGGCCATTCGTCTAGTGTGCAAATAACCAAACAGGGCATTGAACCTTGAAAGTGCAAAGCCGAATTGCTTTTTACATGTGTAGTCATGTGTTGCGCTCAAAAAGGTCCTTTTAAAATGAGTATGGCAATAAAGAGCATTTTGTTCCAATTTCAACGTAACTAATGAAGAAGCCAGAACTTGAAACATCATCACCGCATTATTTTGTATGTTAGCGTTCAATGTGCTAGCTAATCTATATTCCACTTTTGAAATCCGTTTATAATTTTTGGAGAAACATTTGAGAAACATTCGAAGGAGATAAGGTAAGTTTCGGAACAATAATTGACAACATGTAAACAAAATAATTAATCGAAATAAATTTATAATTCGGAAATTTAGAAAGCGATAGACACACATTCTGCCAATATAACATTTGTTGTTTAACGAATGTCTTTGTAAATAAGAACGCTGAAATAATTAAACCTAATGTTTGAGTTGTGTGCGTGTGGGGGTCAAAGAACTGTCATAGTTTTCAAAATTGCATTTACATTAAAACATTAGAAGATAACTATCTAACTCGATTTTATTTTTCATATAAAAACTTCTTACAATTTTGCTGTGACAGAAAAAATGCTTACGTCTATAGTTCCCTTATCCAAGAAAGCACCATAAAGTATATATAGACAGAGAAGAGCCCAATACAATATTATAGCGGTATGGTTGACTAAACTGCCACTATGAGGGTTCGTCACAGATTCTCAATATATTTCATCGCAGTAAGGTCACAGTAGGTTTTTTTTTTTTTCAGAACAATAAAAAATTGCATTAAATAGAATTTCCTCTTATATACTTATATAGATTGCACGCTTATGCCATATATGTAGCTAAGCCATTAAGTTGGGAAATGCAATTGTCACGAACCTATAAAAACAAACGTGGAGTAGATTTGGTTCTTATCAGCGCGGTATGAAGATTTATTGCTTTGTGATCACCCGGGAGGCCTTTGCATTTTTTCCGGGTATAGTAACTGGGCGCCCGTCGCAAAATAACTGCAGGTCACATGAGGGTCCACACGCTTCTCCGCACATAGAAAAAAAATTAATGTCGATTAAAACAGAATTACGGGGCCATCAAAATGCCATAAAGTGTCTCCAGATGGAGGGGGAAAAAACCGTTCCATATGAAATATAAGACGGCCATGGTAGAAATGAGTTCATTCAAATTCAACTTGTTCAGATGATGCTCTAAGCTGGATGAAATGAAGCTCATGAAGATCTAAGAAGAGAAGACTAACGCCGAGGCGATCTATTAAATATAAGAATGATGAAGAAAGAGTACCTGGATCTTCATGGAAAAAGATACATAAAAATTGAAATGTTTGTGGGATTAATTCCACTTTTCAGTGTATTAAAATTAAATATATATTTTAATTCTCATATAAAAAAAAATGAAAAAGCTGGAAGCAACACCTCAAAATATTTTTTTTTTTTCTTAAAAATACACAGATACGCTTTCTTCGTCGTTCTTAGATTTAATTAATTGACTCAATGTCCACGTGTAAATTATGAAGACCTTTGAAAATATGCTGGGCCTCTTGTTGTCACTAATTTAATATTGTTTCCTGGTAGAATAATAGGAGATATAGCGCTTCCCGAAACTAGCGGTTGAAAGTTAGAGGGAATACCTTTAAACAATACGATAATCAAATTAAATTCCTTTTAATTCTCGGAAGAATAAACAGAACAACGGAAAGCCCCGAGTAAATAGACGGTTCTAATGCCCTGATTTACATCAGCGTGTGATAAGAATTGAGGTCATAAAGACATCTTAAAGTGTCCATAGCACTTTCTTCAATACGGTCTTAAGATCGACTTAAGTGTAGACTGATAAACTTGGCGTTCCAGGTGGTTCCATTGATATCTGACTGGAGATAAATTTGGATTGCTCGCATTGACATGTCAGAGGTCGCACTGCAAAGTTACATGCAGCTGGCCTGCCATCATTTTACACTGCTAGAAGAGAATCCTAACAGGATGACAAATATCACTTAGTTGGGAAAGTGGCCTCAGATGATCGCGTGTCGTATGCGATGATGCACAAGCCATCCCTTTAGTAATCGTGTAAGCATGTGAGATTCAACAGCAATGGCAGGATTGAGACATTCTCCATTTGAATTCTAAACACAGCCTTCACTAGTGACCAAACTAAGTCTGGATTCATGCTGAAGACTGTCCAGTTCCATTCTGCAGCATTCCAATTCGACCGTGAACAGCGCAACTCCAACGAAAGTACAACGAAACCTTCTGTATTTGTCAACGGGAAACACATTCAGTCGATCCGTGAGAGCAACCTTCGTTACACAAGATACCTTGAAATTGTCATGTTGTATATATATTTTATATTTTCATATATATTTCAATTATGTATTAGTTTGAATGACCCTGAACACTCGGAATTTCCTGGAAAATCTCTTAAAGATTTCTTGAAAAAGACATGGCCCACTTGTGATGTGTGAGCAGAAGAGCTTAAATTGACTTGTTCCATATGTAAATACCTGTTTTCTTTCCTCTTTTCGCTCTCCACTTCTCCCATCCATATTTCCAAAATTGTTTTTTCTTTCTTATATATATACTAGACGAATGGCCCGGGCAACGCCCGGGTTTTACCCGAGTGCGTATATATTTTAAAAACGTTTTAATTCAAATACTATTCGTTACAATTATAAATTGGCGCCATGGATGTCACTCTTGTGAAACGTCCCGTTCCAAACTGTGTGTTTTTAAAATGTTTTAATTAAAATACTATTCGTTACAATTATAAATTGGCGCCGTGGATGTCTCTCTTGTGAAACGTCCCGCCCCAAACTGTGTGCGTCTTGAAAATATAAAAATAAAAATGTGAATTTTCATAAAGATTTCATCATGTCGATTTTTTTTTTTTTGCATTTCACCTACTAAATCGATAGAGATAATTACATTTGCAACATGAACTTAGGTATATTGACTAAATAGAAAACTGCATAGTAATAAAGATCATTTTTTAAAGGCACCATATCGTTTTTTTTTTCAATAAAATCGAAACAAAAAAAAATTCACAAAAAATGACCCTAAAACTTTCCGCAAGGTTCTAAATGGTCACACGGCCAGTGAATATATAAGTAAATAGATAAATATATAGATATATATTCTAAACTGCGGTAAAAGTTTTTTGAATGAACCCATAAATATGCAATGAAAATAACAATTAAAAATTACTAAAGCAATTTTTAATTGTTATTTTCATTGCATATGTAGCCTAGTGGTCATGGCATCTGCCCGGTAAGCGGAAGGTCGTGGGTTCGATTCCCATCCCTTGACACTTTTTTTATTTTATCCATTCTGACCAAAATCTATCCGTGAACTTCACACAGTGAACTTCACACAGACAGAATAAGGCAATTATATAAGTAGATATTTTTATTTTTTCTTATAATCTGTATATATATTTACCATATGTATATAATCTTTCTCCATTTTTATTTCCCACTTTCATAGGTTTCTCCGTCTTGTAACCCCAAGGAGAATCCTCTGTAAGACCTGTGTGTCTTAATAAAGGCTTTTGTGTGTATGTGTGTGTGTATTAGTTTGAATGCTCATTTTAAAATTTTGCTTTATTTGTACACCTGACATTGTGTAAAAAGAGACGTTGCCAAAACCACAACCACCGGGATATACTTATGATTGAAAAGAAAGAGAGAAGGCTTTTGTGTGTGAAAAAAAAAATAAATAAAGAAAGAGAGAAGACGCTTCTAGAAAGGTAAAAGGGATGTTGAGTCATCCCAGTGCTTTTCAAACTTGTTATTTTGAGAATTGAATAGAAAATTTAAGATCGTAGATATAGGAAAGTTAATATTTAAAAAACTATTTCTGATACTTTTTGATGGCTAATATTTGATTTTTTTTTTGTAAAAACACACACATAATATATAGCCATGTAGTGTGTTATATTTGCCCCATGTCTAGCCACAAGCAGACACAGAACCCTGTAGCTATGACAACACTTATGTCTAGTTGTTAAAGAATGGATCATTTGATTCTTCTTGTTTGTCAGACCACCAGACGGCGGTCTGTGTGTTAGAGGTTTTGAGCCTATTCTCTGACAGATACCAGCACTTCAAGACTTTTTCTATTGGCATAATTTCCAAGGTTTTTCTGGCCAGTGACAATCCAGATAGTCTAATTCCAATTATCACTCTCTTCGAAAATTCTTTAATCGACTATTTTCTCTTTGAGAGACAAAAAATCTTTTCTATACACTAATAGACAAAACTTAAATTTTGCCTTTTAGCATGTATATCGGGGTTCAGACAATAACTCTGAAAATAGTTGATACACAGGGACCTTTATTGAAGACACACGAGAAAACCAAGTGTGAACAAAATGGTCACTGTCTCCTTCAAAAAAAAAAAAAAAAAAACAGACGACCCGTGATATCAAGGACTTTCCACTTCCTTAAGTGAAATCAGCATCAGGTTCTTCCTAGTGTTTTTTCGTAGACGAATAGTATATATCTATCTATATATATATAAAAATGAATGTATGTGTGTCTGTCTGTCCTTTATGCCTGACCAAACCACTCATTGGAACGCCATGAAACTTTGGGAAGTTATTTAGTACTGGGAAGGTTTCTAGCAAATAAAATTTTTGAAATAACTTTTCGCCTAAAAATAATCAAGATAAATATTCTAATTTATCTGTTATAATTCAACAATCTACTCTAAATATTATCATGATGATACGATGATTTTGTAATGTAGAAAATTAGGAAAGACAAAATTCAGGATGACACGGCAATTTATTTGAGACAAGAATAATGATACAATTCCAAGGCAAGATACTATTCCTTTAACTTCCAATTACCGAGGGAACCAATTAATGTTGATTTTATTCAACTTATCGAGTATTTTTCAAGGGACCGGGAAAAAATGTTCACTTTATCGAGAGATTCGTTAGACAAACCTTTACTCGGGTAAAACCCGGGTACGTCCGCTAGTTTAAGATATTTTAAATATTTAAATACCTGTGAAGATGGATAGACAAATTAAGAAATGCTTGTGGAGACACGGGTTGCCGTTTAAAGTTATTTTATTAGAATTATTAGAATTATTAGATTTTAGTTAAATGGTATTCTAACAATAAAGAAATATAACACATTGTTTACAATAGAATATAAAATAATTAAAAATATTTAAAATAATTAAATATTTACATTTACAAAATGTAACTTTTATAAAACACAAAGTTCAACACAGCGCCATCTAGGTGTGGCAATTGGAACTATTTAACCCTACATGCTCACTTAGATAATAAATGTTCGCAAAGTTTCTAAAACACCATATTGTCAGCGCACTTGCTTCTAGTCAAGTGACCTAGTTCTATTTCCAAGCGCATTTTCTATTTTTATAACAAAAAAAAAAATCAGAAGCTTGGCACGTTATTTGAGCATTATATAACTAGAGTGCTTACACAATAGCAAGTTCTTCCCTGTCCGCACAGCCTCAAAGTGCCCCTACCACCAGTGCAGCTGGGGACAGTAAGGTTCAGGCGGACGGTTCTCCACCTCCGGTAAATCTCCATCCAATCTGATCAGTCATTACCGCTTCCTTCCTTCCGCCCAGAGCATCCAAGTAATTTGTTGGCGGCCATCTGGCGCCGGCAGCTGGGGCTGATTGACTCCTCCCGCCCGGTTTGGGCGTGAACCCCTTCTGCACCCGCATGGCTCCCAGATGGCGGTAATTGCAGATGGTATCGTGTCCGAGACCTGGAGTGTATACAGCGGGAAGTATACAATTATGGACACCAGAATGCGGTTAAGCATAGTGGCTGCCTTTTTGTCGGCACGAGGGTATATACAAGGTTTGTTTAGAAAAATAGAGAATAAGTTGAACACACACATATTTAGGTCAAGAATATTCCAGTATCACCCCCAATCTAAAGTTTTCAATCTTAGGCTTCAATAGACCTTCTTTATTAGTAAACCATCTTAACCAGAAGATACGTTTTAAAACAGTTAAAACTGGGTATAGTTTCATATAGATCCGTTCCTTCCTTTCTGCGGTTAAATTATTTCCTTTCCCAAGAAACAACGATCGTTTAGCGCGTTAGAGCTTTTTTTAAAATTCCCTTCCACCCAGGAAACCAATAAAGAATTCCGGAGACATTCTGAGATAGAATGTTGAAAGATCGTTTTGAAAATTTTAAATTATTTGGTGTATCACACACACACACACACAAGCATTTATTAAGACATATAGTCTTATACATGGATTTACCACAGAGTCTCTTTGGTGTATCTCTCACACACACACAAGCATTTATTAAGACATATAGTCTTATACATGGATTTACCACAGAGTCTCTTTGGTGTATCTCTCACACACACACAAGCATTTATTAAGACATATAGTCTTATACATGGATTTACCACAGAGTCTCTTTGGTGTATCTCTCACACACACACAAGCATTTATTAAGACATATAGTCTTATACATGGATTTACCACAGAGTCTCTTTGGTGTATCTCTCACACACACACAAGCATTTATTAAGACATATAGTCTTATACATGGATTTACCACAGAGTCTCTTTGGTGTATCTCTCACACACACACAAGCATTTATTAAGACATATAGTCTTATACATGGATTTACCACAGAGTCTCTTTGGTGTATCTCTCACACACACACAAGCATTTATTAAGACATATAGTCTTATACATGGATTTACCACAGAGTCTCTTTGGTGTATCTCTCACACACACACAAGCATTTATTAAGACATATAGTCTTATACATGGATTTACCACAGAGTCTCTTTGGTGTATCTCTCACACACACACAAGCATTTATTAAGACATATAGTCTTATACATGGATTTACCACAGAGTCTCTTTGGTGTATCTCTCACACACACACAAGCATTTATTAAGACATATAGTCTTATACATGGATTTACCACAGAGTCTCTTTGGTGTATCTCTCACACACACACAAGCATTTATTAAGACATATAGTCTTATACATGGATTTACCACAGAGTCTCTTTGGTGTATCTCTCACACACACACAAGCATTTATTAAGACATATAGTCTTATACATGGATTTACCACAGAGTCTCTTTGGTGTATCTCTCACACACACACAAGCATTTATTAAGACATATAGTCTTATACATGGATTTACCACAGAGTCTCTTTGGTGTATCTCTCACACACACACAAGCATTTATTAAGACATATAGTCTTATACATGGATTTACCACAGAGTCTCTTTGGTGTATCTCTCACACACACACAAGCATTTATTAAGACATATAGTCTTATACATGGATTTACCACAGAGTCTCTTTGGTGTATCTCTCACACACACACAAGCATTTATTAAGACATATAGTCTTATACATGGATTTACCACAGAGTCTCTTTGGTGTATCTCTCACACACACACAAGCATTTATTAAGACATATAGTCTTATACATGGATTTACCACAGAGTCTCTTTGGTGTATCTCTCACACACACACAAGCATTTATTAAGACATATAGTCTTATACATGGATTTACCACAGAGTCTCTTTGGTGTATCTCTCACACACACACAAGCATTTATTAAGACATATAGTCTTATACATGGATTTACCACAGAGTCTCTTTGGTGTATCTCTCACACACACACAAGCATTTATTAAGACATATAGTCTTATACATGGATTTACCACAGAGTCTCTTTGGTGTATCTCTCACACACACACAAGCATTTATTAAGACATATAGTCTTATACATGGATTTACCACAGAGTCTCTTTGGTGTATCTCTCACACACACACAAGCATTTATTAAGACATATAGTCTTATACATGGATTTACCACAGAGTCTCTTTGGTGTATCTCTCACACACACACAAGCATTTATTAAGACATATAGTCTTATACATGGATTTACCACAGAGTCTCTTTGGTGTATCTCTCACACACACACAAGCATTTATTAAGACATATAGTCTTATACATGGATTTACCACAGAGTCTCTTTGGTGTATATAGTGAACTGTCACTAAGCAACACGAGAATTACGTATTATCTGTATATTGTACTCATTATTTTTTTGTTTGTTTTGAACGGGCATTATTACAAAGGACCAGCTGTATAATTCTAAACAACACGTATTTCTACAACATAACAAGTGCTGGTATATGACAATTGTATATTGTAGATTATATGTGACAACTAGAATCTAGGTATCGGAGTTAGATAGAAGTCACTGGTTACGAAGTGAACTTGCTTCACCTTTTTTTATGACAAGCTAAAACATCCATGAGTGGTTTCGACACCTAGGCCAGGGATTTTGAAAACTGGCTTCCTATCTATGACTATCTTGACGATAGAGGTTGCCTGGCCGACATTCATAGTTATTTAAAATAAAAGACACCTCGGTCAGAAAATTGTTTTTATTTTCTCAAAAAAAAAAAAAAAAAAAAAATTCTGGCCGAATTGTCTTTTATCTTAAAGAACTATCCATGAATACTCTGATTTCAATTTAGTCAAATTTCTGCGGCTCTCAATGAGATTCCTCGCTTCTTATCTGCACTACATTTCATTTCACCAAATTCTATGTTTTCAGGTAATGACTGAACTTGGATTATTTTAAATTACTAAATTTACCAATTTGAACCCCGTGATATTTTAAAATAAATTGATTTTTTTGTGTTTTTTTTTTCTTTTCTTATTTTTAAAATCAAAACGTCATACAATAGAAAAAGAGCAATTGTAAGGTTTTAATGTTTATTGGTTTTCTTCTCAATTTCGGTTCTATAATTCTCTCGTTCCTGTGGTGGTATTTCCTGGGTTAATATGGCGGGGGCAGAACCAACATTTTTCAAGATTCCTTCCATGTCATGCGGTGTCCCCACCACCTGTTAGTCACACAGCAGGTGACTCCGGGGACAATGGACCCCACTCTGCGTAGATCCGGAGCTTTTCTTATTTCTGGGGCGCGGGGGAGTTGCACCGGCACTCGTGCGTGTCGTCTGGTCGGTCGGACTTCCTGACCTAGCGTTCTGCCGAGGTTTGATTGCTGCCACATTAGGTGATTCCGTGTTGGACGGAAAGATGGCAGAAATATGGTCGGAGATATTTATTTTCTCCTCTTTTCATAGATATAACGATTTTATTAACACGTGATTCGGCCAATTTTTTAGCTGACTCTCTGCCTCCCCTCCCCCTTTTCTTTTGTAAAAAAAAAGTATATTTTCTTTTATATCTTTGATAAGCTAGTTGAAGATTAACTTTGCTTGAAAAGTCGCTTTTTTCACAATAAAAATAATTCAAATTGTTAAAATGTTATTGAAAGTCTTTATATAAAAATACTTTTTAACAACTTTAACTAAAAATAAAAAAGATGTGCCTCCAGGGTTCTGCGTTACTCAAATAAATAAAATTCATATAATAGGATGCATTTTTAAATTCCTAAATAAAATTGCGGAAATAAATTGCCTTGTCACTTTGATATTTTAACTCATTTTTCTTCAAGGCATTATGCTTCAACATCTTTTCTAATAGTGAATGGAGTTTAACCATCAAATTCGCGATTACCGTCTAATTTTCTTAGGTAATATTACAGACAAGATTTCTGAAAGATTCGGAAAGTAAAGTGACATCGCCTCTTCTTCATCTTCAGTAAGTGGAAAAGACTAAAGCTCCGAAATTTCCTAAAGATTTGTAGAATAATTTACGAGGTACAAGATTTTTGAGATTTGACGATATAATAACTAAATGTTGAAAAACTGTTTGTAATTTAATATTTTAAAGAAACGAGTGCGCACATTACCTTTTAAATTTATTGAGTAAAAATATTGAGGAAAAATTATCATTGAGAAATTCCATAACACTATAGATTTATTTGAAATTTTGGCAATTACGGGATCTATTATATGTTAACAGTAAATTATATAAATAATTTCCCCCAATTTTTAAAAATGGATTTAGCCCCAATAGAATAAGTTAAAATAAACTTTTGTTTCCTATTACAAAATAGGCCGCTCGAATATAATATACCTATCTCGACTCTAATCCTTCGTTTATAGAAAAAAACCAAGTCACGTTCGATCAAAAACTATATATTTTTAATGCTTCTTTTGGGTATTTTAAAACAAATTTAATTGTTTTGAATTTATTTTCTTAACCTTGAAAAAAATCGTTTTATAAGTTCACATACAATGGCAATAATCCTTATAAAAGTACAAGTGTTTATTACTTGTATTTATAGATATGTAAATTATCAATATATAATCAAGTCTTCCCCAAGGCCTATGGAGAATGCTCTACGATTATATTTATGTTTTCCTAGGCATCAAGGCTTTCTTTATCACTTACAAGTGGGCAACACCCTCGATTCCCGACAGCCATGAACCGGGATCGAATCCCGCGTTAACATTTTGTTTATTATGTCAATAACCTTCACATATTATTCATTGTTGAAAATATCATAAACTAGGTTGCTCTTGTTGAGCGGTACCTAATAAAGTGATTTTGGAACAATTGTCACTTGACTTAAATTATTTGATTGAAAGTATATTCAGCATGCGCTTACTTTCAACCAAATAAGTTAAGAAAAGTGGCAATGAATACCTAGATGCTTAGAAAAGCTTGCTTAAACTGTAGAGCAGGGGATTAAAGAGGGTTTAATTACGAATATTTTATAAGGATTGTGCTGAATAAATTTCAGTGTCAGGTGGTCATTAGAAGATTCTTTTTTATTATTATTATCCCATTGTATAATTATACAAGGTCATGGAGACTATATCCATAAGTCTCCGTGATGGGTAAAAAGAGCTGCTGTCGCTGGTTGACTATCCAGGGGGCACCACATGACAGTCAGACTTTGCCCCCCAAAGAAGATTCTAAATTCGCTAAAGCTACCTATATGAAGCCTATTCTATGTAATTGATGATAAATGTTTTTCAAAATTGA